>ML786055.1:496343-520572 GCA_009831015.1 Picea engelmannii | reverse complement strand
GCAACGTGAGGGGTCTTCCATATCCCGAAGTGCTGAGTTGGCCGGGCCATTCTCAATCCCAAGAAGCAGTTATTGAAGCGGTTGGTGGTGGTTAGACATCGTCTCCGCCATAATGGGAAAGTCCTGCATTGGATTAAAGGCACATCGTTTCGTCGAATAAACTGTCAGAAGATCGATCGTGTCTGCCATAAGTTGCATGACCATTCAGAGATTACAACCCCGTATTGTCAGAAGCCATGTAGACGCAAAGCTTTCAATGCTACATCTCGATCTTGTTGTTGTTGTTAGTTTGAGTATATGAAGGCATTTTAGCCATTTTTGTATCTATCGATGGTAGAGCTAAGCTCTCGACTGTAAAGTTTTCATGACCATTCTGGATTCCTGGTTATGTATCTGTGTTTGAGACTTCTTGGTTTATAACAAACAGTTCCTCTTTTTCATCTCTGTTTTCGTCTTATGCTGGAGAGTTCATGTTTGAATGATTCGCTTGAATTAATACAATGATGTTATGGTAAATGATTTATTGTTGCATTGTTGTTTCTCTGGTTTCCCGTGTTTGGAAGTAAGAAGATCTTGTTTTCAGATGCCTGATCTCATCATCTTTTAGAAGATTGATGCCTATAGCAGATCCTTGCACCCTTCTCATGAAGTCTTCCACCTACTCACCCTTATTACAACTCACTGTTTGAAGTTTATCAAGACCTCACTCGTTTGTGCATGCCTGGCCCAGTCTCGGAGCTGAGATGACTGTTCTAAGTTTGCTTCCATTTGATCACCCCTTTCAAACAAATCGTGACATTAAACCGATGGGTGTCAGGCTCTGCTCCTGCAAGCAATCCAGGAGTGACTTCTGACGCTAACACCAAGTGACCACAACTCAAAATCGTGGTCCAAATCCTTCCTGGCGCTTTTATGTGTTAGACTTACTATATCGAAGATCATGTGGTTGAAAATCAATCAAGGGATGAGATCGATGGTCAACAGGAGCTCTAGGACTCTGGCTTTGGCAATTCCAGACTATCCACACTCTCAACTCTTCTGAAGTGCCAAGTCTCTAGACTGTAGGATATGTTGCCACGTATCTTGTCTCGATCAATGGTTAGGATTTCCTTCACAGCTCTGGGCTTCAGGGCTTCCCCAAGCACCTCTCCACAGATCTCCCAGAGTTCTAAAATACTATAGGTCCTTTGCTTCCTCCACGTATCACCGCTCGATCAACGATGGATATTAACTCCAAACTTTGGGAGTGTTGGCACAGGGGCAGACCCAGGGTTCAATGCTACAACAACGCACCAACAAAACCTTGAATACTGACCCTTTCGGAAACACCTGCGAAGCAGATGAAGTCTCACCCGAGGTAGAGGCAGGGGTGGTTGTAGGACTCAGGTGTCTGCAACCTTAGCTGGGACACAAATCTGTGATTGTAATACTTAACAGAGAAATTAGCACCGATAGTTCATCAATTAACCACTATCTACTCTACAGATAAAACAGAGAATCACATCATTCAGTCAGATCTGATGTATCTAATCACTTATCATAGAGAAGTAGGTTATACATAACAGATTCAGGCACTAGCACATTCATATAAGTCAGATCTAACATCCATATACATCATTAGCACAAAGCATAAACATATCTATCTATCTATATCAAAGCACTTAGCAAGTAAAGACATAACCCATCAACACATTGCACAAAGCAGAGCAACACAACATATACGTGGTTCACCCCCACCCTGGGGCTACGTCCACCAACTCTTCTTCTTTATTATCTTCTTCAATAGGTTACATGCACAGAGCCTCAAACCCTACTCTGCATAGGACAAGAGATTTGTGCATCTCGCTAGATCCTCCTTCCTTGAGTAGATCTAATCACACAGCCTTCCACAGCCTCTTACAATGACTTGCACTTAGCTCTGCAAGTCTCACACAGTATGCACAAAACACTTACAATCCTTCAATCACATAGATCTAGCACTTAGCCATTCATAACTGCTCTATATGCTCACTACATCGTCGTAGCATCTATTTATACTTTACAAAATAGGCCTAAACATGGGTAAACCCACGGGCCGACATCCCATACCCATTACATAATCCCAAATCCCAAAAAGGACCCAAAAAGGGGTCGAGATCCCGCAATCTTTGCTTTGTCTTGCGCTCCTCCCTCGACAGGTTGTCGAAGTCCCAAAATAGGTCAAACTTGACCAAGGATCTCCCAAAACTTGGTCAAGGGCCAATAGGTCCCCAACACTCACCTGTGGCTCGTCCCAAGTCACTCTGATCTGGGTAGTTCTGCTTCGAAAACCTTGAGCTTGGCTCGAGATGCTTCGACTTGTTGTTGTTCCTTGGCCTCCTGTTCAACGAACTCTTGGATGACTGCGTCGTTGACAGGTCCCTCTAGGCGTTTTTCAACTACAGTGACAACCTGCTCGAGTTCTTCTCCTTGGCCTTCGACCTCTGTGAACAATTGGTAAGCCTTATATTGTACAGGATGGAGCCTCTGAGTTACTTCGATAACTCTGCTCTGGATAGTGTGGATCTGATGTTGGGCGGTGCGTTACTCTTGGGAGCACTTCATTATTTCCACAGCTAACAGGGGATTCAACTACGCTTGTATCGTTTCATCTTGATACTTCGCCTCTTGGAGCTGCGACTCCAGTGCCTTCAGTTTTGGATTTTCAGTGAGTTGCTCATAGGTCTGGGCATTGGGATCAGTAAGTTTCTTGCATTCCATAGCAAGGTATTTTATTCTCTCAACTGCACTTCGAGCAGTTGCTTCTCTTTGATCCCTTACATCCTTTGGAGTCTCGGGAACTATGCGGAGCTCTAAGTATACTATGTGTTGCTGTAGTTGCTGGACAGCTTCCGCGAGCTGCTCTAGTTGTTGTTTTTCTATCACCATAACAATTTTCAGACAATATCCGAGTCTCGGGAATTTAACAAGAGCTACATCGTCGCGGAAGCTTGATAGTTTAGAGAATTGATAATGTAGAGGATGGGGACATATCTGGCGATGTATGGACGAATATAGAGGAGGCGCAAAAGGTATAATTCAATAGACCGTCGATTATAAAATGACCCAGATCAATGGCTGGAGCCCATATCGGGTGGTGAACTTGCACGGGACTTAACCATGTAAAGGCAGACCAGGGAAAACCATTGTGGTTTTTAAAATGGACGCGCGACGCCTCCAGAGATACATCGGAGCGAAAGGCGGGTTGCCTGAAACCACTTTCACCAAAGCCCCGATGTCACATGTTTCAATATGTCAAATCAATCAGTCATGGGGCGGACGACGACTAGTCAGAATCACCCTATTTCACTTGTTCAGTACTTCACAACCGTATGATGTCAGGTGAACATCGCCATATAATGAACTCGAAAGCTAATCATTTGAAATGGATTAGCCAAGTGTGGTAAACCAACATACTTGTAAGTGAATCTGTCAGTGATTCATGATTGGAAATCTATAACTATCGATTCTCAAGTATGGAGGCATCATCTCATCCATAAACGAAGTAATCTCCAATTTGCCCGACTCTCTGATTTCCGTAGGAACATTTCGGTGTCCATGAAATTGGGATACATGGATAAAGCTATATCCAGTGAAACTGATCATTCAGGCAACATGGCAGATTTACCTACGAGTAAGAAGGAAAGGGTAATTGCAGGTATATTAGAGACTAAATTTCACACATAACCTACTACAAACTCAGGATTGGAAGTCAGGCTAAATCTCATTATGAGGGATCTAGTCATCAAGAGGCGAGCTGTAAAAAAGAAACAGAGCAAACGACAGAAGAAATAAACCATAGCTGAAACGGATGAAAGTGTTGGAGAGAATCAACCGACCTGGTTGGATACTCTAAAGGAGGAGATCACTAAGCTAAAATGAATTCTCAGGTGGAGATAAGTACACCCCAACAAGTTTTGGACAAATGGCACCTAGATATGATGAACTTGTTCCTAACGGTCTCTCTAAAATAGGGCAACAATTATTATAAATCATTCCTCCTTGTAACTTATCTCTAATTTTAGAACGATGAGAAGTATGAACATTTTGAATTCCACGAAGAAACCTTCTCTCTATATATATTATCTTGAGGATATAGAAAGCATGGAGAAAAGAGGAGCTTGCCCTCTGTGCAGGAAAAACTTTTTTTAATTTTGGGGCTAGAATGAATATATAAATGCAGAGGCAGATTTTGGATTGTTTATGAAAAGATTCTAACTGACAGTGATATGAGTCTTGTTTTCCTCTCATAGTATGTATTTCCTGTAAGAATACATTTCATTTACACTTCTTTCTGTCTAAATTGGAGATTTAGAGGCCCATAATTCATTATTTGATACTCTTGTCTTAGCAACTTAGACTGTGTTTCTTTCTTCTTGACTTATTCAAAATTCATCTCTGTAATGCTCTGTTGTAGTTATGTGTTTCTTTTTCCTCTGATGTCATGAAAATTTTTCATATATAAACTCAGAATTACTGTCTAATTTAGCCTTTTCCTCTGAATAGTTCTCAGTTTTGATGATGTATTCTATTTAGTCCAGACCCCATAGCCCAAATGTCATCTTCATTTCTCCAGTTATTTTATTAAAAACCCCCAACACAAACCAAATCTAGAAACCGATTTCCATAGATATATGAAGTGACATGAGAGAGCCCTCTCTGAGTTGAGTAGGCTAGTGCCTTATCTCTAAAGTTGGATGAAACAGTTACCTCTATCGTTTGTTTATTCAGTCGGACAAAATTTACAGAGTGTTAACATTCTGGCGTCGTTGCCGAGGACGAAATTAAAATATTTTCCTTGGGAAAGAACGACATGGTTGAGTTCTAAGGTCTGAGAGCGACAGACACTTAGACACATATTGGTTGCATTCCTTCTCTGGTGACTCCACAAATCAAAAAGGCAGTTTGAAGGTGATTCCACTGGTAGAAGAATCCAAAAATTCAAATTTTCATTTTCATTGGCGACTCCACTCTCAATGTAGAATCTAGCTTCCAAAACATTATTGGTGACTCCACTCAATCTTCAAATGTAATTCAGAGACTTCACTAGAAGATGAGATCCATTGATAGGGGAGTGGGAAGGTATCATGGAGGAAAACAAGTACTCAAAATGGGATCTCTTCCAAAGCATTTTACTATTTTTTATATGTTACTTTTGTTCCTTCCTTGAGCATGCCAAACAAGTTTTTCTTTACCTGTGCATTTGGATGACAATCATGAAAAACTTGCAATAATTTATCCTCCTCTTATAGTTGCACATGCATACCCCTACTATATCGATGATTTTGATAAGATTTATATAGCTAGGCCATGTGATGACCATGACCAAGTCGATGAACCCGATGAAGCCAAGGTTAATGTCTCTCCTTCTGTTCCTAGTCCAACGTCCTCCATATCCCAACATAGATACATACCCCTGAAACTACCCCAAGTCCTCCACAATTTCCCTCCAAATCACCATGAATATCTACATGTGTTTGATGGGGAAACTAATGTCATCTCAGATGAAAATCACATCCAAGGGTTTGAGCATTTTATAGATTTATTTGAGATTAACCATGACGATGTTTGTATGAGGGACTTCTCTCAATCCTTGAAAGGGGACACCAAAGACTAGTTTAGACATTTACAACCAGATACAATTAGCTCATGGGACGAATTGAAGATTTTTTTTTAAAAGTTTTGGGGCAAGAAGAAATCTTTGGAGCTACAACTTGCATAGTTCTATGCCTTGAAATGGTAGAGCAACGAAACTATCTCTATATTCAGTAGAAGGTTTTCCAATATTTACTACAAATTGCCTGAAGAGATTCAACCCACTGAAGCTGTTGCCATGCTCCATTATACAACAACTCTTCATCCAGATTTGTCTTTCCTCCTCATGGAAAGAAGACCTAAGTCCTTGCAACAAATGTTTAATGATGCCCAAGATATTCAACATATCATCTAGGCATGTAAACAGATCCAAAAGGAGGATTTGGATGCTCAAGAACATGAAAGTGAATATGAATAGGAAATAGTTGATTGGAATCTTGAGCATAGAATTGACAATATCATGGGCCCTCTTGAAGTTTCAAATGCTTGTGATTGTGATAAAAATTATATTCCACTTGTTAAAAGAAGAGGTGTTGTTTTAGCTTCTGAGCCATCCCATGATAAGCAGGGAGCTAGTCATTTTGTAGACAACCAAGAGGATGAGTTTGCAAACCTGTTTGTTGAAGAACAAATTAATGTTCCAAGTATGTTCTTATTAGACAACGTTGCGTGTGATGTTGATTTGCCTATATATGACAAATACGAGGATGATCGTGATATTGAAGACTTTCTTTTTCAGCAGTACAGTGAGGAGAAAAATCTTAGATCAGCTAAAGAGAATTCTCTACCCTTATGCTTCACTACATTCAAATTGTTGAAAGAGAATTCTCAGATCATTGTTGAGGCAAACAAATTTGTGTTGATGCAAAGTCACACCAAACCAACAAAATAGATTGACAAGATATTGGAACACTCTTCTCAGATGCTTGATGACCCTATTCTTTGTTTCGAGGAAGACCTTGTAGATTCATAAATACAGTCATTGGTCAAAGAAAAAGATGAAGGTGAGCATGTCCAAAAACCCAAAGATATGAAAAAATGTACCTATGATGATATCGGAAAAAATAAAGAAGGTTGTGAGTCGGGTAACAAAACCTTTCCATTGTGGTTTTCCTCATTCGAACTGTTGAAACAAAATGGTGTTTCAAATAATAAAATATCCAAGCATGAAGTCAAAGGCGAAGAAAGCAGTGGGCTTACAGATAAAAACTCTCTCCCCTTGTGTTTTTCTTCCTTTTAATGGTTAAGAAAAAATCATGAAATTTCAGAAAAAATAGGGACTTCTAACTATATTCATAGTAGAACTGTTTTACATGAAAAGGTTTTCATCATTAGAGAACACCAACTACACTCACATGCATTGCACGATAATTACTTGGAAGGGTATTTCAATTCAGAATTCAAATCAGTTCTTAACCATCAGATTAAAGAAGAAGTCGATCAAGAAATTTTTATCAAAGGTATTTTCCTTTCTCCTAGAACTAATGCAGATGTTCAACAATATTACCATCAAGACAAGGTATTTCAAGGTTCCCTTTCTTCCCCTGAAAATGACGTAGTGATCCTATTTCTGAACAACCTAGATATGGATGAAGATTTTGAAATTTCGCATATGAAAACTCTGAACGGCGAGGAAACCCTAGTGGAAGAATCTTTCTCTTCTATCTTGATTCCTAAAAAGGAATCATTCTTTCATATGATTCATGATCTCGAGACAAATTATATGGGAAAGGTTTACGATCAGAATCTACCAATAACAATGGATTACAACGAATCAATGCCTGTACCATATATGAATCTTTTCACACCATATGATGTTCTCCAGCCATGGTCTCTTTATGACTCAAGAAATCCCTACTACCAGACTTCTCAACATCTCTGTTAGTTTTTTAGAAGTCAACGAGTTGAATCACCTAAAAACAAAAATACAATGGAAGGAGTGAAACACGATGATTGTTTTACACATATTTTAGAAGATCCATTTGCAATCCTATTGGGATAAATGAACAATACAAATGTCTTTAATTTTTTGAGATTTGGATTTATCGATGAATTGTTGAATGAATTAGCATTAAGCTGGATCTAGAGCAATCTTGCGCAAAGTAGACAAACAGTGGATAAAATGCTTGCATGGTTTCATTGGCATTTTGATTTCACTTGATTGAGTATTCATTTCAGCGTTTTAGGGTAGATAGGAATGTACGAATAAGCTTGTTGGACAAGCATTTTTCAGTTTATATTTCCAGTATTGTGTATAGTCAGTTTCAACAGTATATTCAGTGTTCAGTATCCATTTGAGAGTAGCGTGCAGAATTTAGACTTCAGCAGACACTAGTGATATGGTAGGAGCAGGGTACACACACATGTTTTGGGATAAGCCCAATGTATCAGGCACCGGGTCTACAAGTTCTTTGCTACCTCACAGGGAGGATAACATCCCCAGTTGGAGCCTATGTTACCACCATAACAATTTTTAGACAAGATCTGAGTATCGGGAATTTAGCAAGCGCTACATCGTCGCAGAAGATTGTAGTTTGGAGAATTGATAATTTAGAGGACCTGGACATATCTAGCGGCGTATGGACGAATATAGCAGAGGCACAAAAGGTATAACTAGATAGACCATCGATTATAAAACGACTCAGATCAACGGTTGGATCCCATATCGGGCGGTGAACTTGCACGGGACTTAACCATGTAAAGGTGGACCAGGGAAAACCATTGTGGTTTTTAAAATGGACGTGTGGCACCTCCAGAGATACATCGAGGCGAAAGGAAGGTTGCTTGAAACCACTTTCGCCAAAGCCTCAATGCCACATGTTTCAATATGTCAAATCAACCAGTCGTGGGGCGGGTGACGGCTGGTCAGAATCACCCTGTTTCACTCGTTTGGTACTTCACAACTATATGATGTTAGGTGAGCGCTGCCATATAACAAACTCGAAAGCTAATCATTTGAAATGGATTAGCCAAGCATGGTAAATCAATGTACCTGTAAGTGAATCTGTCAGTGATTCATGATTGGAACTCTATAACTACCGATTCTCAAGTATGGAGGCATCATCTTATCCATAAAAGAAGTAATCTCCAATTTGCTCGACTCTCTGATTTCTGTAGGAACATTTCGATGTCCACGAAATTGGGATACATGGACAAAGTTATATCCAGTGAAACCGGTCATTTAGGCAACATGGCAGATTTACCTACGAGTAAGAAGGAAAGGGTAATTGTATGTATATTAGTGACTAAATTCCACACAAAACCTGCTACAGAATGAGGATTGGAAGTCAGGCTAAATACCATTATGAGGGATCTATTCATCAACAGGTGAGCTATAAAAAAGAAATGGAGAAAACGACAGAAGAAAAAACCATAGCTGAAACGAACGAAAGTGTTGGAGAGAATCAACCGACCTGGTTGGATACTCTAAAGGAGGAGATCGCTAAGCTAAAATGAACTCTCAGGTGGAGATAAGTACATCCCAACAAGTTTTGGACAGATGGCACCTAGATATGATGAACCTGTTCCTATCGGTCCCTCTAAAATAGGGTAACGGTTATTATAAATCATTCCTCCTTGTAACTTATCTCTAATTTTAGAATGATGAGAAGTCTGAGCGTTTTGAATTCCACAAAGAAACCTTCTCTCTATATATATTATCTCGAGGATATAGAAAGCATGGAGAAAAGAGGAGCCTGCCCTCTATGCAGGAAAATGTTTTGTAAATTTTGGGGCTAGAATGAATATATAAATGCAGAGGCAGATTTTGGATTGTTTATGAAAAGATTCTAACTGACAGTGATATGAGTCTTGTTTTCTTCTCATAGTATGTATTTCCTGTAAGCATACATTTCATTTACACTTCTTTCTGTCTAAATTGGAGATTTAGAGGCCCATAATTCATTATTTGATGCTCTTGGCTTAGAAACTTAGACTGTGTTTCTTTATTCTTGACTTATTCAAAATTCATCTCCGTAATGCTCTGATGTAGTTATGTGTTTCTTTTTCCTCTGATGTCATGCAAAAGTTTCAGATATAAACTCAGACTTACTGCCTGATTTAGCCTTTTCCTCTGAATAGTTCTCATGTTTGATGATGTATTCTATTTATTCCAGACCCCATAGCCCAAATGTCATCTTCATTTCTCCAGTTATTTTATTAAAAACTCCCAACACAAACCAAATCTAGCCACCGATTTCCATAGATATGTCAAGTGACATGAGAGAGCCCTCTCTGAGTTGAGTAGGCTAGTACCTCAACTCTAAAGTTGGATGAAACAATTACCTCTGTCATTTGTCTATTCAGCTGGACAAAATTTACATAGTGCTAACATGTGTGACTCGATATTCTTCCTTTATTTCTACAACTTTCACAGAGTGAAGTGCTTTGCTGACCGCTTCTTTAACTTTGAGTTGCTCCCCAAGAAACTATTCTTTTCTTTGTTGTATCTATGTTTTTTCTTCATCGTACTTTGCTTGGAGAGATATCTTTTCCTGTTCTGCAGATCGACGTTGTTCTACAAGAACTCCTTGTACTTGCGCCAAATCCTGGGTGGCTTGTTCTGTTTCCTCTTGTGCTCATCGAAGGCGAGCTTCGAATGTATCAGCTAGTCGGTGGAGTTGGGCTAGCTCATCTCCCAACTCTGGTTCTCCCGATGTCAAAGGCGCAATGAAGACTACATGGCTGGACCGAAGAGCCTGTTGTACCCCTCGGAGTTTGAATTCAATTCTATCATACATTTCCTCCTGCTTCGCTCCTTATTTCTCTGCTATTTCCAGTGAAACATCGTTCAGGGCTACTATGATGAAGTAAAAGTCATCGGAGGTGAGGAAAATATGAAACTTGGTCATGGTGGCTTTTGATTTCTTTCGGGAAGAAGGTTTTAGGGGGGGAACCTTCCTCTTCTTCAAGGGGTTAACCTCATCTTTGGGCGGTGTTACTTCGTTTTGTCTCTGTTCAAATTCTACTTCGTCACCACCCCCTCGGTCAGGTGACATGGAAGCAGTCTTACCTGAGGTAATGCTTAAGTTTTGGACCTCCTCAGTCTTCTTCTGCCTGCTGGTTTCGGGTGTATTATGTTCTTTATGAGTGTCTTCTGGGCTGTCAATATCAGATATATCTGTGGGGTTGGCGGGGATAAGGAGGTCAATGGACCATTCCTTGGTGATCTCATCAAGGTCTTCTTCTGTGAGTTTGTAATATGACTGGAGTTGCTCTTGATGTTCATCTGCTCGCGTTGTAATGTAGATGAAGTGTCGATCTGCATTGAACTTCATTAGTGGTCGAAACCTCTGTAAGGTGTTCGGGGTCATGCGAGGCTCATCTTCGATGGCTCACTTTAGCTGGAGGTAGTATTTATGAAATACATCATTTGACTGCCACTGTTTGTTCATATTATTTGAATACCACAGGGTAGTGAACTTTGTAGCAAGCGGTTCAAACAGATCGATGTTTGGGAAGGCCGTTGCTTTCGGCATCTCCTAGGAAATAAATGAAATGAGGACCAGGAGCCAACTGAAATGAAATTCATAATCCTGATCTTGTGCTTCTCAACAATCTAGTTTCAACTGGTTAACTAGGTACTTCGCCCAGTTCATATGTAGGCCTTCCGCGCACTTCCTTGTGAGTTCAACGACAAAGCCAGTGACCTGCGTAGGTCGGTTCTTCCGTACTAACTTTCCAGCTATCAGTTGACATGCTAGGCACACTACACCACTCTGGATGGAATCTACCTTGTAGCCTCTTATTCCCTTCTCAACGTCGCCATATGTATCCTTGATCTTCCGTGCAAGTGCGTGGTCTGCAGATTTTCCTGGATAAAAGTCCCACGGGTCGGGTCATTGCATACTCAGTCCTGTGATCATGTGGATCAGCATTGGGTCAAATGTAATGCGGTGGTCTATCCATAGGTAGTTTCCATGGTAACATGACAGTAGCAGCTTGACACAAGCGTTGACTTCCTGGTGTCTTCTGAAGTGTGGGATATTTGTAACATTCAATAGGGTGGACTGCGCGAGTTTCATCATCCACGACTGGGGGATTATCTTTGAATTCTTCCCCTTAGTTTTGTTTAGGTACTTGTATGGGGTGAGCATACCATAGATCTTGCGATCTCCAAGGTTGAAGTCGCTGAACTTTAATGTTGTGATATTATTCTGCTCTGCTCGAACTACGTGTATCCCCTTCGGGAGGTACGCAGTAACTATGGTGTATTTGAACTCTCTTGGTACACTATCACGATTCATCGCCCCAGCCGAGGAGGGATGTAATAGGGCAATATGGTTGGAATCAGTTTGCATTTGTGAGGTCATATTTATGCTTGGTTCTCTTTTCTGTTGATGGTCGAGATGGTCCGTCTCCGCGAGCAGTCGACGGAGAGGCTTGCACTGTTCTCGTCGAAGAAGCTTGTATACCTACAGACATCAACATGACTCTTTCAGTCATGAGGTCGATTAGAACTTCTTCGACAATTTTCTCTGCAGCGCTGAACTCATTTGACATACACACTCGGGGTTGGAAATCTTCAGGTTCGAGGAGTAACTTAGACACTGCAATGGGATAGAGGGAAATAGTGCAATGATCACTGTGTAAAATCAATAAGTCTGTGGGCTCATATTCATGGTTAGCAAAAGTTTTCTCGGTGCATGGCGCAATGGGATAAATAGATAACTTGGCAACAGATTTCTTGCAATGGTCGAGAAGCCTTCATTAACTATGTTCTGTCCATTACGACGCGGTTCGACGGTTTGGTGGCGAACCATAAATTCCTTTCTACTCGTTTTGGGGGTCGGTCGAATGATTATATTGGTCCCAACGGCTATATTGCTTTGCCTTGGCGAAGTGCCATGTGACGTTGTTCTGTTATCTAGACGAATCTCCAATTTTGCAAATTTTCCTTTTGTGAAGTTCCCTCTGGAACCTTTTGTAACTTATCGATCTTAGCTCTCTTCTTACTTAGCTTTCTAGCTTTATTTCTAGTGAGATTTATCTCGGTATGCCTTTTTCTATTCTGATTCTTATCTTCTTTTGGCATAGTTACTTCGTGCTATTGAGATTCTTTCCTAAGATTTGATGGTGATAATTCTTCTTTATCTGGAACAAGTACTTCAATCTTCTGTGGGTTGTCTAGTGTTCTTGCAACTTCGACATCCGGGTCTCTGGTGTTAAATAACTTCAATTTGTTCTTTTGTTCTTCAATCAAGTGTGCGATCCTTCTAGTCATGAAATCTTTTAACTCTTGTTTCTTTTGCTCTAAAACTTCTTCTTCTTCTTGCCTTCTGGCTTGATTTCTTTCAATCCAAGGTTTTCCTAGTAACATGGTAAATGGGGCGTTGTTCTCAATAAATTTAATAATCTCAAAATCTTCTCTGTCAAAGCTCCATTGGCATTCATAGATATCTAGGTGAGCTTTCCACATAGGTTAATCATCTTTCCTCTAAATATGCCTATTCCTCCCAATGAAAGAGTCATAGCAAGCTTCCCTAAGAGTTCCCAAGTTTGTTCTGTCATGATATTCACCTGTGTTTCCTCATCTAGAACACAGTCGATTTCAAAGTCTCATATTCTTGCTTCAAGGCATTATTTTTCTTTGAAGACCTCTGATAAACTAACATGTCAGTGATCATTCAGGGTTTCTTTCATCTGTAGCAATACTTTCTCTGAGTCTTTCTGGGGTTCTGCCATTTCTGGATCTGCCTTAGGGTTTTCTTGTTTCGTGTTCATTCCTTCAAGCTTAACAATCATTCTAGGGAAATCAAATACTTCATGGTCCATAGCTTTGCAACAAATACAACTAAGTCTTCTCCTAGGGAATTCCTTAGCCAGATGACCCGGTCTTCTACAACTGTAACAAAGGGTTAATCCTCTCTTTCTTTTAAATGATCCCCAACCTTTCTTGTAATGTGTGCTAGGATCATGGTAGCTAACCTGCAAACATTTCTTTCTAGGATCCTGCATCCATTTGTTAGTCCAAACATTATTTCTATGCATAGGTATAACATATATTTCACTATTATTATCATATCTACACATATCAAACCTTCTTTCATCTATTAGTGCCCTAGTTTTCAAGCTAGGAAATAATCTATCAAACATACCTAGATCCATACTTTTGAAAAACAATTCCACTTATCTTACTTCTACAGAGCACAAAGCTTTCAGATCTAGAACTTTTCATTATTCTTACCTTTATCAGAGCACAGAGCTTGAAGATCTTACCTCTTTTCTTCAAATATGGCCTCTTTTCTTGGAACAGAGCTTCATAGGTCAAGTAGAATGTTGTGCACTAGGGAAACAAATCTACATATGGAGCTTTCACAGTTTCAGGTTGGATCTTTTCACAAAGCTTCTTCTTTCTCAGTTCCCAACAATCACAGTTTCAGGTCGGATATTTGCACAAAGCTTCTTCTTTCTCAGTTCCCAACAATCACAGTTTCAGGTCTCGACAACGAAACCATTTGTTGGCACATGGGCAGACCTAGGGTTCAACGCTACAACAACGCACCAACAAAACCCTAACTACTGGCCCTTTCGGCAACACCTGCGAAGCAGATGAAGTCTCACTTGAAGTAGAGGCAGGGGTGGTTGCAGGACTTAGGTGTCTGCAACCTTAGCTACAACACAGATCTGTGATTGAAATACTTAATAGAGCACTTAGCACCAAACGTTCAACAATATTTAACCACTATATACTCTACAGATAAAATAGAGCATCGCATCATTCAATCAGATCTGATGTATCTAAGCACTTATCATAGAGAAGTAGGTTAGATCTAATAGAGTCAGGCACTAGCACATTCATTTAAGTCAGATCTAACATCCATATACATCATTAGCACAAAGCATGAACATATATGTCTATCTATATCAAAGCACTTAGAAATTGAAGACATAAACACATCAACACATTGCATAAAGAAGAGAAACACATCATATACGTGGTTCACCCCCACCCTGGGGCTACGTCCACCAACTCTTCTTATTTATTATCTTCTTCAATAGGTTACATGCACAGAGCCTCAAACCCTACTCCGCAAAGGACAAGAGATCTTCGCAGCTCGCTAGATCCTCCTTCCCTGAGTAGATCTAAGTACACAACCTTCCACAGCCTCTTACAATGACTTGCACTTAGCTCTGCAAGTCTCACACATTATGGACAGAGCACTTACAATCCTTCAATCACATATATCTAGCACTTAGCCTTTCGTAATTTCTCTATATGCTCACTACGTCGCCTTAGAATCTATTTATACTTTACAAAATAGGCCTAAACATGGGTAAACCCATGGGGCGACATCCCATACCCGTTACATAATCCCAAATCCCAAAAAGGGCCCAAAAAGGGGTCAAGATCCCGCGATCTCTGCTTCGTCTTATGCTCCTCCTTCTACAGGCCGTTGAAGTCCCAAAATAGGTCAAACTTGACCAAGGATCTCCCAAAACTTGGTCAAGGGCCAATAGGGAGTTCTCTACCCAAGAAACCTTCACTCAAAATCTATGAATTACCAAGTCTCCGGACCTTCGGATCTTGTGCCACATGTCTACTATAATCAATGGTTGAGATGGACTCAATCCTTCAGGAGTCTTTGACCCCAACTTCTTATGCTTTGAATCCTCCAGAGTGCCATGTCTATAGATTATGGGGTATACTGCCATGTGGTAGAAAATAACGCATGGACACGTGACCCTATCTGATGGGTGACACATGTCATATAATAACTAGCATGAACAGTCTTTGAAAAACATGAAACATGGTGACACATGGTGAGCAACAAGTGTGTCCATGTCACGCCAGGTGATGTCAGCAAGTCACGTCACTCCAGTTCCTCTTGACTTCGGGACTTCGAAACTTCGGAGCTTTGGGGGACTTCTCCACACTACACCAAAAATCCCCCAAACGTCGAACTCCCAAATCGTCTTATCTACAGACACGTGTCCTCAAACACGAATGGTCTAGATTTACTTCGGGGGTTCGGGACTTCAGAGGTTTTCACTGCTAAACACCACCACACCCTCGAACTGTTGAACGTCGAATTTACGAACCCTTGCTAATCTTAGGACACCTGTCCCCGAATATGAAGGTCCACATTTTCTCTGGAGTTCGGGACTTCAGAGGTTTTCTTTGTCAAGAAAAGAGAAAACTTCACCACAATTTGTCAATTCCAACCATTGTTCATAGATGATTGGAGATTTTGCTTGGTCAATCTTCAACCCTTCAC
Organism: Picea engelmannii; assembly: GCA_009831015.1. NCBI lineage: Eukaryota > Viridiplantae > Streptophyta > Pinopsida > Pinales > Pinaceae > Picea > Picea engelmannii. Next base: position 504,742 of record ML786055.1, on the reverse strand, counting down.
CCAATTCGCCAATCACCGACCATCGACCATCGATGATTTTTTTTGGTGAACTTCCACACTTAGAATTTTTGTCAAAATCACAGGTGAATCTGGGTTGTTGATCTCCCGACCAAGATTATCTTGACTGTTGGTTTTCTCCAAATCCCCAAACAACCGAAATGAATAAGAACCGTCTATGTTCCTCTTTCTTTAAATCGTTGAATCAATCCCAACCTTTGATTTGGTAATTCCACCAAACTTTGCAAACATTTGAATTTTTAAAAAATTTCAAGGACGAATCGGGACCGTTGATCCAAGATCGAACATGATATTGACCATTGATTCTCCAAACTCTTGTCCATCATTACAACGACCATTAAAACTTGAATTTTTGACCTTCTAAGTCGAATTTCGCTCTGCAAGTTCACAGATTGAATCCATTAACTTCTTAGACAATCCTAGAATCATTCAAACTCATATATGTTCACAAATTTGGGGGATTTCACTCAAACGCTTCCACTGTTTTTCCCCAAAATTCACACACATATATATAAAATCTGTAACAAAGAATCTTCTCGATTCACACTTATTCTGGACCATAACAGTCCGGTGTTTGAACCAGAAGCTATGATACCAATTTGTAACATCCCCAACCACCCTTGTCAAGAAACACCACTACAATTATTCTTTGTTACCAAACTGTAACATACCCAGCCTCCCACAGGACGTCATGCCACACCAAGAACGCACCTCTTGGCTGATTTGGAGACTCTGATAACACTTAATTAATAAAGAAGCATGAAATACATACATGCAATGATCAAGATTCATACCACAACATAGAATACATGCACAATATATCATGCACAACATTAACTATCAAGCATGCATATTATAGGTACAATCTCAGGTATAATAATTTGATACGCAATAGAAATAAATACATAAGCAAAGGAAACCATAACAAAGAGAACTTATCTTTTATAAAAGAAGAAACCCACTAGCTGCAGACCAAGGATGTTCCACCCAACCGTAGACATTGTTGTTCCAAGTCTCAACAATAATGTCATCCCCGAGCTAGGGCTATGAATCCACAAGGACAGTTCTAGAGTGTTAATTGGCTTCCCAAACCAGTCAGCACTCAAGCTCTCACAAGATTCTCTAGCACTCACAAAAATCCAAGTACCCAACTCTCTTCTACTTAGCCTACACCACTCAAGAGAATAGACCTCCACCCTTCTCTGCCACACAGTCCCTCTCCATCCAGGGCTCTAGTGTAGCTGGTCCAGAATCTCCATGCTGGTACTCTCAGGACTTGCAGCTGTGATGAAATTTTATCACAGGCCAAGCATCTTAGACATGAAAACCTCAATTTCTGGCTGAGACTACACCAACAATCTCTACAACCAACAAAATTTTGGTTGCTCTTTAGTAGTGTGTCTTCCTTTCCCAAGCCAAGACACCCAAAATGAGGATGGAATGCAGACCCGACGAGAGAGGATGAATAGTGAAAAAATAAGGTGAATGAACACGTGAGGTGACCAACAACAACACCAAAATGGGGAAGGGAATGAGAGTGAGTGAATGATGAAAATGAATGAGAGAATTTTCCAATCGGAGAACCCCTTCCACATACCAGGGATGGGTTTTTGTAATTCGTGGGGATCAAGAACCTCTTGGCCTTCCTCCAAGAGCTCATGTAATGTATTTCCACCCCATTACACAAAATGGGTAATATAAAATAAATAAGCACTTATCCCCTCAAGCCCCCTTGCTTGTGTAATCATAGCATCCTATAACTCTTGTCCTTGTCTATCTAGTAGTGGGCGATGTATTTATTATTAATAATGATCAAAACATTACATTTCTTAGGCACACTGGCCTTTTAATAATTGTTTGGGCACTCTGGCCTCTCAACAATGTAATAATACATTATTTAATATGGGATCTCAAAACCCGAGGTGTTACATTGAACTTCAAGGCAATCACTATGTAGCCACGTACATCTTACATGAACTATAAATTAAACATTGTTCTATCATTTCTCTGGACCTTATATGAGTTACTATGTAAAACTAAAACGTATGCACTTTCAATATAATAGGTATTGCAACACTCTTTGAAACTCAAACAAGATCCCCTGTAAGAAGAAATAATGCATGTTTAGGGAATCCATTCACCACATGTACAAGAAAAAAAATAGAAAATGTAACACCATGTTTTCTCCCATAACTGTAATTATGCTTAGGACTTCATATGATGTGATTATGAAGCATGTAATTATGTTTTGATTAATGAAGACATTAGGTAGTTGACTGAGAGGGAAAATCCTTGAAAGTACTAGCCATGATATCACATGTGGAATTGATGAAGTGCACTGGTGAGGTGGAGCTGATATGTTTTAGTGAAGAAAATGGGAATATTTATTAGCAAGCCAACTAATACGTGTAAATATAAACGCACACTTGCCAACGTACTTGAACCTACATGGAGACACGTGACTAGTTATGGAAGACAAGATTGGTGGTTGATATAGTTACTACTGTTGGCAGATCCGATCTCTTGAAGAGGCAAGGGTCAACTAAAAAATATAACAAAAGTACATCCCTTGGATTGCCCCTTCAAAATTTGGATCTCTAACAAGAGGTAACTTCTGACAGAAGCCACAGGAATCCCAAGGATTGGAGGAGAAAGAGACCAAAGGTGGAAAAACATCACCAAGGGGGAGTAAGAGGAAAAATGTGTGAGAGACACATACACAGAGAGAGAAGAGCAAGAAGCAGAGACGAGACACAAAATAGTTGTTCACCAAGAGTGGTATTAGGAGAGAACAAACACACACAGTGTATAGAGAATAATACTCTAAGGAAAAGTAAGTGAGTGAAGAGCTCACATGCTAAGGGTGCAACAAACATAGATGTTCATTTGCGTAGATCGAAGAGAAGAAGAAAGTGGAGCACTTTCCTTGAATAAAATAGGAAGTTCGTCCAATTTAATGATGATCACCCTGAAATAGAGAAGACTTGGATCCAAACTAGAGCGATAAAGGGCCACAACTTTGTACTTACTAGACAAAAACTGACATTGGTAAGGGGAGGTTGTTGAGGGACTGTATAACAGAGAAGGGGATCACTTGCATAGAGGAAACCCAGTTGATAAAATATATGATAAACCTATGGAAGCCCTGAGCTTAGTAGGAAGGGGACAACTTCTATTATTGTCAGTGGAGGAAGGAGAGTAACCTTCCTGGATCATCCTGATTTGGAAACCACTTGAATCATCCCCTTGTGATATCATGGCTTAGCACAAGGGTGTTGTACTGTAGGAAGGAACTTTGCAGTACGACCTAACGTTGGGAGGAAAGGCATCCTCTCTCAGTCAGTTGGTTGTTGATATTTTCCCTGAACAGATAAGTGTCTAAATTGGCTTGTTTGAATCTTGATAATGATGTAAATGTGTGGTTTTCTGGCTTAATGGGAAAATATGAATGTGTGTAAATGATGATTTGAACTTTTGTGTAAACTGGAATGTTCTTGTTTGTCTTCACTATATGAATTTGTTAACTCATGAAGTTAAGTCAAGTTGGGATGGTTTGTATCATTGAAAATCCTGAAGCTTAGGAGAAAAGTTCGCAAGATATGGAAAAAATCTCCATTTGGGAAGGGACAGGAGTACCCTGGTAAATTGGGAAAGTCTTGTGTAGGTTGGGGAACCTTAAGCCCTGAAGGAATTTACCATTTTTTGGTGCAAATCTTGCAGGACATGCAATTCTACGTCCAATTCCTAATGGAAGGCCTTAGCTGGTTTAAACCTGGAATCCCAAAGCTCTTAGAAGTTTGGTAGAACCTTAAAAAAAATCTAGAGTAAAAATTCTGAAAGGTTTAATTCTGGAATCAAACTGTTACCCTAGAGCAAAGAATGTTATTTTTCATTCAGATAATACAATGATTACTTTGTTCTTTGGTATAATGCAAACGTCCAAATTCCATGGGTTCAATGACTATAGACAAGTCTAAGGGTTGTCTTATCTAAGACCAAACATATGTGTAATGAAAATATCACCTTTGAGCGAGAGAGTGGTGGATCCAGTGCGACTCGCAAGGGAGAAAGATCAATGCTCTGAGGGAGCACATGGATATTTATAGGAGCAAGCTTCTTGATGTTTTTTTGTGAGATATGAATATACCTAAATGTTAGGTGGTCAAATTTAAAGTTGTAATGTCTTTTGTGTAGTAAAGTGAGACATAGGTGTGGAAGGTGTCATCTACAATAAGAGATGGAGAGTTGTATGGGATTTGACATTTGAAAAATTCTCTGAGGTATTTTTGCAATTAAAAACATGGGATCAATGTGTTATCGAATCTGTTTGAGATGGTCAAGTTTGACTCCTAGAAATTTTTCCTTTTAGATGTAGTCGTTTACTAATTATATCTAGAGATATTAAAATAATAACACACTTCTATTTCTTGGGATTTGAAATGTCCTTGTAGTCAAAGACTATGTTGGAAGAAACATTTTTTTGTTAGCACGACAGTTTTGAAAATATTTCAATGTTTGGAATGAGAATTGATAATCTTTGATTATTAAAAGTCTCTAGCCTCGGTAGTATTTTCATGTTATTGGTGTTTAATCACATAAAAGCAACATATATTTAAGAAAATGGTGACAAATGTTGATAAAATAGTGTAAGTATCCTTGGGAAGAATTGATGGTACTTGTAACAAATGCTTGAAGCGTAGGATCGCCAATTGGATTAGAGGTATCATTGAGATTTTAAGGAATTGTGATGTGAACGACAAACGAAACTTCACATGAATCATAAAGTGGACATCGTCATTAACTTCGACAACAACAACATATTACTCTCTGATAATTTAAAAGATAGTGCCAGATGATGGAAACTTGAGCCAAGAGTCGTCGAATCACTAGTTCTTTTATTCATATATGAGATTTTTCTGTGAAACATTTAACAAATGGTTTAGCTATAGTAATTGGTTAAAGTGATTTCCAATTTTTGTGTTTTTCTATAAAGGAGGCATAAGGGTTCTTGCACAAATTATTTTTTTGGAGTTATAAGGAATTTTTTGCAAAAATATACTTGGTGTAATAAGGAGTTTTTGGAATTTATAAGGGGCCCATCATATTTAATAAAAATGATTTTGTTGTCTCAAGACCTAGACCCACCTAAATTGAATAAAGGGGTCTTAGGATCTTTCTGTGTGTAAGGATTGGTTTATATTTCTTCTTTCTTGACAAACAAGTACATTAAGAACAAGAAATCTAATACATCCTCATATAAAGAAGACAAATCAAGGTCTAAAGGAGGAAATCAAAAGAATACTTGCACTTGAAAACAAATCAACACATAAGTTTGAAGTCTTTTTCATAATCTGGAAGGTTACCTGAAATTGAATAAAGGGGTTCAAAAGGAGGCCTTAGATTTTGCACATTAGGCATTTTTGAATCACTTCAAAACGGTAGGAATCTACAAAATGTTTAATATGTGGCACACATTGATTAGTAAGACTCTAGAATCTATGATTCCTATGCAAAAAGGAATGCTCACTAATGTTCTTACTTGTTTTTGCATACTGCACAAAAAGGTACATCTACTTCAAACACAGATTGGGCAATTGACATCATTTAATGATGACACCAAGGAACAAGAAAACAAACTTGTGCTTGTTGATTGTGAGTTGCAATCTTTTTCATTTGATGAAGTCAATGTAGCCTTGACTGATGACACTGAAAACAAAGTGGATAAATTGAAGGTTCAACATAAGGATTGGATTGAAAATATAGATAACTTTGTTAGACCTTGGGAAGAATTACAGTTTAAACAAAAAAAAATATGGATTAGGATATGAAAAGGATCATGATAACCTTTTTCATATTCCTAATTATTGTAAACCAATTACATTTGTGAGAGGTGGTTTTTTGGTTAATGTTGATAGGAAGGAAGAACCCGATAACGAACACACACAGGATGTTGATCAGGATGTTGATATAGATTTCAATGATGATACTATTGTTGAGGATATTGAGGATAATACAGGTATTGAGGATTTGTTGGTTGATGATGCTTGGTTGGACAAAGAACTTGTATTTTGTCGACATTTTCACCAAGTTGTCCATGTTGAGTTAAATTGTTTTGATCTCCACCCATGTTTTTTTTTGTGGGAAGAAAAACCATGTCTCAGAAAGGTGTTGGAAGCAACTAAAGATTCACAGGAAACAAGAATATTTTGAATGGCCAGGGACTTGGTGTTGGAGTTTGGAAGCTAAGTTATTGGAATGATCTCATAGATGATTTTATACACATGTACAACCATACTTTATTGGAGATATTTCTACAATTGACGGACATCATTTTTTTTCAGGATTGGTGTGATACAGGGCATGATCGGGGCCTGCTTGATGTAGTCTTCTAAGTTAAAGATCGAGTCTCCATACTCCACTCGAAGATTGTTTGATTACCCTTTTCCACTTTCGGGGGGGGGGGGTATATCTCATTATCTATACTTCTCACTTTTCAGTCGACAAGGGGGAAAATATTGATATGCCAGACTTCAAGTTTCAAAGCCTAACTTACAAGATTGTAGTTATGATGCTTGATTGTGGATTTAGGATTCAGGATTCAACATTGCAGATGAATTTATGATTTCAAGATGATGGGATGATCAAGGATTCTTTTAGGACATGATTTTTTTTACCTAATTGGATGATGGATTTGATGATGTTAGAACATATCACTCACACAAAGTCTTTGATTGGTAAGGATTTTCAGAAGATAGATGATTGATAGATTGATTATTTCCAGGTTATTAGATATTGGATGGATAGTTTTCCACTTTTTGGCATTTGATGGATTGTATGACATGTTTGATGGAACTTTGGGTTTAGGATATGGATTAGTATCAACAATTTACCTGGTTTACTACTCAGAGGTTTTTTTTCTACAATATTTTCATACACAGGTTTTGGATGTTGTTCAACACTTTTTCTCTGTTAGCGAGATTTTTTGACTGTTTTTTATGTGTCGATGTGTGAGAGATTCATTATATTCAAACTTCTCAGGGATGATATTTTGACCTTGAAGAGGACATACCATTCTTCTTCTCTTTTCTCTTGTCACATTGGATTGGGTTTTTCAGGATATGGGATGTGTTAGAATTGCAGTTAATTCACTTCACATCGGGATTTGCTCTCATTGGTTTGGGTTTTCAGTGACCACTTAGAGGATATATGGATCATTTGATGGACAATGAGTTTTCCAGATCAAGTTTCCAATATCCACATTTGGCATATTTTCCAAGCAGATCTTCATCGACACTCATGAGGTTTCATAGCATGAGTTATAGATTGCAGACTTGGGTATGTTATCATCTTTTTCAATGGTTTTTGTTGCTATATAGTACATTTTTACAGACTGATGATTAAGGGGGGATTGTTAGCATTATTTCTCTTAATCACAATCCTAATACCACCTTGTTAGTGTGAGTTAGTTATATGGATCGTTAACGACGGTTATTGATCATTGCACTATATGTACTTACTTTGTGAATAAAATAATGTGGAAATTAATGGCTTATGCCTTTTACCACCATCTCCTTGATTCTTGATCTTTCTTAGTTTTCTTCATTATGATATTGCCCTAATTTCTATCAAAAGAAGGGTTGTTTCGACGGGACACTTGTTGTATTTTGTGCATGCTCTTGTTCGTCTAGGGTATGGATCTGTAGCTGATGTGGTCTAGTGTGGGTGTTGGAGGTTTGTATTGCAACCAATGATCAAAATTGAACCCTTCCTAGTCCTTCCAAGGGGTTCAACCTGTCCTAAAAAGGTAATTCAAAAAATACCCTTAAAAATGTAAATTTTTGAAATCACTTGTCATTTATGAAGGACAATAAATATCATAAAATACCAAAATAATGGTTAGATTTTCAATAACCCATCAATTTCCTCACTTTCAATGCTTGGTTGGTCAATGAGCATTGGTTCATCACACAATACTTGTCTTTGGCATCTAAATACTAAAATAATCTATATTTGAGTTGATTTTAATCTATTCTTTGATACAATGTACCCTTCCACAACATTAAATCCATCACATAGCTCACACCCAGTTAAATGTCCTACCAACGTATTGGTATATGCACTATTTATGTGTCACTTAATGAAAGATTCACAAAGAAGCTTAGACACCTTATCTTTGTGAATCCCCACTTAAATTCATGTTTTATGAGCATGGTTGATTATTGTCAATATGGGAATTAGCATCGCATTTATGTTACATACTTCATTTTTTTTAATCTCACACTTGCCATAAATTCCATTTCCTTTGTTATCTTTGCCTCCACTCTTGGCTTTGTAAAAATCCTAAACAATTAGTCATAGGTTATGGATGTAAATTTTGATGA
>ML786055.1:442061-455247 GCA_009831015.1 Picea engelmannii | reverse complement strand
ATGGTTGGATGCACTTGTTTATGGTACAGGTTGGTGCATGGTTGATGCACTTGTTTATGGTACAGGTTGATTACAGGTTGATGCATGGTTCAGATTTATTGGTACAAGTTTACAATAGTATATCTCACAGTGATAGTGTAACAGTGGTTCCATCATTCTACTTCTACTTCAGGGTGGTAGGATGGGGCAAGGACAGGTGGTTGTAGCCACCTTCTGGTTGTAGCCGGATAACATTGGGGGTTGTAGCCTCCTTCTGGTTGTAGCCAGAGAATTGGAGAGTTGGAGCTTCCCTCAGGTTGTAGCCTGAGAAACTAGGGGGTTGGAGCCTCCTTCCAGTTGCAGTTGGAAAACAAAGGAAGTTGGTGCTTCAAATGAATGTAATTCTTCAAGACATATAAGAAAAATCATTCCATGGTTTTCTCCCGATTTGGGTTTCCACGTAAAACACTGGTGTACTGTGTATGTGTGTGATTGTTTATTTCATATTGCTCATTATTGGATAATAATTCTACATTGATATAACATTTGAAGAAAAAGGATTGTAATTATGCTATTACTGATTCACCCCCCCTCTCAGTAATCCAACATGATTCCTGGAGCTAGGGAGTCAGAGAGGTTGTTCCTGGTTGGTTGGGAGGTTAATATTCAATTTGGGCAGTCCGGGCAAGAACATGATCAGACAGAAAATGGACTAGATAAACCAACTTGCAGGTGGAGGTATGTATTATTATGTTGTTGGTGTTGATGTTATTATGTTATTATGTTGTTATTGTTTATCCCTGGTTTATTCCCAGTATAAAAAAATCATGAAATAAATTCTAAACTAAAGTTCAGTCGTTAAAGTATGAGATTTTAGAAAACTTTTATTTATTTCGAGTCCTGAAAGAGGATGAGGCATTACAAATGGTATCAGAGGCCATTTTCAAAACTGAAACCTGGGCTTGACCACCCACAACACTGGGATTTTATCTATGTTCCAACATGGTCTACAACCTCTTCATCTGCAACCAATTTGGGTTGTTACACAAAATAAATCGAATAGATTAAAGAAATTATATCTATAGGGTTGAAACAAAAAAATAATTTGAAAGGTAGAGAAAACACACCATGGAGCTGGTTTTCCCGGTCCCGTTGTCGCCCATCACGGAAATCTTCAATAACATTGTATCATCAACATTGGGATCAAAAGAAGTAGTCAATTTTCCGCTAGGGGAAACATAGAAATCATAAAATGGGGTCATAAAATCACCTCCAGAGAGAGAACCAATTTCCTAGGCTTCCAAATCTCTCATGTTAGGTACGATGGAGGCCGACAAGATCCTCTTTAAGCGATGATAATAAACGGAGGAGGGACTGAGACAGGATTTCATGGAGCATGTCATCAAAGTCACCGTGATTCTGCACCACACTCGACTGCCAAAGCATCGCATAACCTGTTTGATGACCAATGCACCAAAAAACGAAGACTCTTAGGCATTCTTCAGCCTCTTTAGGTTAATATCCACCACTCTAAATTTCATACTCCTTGCTTCTCCAACCTTATAATAATATCCCAAGATTTTGTCTCATACAAAAAAAATCTCAAGCCGTTATCTACGCAATATCTTACCTGTATGGTCTTATTTGAGGATCCATTATGGAAAACTAAACTTCCATGCAATCTAGTAGCTAAAATTGATCAAAAGATAATTGTACATCCCTATCTTGAGGCTCTGTTTTGAGAAATTAACAAACCCTAAGAAAAAACACTAAATTTGCTTGTTACCTCTGCCTCTTGCGATAGAAAATTGGCTGAAAACAAACAGTCTTTTAAGTAAATTCAGCCATTGATTACGCCCAGGTCTTGAGAGATTTTTGTGGTGTTCAAACTGCAGTACTGTCCAGAGGAACTGAACATTTGGCACATTAAACTATCAGAAACCAAGAAAAGACTTTGATACCTTAGGTACTTCCCGAAGAATAACACTCTTATGGCTCCTACCACATCTTGGCATGTATTGACGTGCTTGACCTTCAAACCTTGGTTGGTCATTTCCAAAGTCAAAATAAGGCCATTACGGTCTCTTTTCCAGAGACTTTCATAATCTTAAAGACTCCCAAAGCAATTAGGAATTGAATCGTTTTGTTCCACCATTAAATCTTCAAACAACCTTAACATTTAAAAAAATTCTTCGATCAATTCAACATCCATCAACCATCCAATTCTACATACTCTCTGTGTCAAATTATCCATCGAAACTCGCATTCGATAGATAGATTGACCAATCAACTCTGCAAAGACCCACCAATGGACTGGAACCCATACCATGGTTGTCATAGCAACTAATCGCTCGCAGGTCAGAAAATGGGAGGAGGTTATTTACAATCCACTACATGATCTATGCTCAACCCTAAATTTATCAGATGGGGTCTAGCCTAACTGTTTGGCAGTGGGTTTCAACTTTCTCTCGCGGTGGTCATCCCGAGACCCCATTTCCAAGAGAATCATATGCCCATTTCATATTAACTAACTGAATACATGCAGCTACCAAGAAGCCAAGCTTGCTTGTTCTGCAACCCCGGAAGGTTCTGTGTATTGCTAGGAGCATCAAGCCTTGAGTCTCCATAAAGAAATATGTGACTATGTGCTCGAGAGGAAGAATGAGAATAGTCTACTCCAATTTTGCTATAACTATTGCCATTGGTACTAGCATTTTCATAATGAGACGAATGATTTACAAGAGAGGATGCAGAGATAAATGAACTTGAACTCTCTTCGTTTTTCAGTGGAATACCCATCTTGATTTGTTGATCTGGGATCTTTTCATCGAGTGACTTATAAATAATTCCATTAAATGAGCATAAATTAAAGTGCACTGTTAAAGAAGAAAAAACCCAATAATGAAGAGACATAAGCATCAAATCTGAACACAAAAACTTGATAATGGAGTTCGTCCCTGGTGGACTACATCCCCGGGTCCTGCTCTCAAATGGGTAGGCTCTTTCATTCACTCAACAAAAGAATTTGGCAAAATACATAAGTATACCTCATTCTGAAATCAAGCTACAGAAATAATTCTCAGATAAGAAAATAGACATCACCATTGAATTTGTGGCGTCTAATTACCCAAAAATGATTGTCTCCATGCCTCGATCCAACTCTGGCACTCCCAGACCCAAGAAGAAACTTGTCTCGATTTTCGTGCCCCTGTAAATTGCAATAAATGCCATTGCACTTGCCTCGGACTACGTTCCCACATCGTACCACACGCGTGCCTCCCCCCAGGGCTCAACGGATCCAACTCTTAAGTAAAAACCATGACATTCAATACAGTGTATGGGTCGTTGGCCCATTGATTATGGCATGAGTATTAAGGCGTAGTGTGGGGAGGAGGTCCCAGGGTCAAACCCACAGGCCTCCCCCTTTTGGATTTATAGTTGAATCAATATATTATATATGTAATGTTGTTCCACCAACTTTGGCGGTGGCTCTATCCAAGGCATTAACGGTTAGGACGCAACCAAATTTAACTTGGTCCGCCAGATTTGGTGGACCCGCCAATCCATTTTTTTTTGAAAAATCGGATACGAATTGTCATTGGGATTTTGCCCCCTGCCACGTGGAAACCCTTGATTGGGCCATGTGGCAGCCTCCCATTCGACCATACCATCCACTACCATGTCAACACCATGTCATCATATGGATGCCACATCATCGTACAGACTGCCAACTCACCATGCCACGTTACTGTATGGATCGTACGGATTGCCACGTGGCACAATCTTATTGGTCCACGAATTGGTCTGGAAGTACCAAATTTGGGTGACATGCGACAACCTCTGGTGCTTCCATGTCACCATGTTGATGCTAGCATGACACGTGCCACCTTTTTCTCCTGCCACGTGTATTGTACGGATGATGATGTCAGTAGTACGGATGTTGACTCATCCCCCTGTTGACTGGGCTAGATTGACCAAACTTTGACCATGAATATCTTTCGATCCGTAACTCTATTTGACAAGGCATTTATGCCATTAGAAATATTGCGACGCACTCTTCACGATAATGTCATTTTCACCGAGTTTTGGGAACTCTAAATTTTTTCCTTTCTCTATCTGTTGAGGCCATTCTGAGCGTCCTGAGTTGCCACTGTGAGTTCCGAGTTGTTCTTAGCCTTCTCCCAATCATTTGCTTTGGTCCCCTTCTGTATAAGGTCCGAGTCAAACTTTTGGTATAGTGTTTTAACTGTCAGACTCTCAGCGCTCTGCAATAACCAAACCGAGGCAGTTACCAAACTGTCAGCGCCAAAGAAACGCCAAGGAAATTCCCATACACAAAATGTCGAGCTTTCCAACGTAATGTCAAAGAGCGCCTAGAAGACAACCTATGAGGATCCTGGAGGCCATGGCTATTGAAGAGAAGCACCAAAAGGATTTACTCTCGTGAGAAAGGAGCCTGGCGGCCATGGTTGTTGCAGAGGAAGAGGTGGTCGAGCGGAGGTGGTCGAGCGGATTATTGCGTGTTGTGTGAGTAAGAAGGGACAGGGTAGGGTTTGAGAGTGGGAGGGGGGCACGTGGGCCTCTCCTAACCTTATTTAGAATATTTGTTTTCCCTCTTATAATATAAATATAAAATTAATGGGCACGAAGGCCCAATCTCCAAGTTGAGCCCCGAGCCATCAAGCGCTCAACACAAATTTTGATCCAATTTTGATCCAAGCACCAAAGGCCGACACATAAGACCAAGCGCCAAGTCTCCGAGGGAGCACACAGGTCAGAATGAATTATGCATCATATTTTTCAATATTTTTAATATTTTTTTTCTTTCTTATAAAATATTTTAATAATTAATTAAGGCCATTTTAAAATATATATATATATATAATCGAACCCAATCCCCAAGTCCTATCGTGATCAAGTGCCAAGACAAGTATATTACAAAGTATGTCTTAAGTGACATTACTCTAGAAATGGAGCTAATGTCTACACTAATGGAAAGACATAAGACAACTCTCTCATTTTTTTTTGTCCAAGGAGATTTGTTTTACTCGTGACCTCGACCATTTTCTTTTCTTCTTGGATAGAGATTAATTTACACATGTAGTGTGACTTAGTAAGGTTAATGTGGTGTAATTTCCTTGTAAAAGATGAATTGTTAGCATGGGTAATGAATTACAAAGATGAAAGTGTACATATAGATGAGTCTGATGGTATGGGGATAATGTCACAAGTCACTTAGCCCAATGCCACTTGCCTCAAGTTTGGTCAAAAGTCACTTAACCTGGGCTTCTGAGTTTGGTCATCGAGTTCATCAAATGTTAAATTGTGGGTTTGATTATCGAGCCCACTACTCCAAGATATTGAGATTACATACTACCAAACACCCTAGTCATTACTTATGACGCCAAGCCCAAGTGTCAATCCCAAGCACCAAACACTAAGGGAAGAGCCCACAATAGAGAATTATGTGCACAATGCATCAATCAAATGGGGTTGTTTGAGTGTTTATTAATTAATTTACATTGTGTTTAAAACACTGTACTTAGTTTCCAAGTTTCTAAGGACTTAAGGAGATAAGTAACAGTAATTGGCAGGTATCTCATAGTGCTAGCATAGTTGGCAAGGCAAGGAAGTTAGCAACTTACCCAAACAAGTTACCAAGCTTAGAGGCTTTCGACCCTGACCTTTAGCCACTTACCCTAAAGAGTGTAATGTTTGTTTATAGAAAAGTAAAAAAAATAAAAAAATACTTACGCCTAACCCTATGTTTGCAAGTATAAGTTGAGCGAATGTGGAATTCCCTAAACTCTTCCCTGATAAGAATTTGGTTTGATGCAGATTCAGTTATTCAAGATGGTTAAGACTCGGGGAAATCGAGGACGAGGGGCATCGTCGCAAGGACCACCAACGTCGTCGCTGCCACCACCATCGCCTAAATCAACTCTCATTTTGCGCTCTTTAGAGGCTATTAATGAGACATTAAAGGGACACCAGTTAGATGATGTCGAAGTGGAACCCCCACCATCTAGCGTGGGTAACCATGAAGTGGCGAGGGACTCGGAGGAAGGGCCTCCACTATGGGACATCACCAGAGAACTAAAGAAGATCAAACTCTGAGAGTTTGTTGGGGAGTGTGCAAGTGAACATGCCCAGGCATGGTTGGAAGGAGTGACATGAAGTTTTTCCTTAAGAGACTATGCTTCCACATCAAAGGTGAAGATAACAATATTTCAGTTGAGGGATAGTGCCTTGAACTAGTGGGGTGACCTAGAAAGGCAGTTGCACCTTACCCCAAACACCGTCTCTTGGGACCTTTCTGAGGAAAGGTTCCGGAGAAAATATTTTCCTGCTTACTACGAGGAACAACAGGTAGGAGCATTCCATGCTCTAGTTCAAGGAAATCGGATCGTGGAAGAGTATGAGATCAGGTTCATGGAGTTAGTAAAATATGTCTCGTACATGGATACCTATCAACAACAAGCAGAACATTTTGTGTATGGGTTAAACCCTAGGATAAGGGCCATGGTACGGATGTGGAAGCCATCGTCAGTAATCGAAGCAGTTGAAAATGATCGTTACACAGAGGAGCATATGAGCTTAAATGAAGGTATGAGGTCAACCATTCTACAACATCCTGGATTCATGGGGAGGGCCCCTAGGACTTTCTCCATGGGAGGAATCTCTAGGCCACCCCCTTATGGAAATAGAGTTGTTCCCAAAGAGGTTACAACAGGTATTTCAATGGAAGCGAGTGCAACATCCCACTCATCGCCAATGACGCAGACATGTCCACGACCTTCTCAAGGAGAAACAAGTAGGGGTAGGGGCTCCAAGGGAAGAAACTCATTTCATATACCTTCATAGGGAAGCACCCATGTTCCACCCCAAGGTACTTGTTGAGGGTGTGGAGGACCTCATTACCAGCGTGATTGTCCAGAGTTACAAGCAAGCTTTGTGCATAGAGAAGGAAAGGCCCTGGTAGGACGAGTAAATAGTAGCCACTAGATTTATGCAGCGGTTAATAAATGCTAGGCAAAGCATAAATCCATTGCGGTGGAGTCGTCAGGTCTGCTAAATCATGTCAATTTTAAAATTTTATTTGATTATGGTGCTACATATAGTTTCATTTCACCTTCTGCATTAGAAAAGTGTGGATTTGCATCCTACGATCATGATGAATTTAAACAAGTCGAGATGGCTTTGGGGGAAAAACAAGTGGTAGGACCTAGCATTGATAATTCTCTAGTAGACCTGGGAGTGTGTACTACTAGGTTGAAGGTGTACGTCACTGCTCTAGGGACGTATGACCTAATCATTGGAATGGACTAGTTAGAATCCCATCGAGCTTTGGTATATTTTTTCGCGAAGAGGGTGATTTGTGTTGATGATGAAGGGAGGTTAGTAGAGATCCATGGTGTACAGAGGAAGGTGTCTCTACACTTTATCTCAACCATGAAGTTTAAACATTGCATGAGGTAAGGTTTTCAATTATATGTAGTGGAAGCAATCAATGAAGGGAAAGGACCCTCCTTGGATTAGTATCCAGTATTGTCGAAGTTTAAGGATGTTTTTACAAAAGAGTTGCCTTGGTTACCTCCTCAGAGGGAGATTGATTTTACCATTGAGCTAAAACCCGGTGTAGAGCCAATTTCCAAGACAACGTATAGGATGACAATGTCAGAACTTTGTGAGTTGCAGATGTAATTGAAGGAACTATTTGACTTAGGGATAATAAGGCCTAGTATCTCACCTTGGGGCGCACCAACAATTTTTGTCAAGAAGGATGGTTCCTTACGACTGTGTATAGATTACAAGGCCTTGAACCATGTTACAGTGAAAAACAGGTACCCAATTCCATGGATAGATGACCTCTTTGATCAGATGAAAGGAAGAACAATTTTCTCAAAAATTGATCTGTGATAAGGGTATAACCAGTTAAGGATTAAGGAAGGCGATATTCCTAAAATGACCTTTTGAAATCGATTTGAGAATTTCAAGTTCGTTGTAGTACCTTTTGGTTTGACCAATGCGCTAGCAGTATTCATGAGCCTCATGAATGGTGTATTCCAAAAGTACTTAGACCGCTTTGTACAGGTCTTTATGGATGATATCCTCATATATTCCAAGAACGAAAGAGAACACGAGGAACACTTTCGAGTGGCATTATCATGATTTAGAGAGAACACATCGTATGGCAAGTTGTCAAAGTGTTCTTTCTTCTAGAAAGAAATTCACTGTTTAGGTCATGTCATTTTCGGTGGAGGAATCTCTGTGGGTCTATAAAAGGTAAATGTCATTATGGAATGGCCAGTGCCGAAAAAATGCTCATGAGGTGAGAAGATTCATGGGGATAGTTGGTTATTATTGAAGGTTTGTGGAAGGGTTATCTAAGATAGCGAAACCCATCACCACCTTGCAACGCAAGGGGGTCAGGTATGAATGGGCAGGGGAATGTCATATTGCATTCATCGAGCTTAAGAGGTTACTAACTAGTGCACCAATTCTATGAGTTCTGGATATGGAAAAAGACTTCAGAGTCTACATGGATGCATCGAAGAAAGAATTGGGGGTCATGCTAATGTAGGATGGAGGAGTGATAGCATATGCATCAAGAAATTTGAAGCAACATGAGGAGCTTTATGTTGCTCATGATTTAGAGTTGGTAGTTGTAATGCTATCTCTGAAACTTTGGAGACACTATCTAGTGGGGCGAAACTTTGAGCTCAAAACAGACCATGAAAGCTTAAAGCATATCTTAACTCAAAAAGATCTCAATGACAGGCATAGGAGATGGAGTGAGTTTATGAGTGAGTACGATTTTGGACTTTCGTACATTAACGGAAAGGAGAACGTGGTCACGGATGCCTTAAGAAGGAGACCATGTTTCTTCTCCTTGGTACCCTTAAAAGTTAATTTGAGGGAGCAAGTGTTGAGGAAACTTCTTGGAGATAGTTGGTATTTAAGGGTTACTTCAACCCTCCAGAGTGGAAGAAAATTAGATCTAAAGTATGAAGGATATAGCCTGGAAGTAGATGGATTATTAAGATATCAGGGAAGGATGTAAATCCCCGAAGGTGGGGATATTCGAAACATCATACTCAAGGAATTACATAGAGAAATTTATTGTGCACATCCGTGTGTGAAGAAAATGTACACGAACATGAAGAGCCTTTTCTTCTGGGTAGGCATGAAGCGTGATGTAGTTCATTTCATCGCCAAGTGCCTAGAGTGCAGGGATGATTTTAAGGATGGAAATTTATTTTAAAATGTAGAAACCTTGGTGAATCTTACTAATCCTTCATATGCCAACTATAAATGTTTGGCGATATTTTTGTAAAAATATCCAAATTTCTGAGGATTTTATATAGATTTTATAAAATTTTGGTGATTTTTAAGATAAAATAATTTTATCCCATAGAATTTGGGCGAATCATTTTTAAAATAGTGAATCTTGTTTTTGGAAAAACCATGGAAAATTAGCCCATGAGCGAAATTTAGCTCCTAAAATCATCCATGCAAGAGTGTCAACAAGTGAAGGCTAACCACCACCACCCGACATGTATCCTACAACTGCAAGATGTTCCTATGTCCAAGTAGGAAGTCATTTCTATGGATTTTGTTGTGGGATTGCCGCTTACATCGTATAGACACAATGTCATTCTTGTGATAGTTGATAAGTTGACCAAGAGTGCTCATTTTATTCCGGCTAGAGACACTTATGATGTCACTGATGTGACACACGTGTTTATAAGTGAGGTCATCTGTTTGCATGGGTTACCCAAGAAGATCATTTCAGATAGGGACTCCCAATTCACATCTAGGTTTTGGACAAGTTTGTAGTTGGTGTTAGGAACTCAGTTGAACTTAAGCACAACATGTCATCCCGAAACAGATGGGAAAACTGAGAGAGTAAATCAGGTTATGGAAGACATGCCTAGGATGTATGTTATGGATAATCAAACCCATTGGGAGAAGTACCTACATTTGGTAGAGTTCGCCTACAATAACAATTTTCATAGCTCCATTTTAATGCCACCCCTATGAAGCTCTGTATGGAAGGCCATGCAGGACATCGTTGAGTTGGGAAAGGTTAGAAGACCGAGTGATAGTTGGGCTAGAATTGACTCAAGAGATGGAGGAACAAGTGATTCAGATTAGATAGCGACTAAAGGAAGAACAAGATAGACATAAAAGTTATGCTAATGCACATAGGACTGATCGAAGTTATAAAGTGGGAGATTAAGTTTTCATTCGTATCAGGCCTAATAAGAGTACCATTCGGTTCAGGAAGGGGACAAAGTTGTCACCTCGATTTATAGGACAGTTTAAAATCCAAGAGAGAGTTGGACTTGTTGCCTATCGTCTCGTACTTCCACCCCACTTGCATAAAACTCATAATGTTTTTCATGTATCTATTATACGTCATTATGTTTCTAACGAATCTCATAAACTAAATTGGAAGGAATTGCAGGTATCAGACGCGGGAACCCTCATGGTTGAACCGTTACGCATATTGGACCGTAGGGTCAGACAACTCAGGAATCGTTTGGTAGAACAAGTTAAGGTCCAGTGGGACAAGTATAACCCAGGATATGCTACTTGGGAGGATGTCGAGACCTTACGATGAGATCATCCCTCACTTTTTTGACCACCTTGGGAATATGTTTTCTCGAAGGTTGGGTGTATGTAATGATACCTTTTGACTTAGACAACTAGAATTACTTAAGGCCTGATCATTTTTATTTTCTATTCACTATGAAACTATTAATGATACACTTGAACTTTTAAGATATATGAACCTATGTGAATGTCAATTCTATCAATGTTTAACGCTATTTGAATTATGATGGATATTATGCAATCTATTTATAACTTGAAAATTTTGACATTTAAAGTTGTTGGTACGTGGATACCAAATTGAGATTATGATTAAATGCATTCACATGATGATAATGCATGGATATGTATGAGTTGTGTTATAGACTAATCCACAGGTTAAGAGACTATGAAATAGTCAAAGGATAATGATGATAAAGGTTGATGTCATGAACATCGACCAAGAAACAACATGGTATGAATCTTGTATGTGAAATTATGTTGGTTCAAATGCATTGTTATGATATGTGGACAAGTGTAGGTTTTTCAGGTGGCGAGACTACCTAAAACTGAATATACGATGAGAAAATTCCTAGCAACAAAGTTACCCTGTATGGTCCATGGTAGGGTGTTGAATCTACTTCTATTAGGAGGGGCGGAGGAATTTCCCACCGTGTATCCTATGAAACCTAGAGTCATGGGAGGACGGTGTTAGATCACGCTCCCCTAGACGTGTGATGATGACTATGAGTTGTCTGCTGGGGAAACTTCATCAAGAGAGTTGAAACTTCCACTTACAAGATCTATCTAGAGTTAGGTCAATATAGTTGACGCTCCAAGATAGTCCAGGAGAGGAAGGATAGGGAGGGAAGATGGAATTAGGTTAGGGAGGAAGGATGGCTACAAGTAGTTGAGAGTGTGTGGGGCTTTCGTCTTATCGCAGAATTTCTTGATTTTCTCGTTTATATATATATATATATATATATATATATATATATATATATATATTTGCTTAATTGAACTACAATTATCTAAGTGAATGTTGCTTGTGCTAAATTATTATAATAGAGGGATTTCACAAACATTTAATTGGTCTACTATGTTTTATGAAATGAATGGTTTTGTTGATTGGATTGGACACATGCAAGAATTACTTTAGGAGTGATAATTATTGTCATTAGTGCATGTGTGACTCATGCATGTGTTAGCTACACATGCATGCCTTGCACATGTACACTAGTATGTATAAGTGTTTTAAATTGATGATGTTGTTTATTTGATGTGGATGTATGAATCGTGTGTCATTACCCTTGTATTGTAAATTACTCTAACTTTGGGACAAAGTTTCTTGAAGGGTGGGTGTATGTAACAACCCAAATTGATTAATTTTTATCATAATTTTTAATTTTAATTTAATTAATTATTAAAATATATTAAATGAGTCTTTTATTATTTCATTATTAAAAGGTGGGTGAAATAATTAATGGGGGGATAAAGTTGTTGGGGAATTAATGAGGGGGAATGGAGAGAGGAGTATAAGGAAGAAGGGGAGGACTTGGAAGAAGGATCTGATTTTGGTTTGAGAAATTCTGAAAGATAGAGAAGGGGAGAAAATTGGAAGAACAATTGTTTTGGAAACTCTCATAGGGAACTGTTGTTGCTGGGAAATTTGGGCTAAGGGGCCAGGAAACCGCAAGGATTCCTAGAGCTAGGGAGCCAGACAGGTTGTTCCTAGTTGGTTGGGAGGTTAATATTTGGTTTGGAAAGTCTGGGAAAGAACAGGATCAGACAGAAAAGAGACTAGATCAACCAACCTGTAGGTGGAGGTATGTATTATGATGTTGTTATCATTATTATTATGTTGTTGTTGATGTTATTATGTTGTTATCATTATTATTATGTTGTTGTTGTTGCTATTATGTTGTTATTATTTATTCCTGGTTTATTCCTAATATAAGAAAATCATAAAAAAAATTCTAAACTAAATTTCAGTCATTAAAGTAGGAAATTTTAGAAAACTTTTATTTATTTTGAGTCCTGAAAGAGGATGAGGCATCACACACTTGATATTTTTCCATAAATTTTTCAATGCCCAACTCTAACAAGTAAATGGATTAAATGTGAGTTCAATATCGAATTTCCACTCCAACCACCAATAATGAGTAACTACAAGTTCCAAACACCCACAAAGACAACACCAAGATAAATCCCTCCCCAACTTTGAAATTGCTAGAAACCATCGAGAATCAAAACCCCTAGGTAAAATCCTCCACGAAAAATAAACAATAGGGAAACAACCTCCATGGAATGGCTCCTCAATGCCCCAACTTAGATTAGTACATCAACTAGGTGAAACACTCCATGACTCTGAAATCAATGGAAACAATCGAGAAAGAGAATCTATGGGTAAAATCCTCCACAAGAAAGCAATGATGGGGAAGAGTAAGAATTGAACGTTGCATCTATCAAGTATTTAAATCTTTGACATGTCCTCCTTAAAAGGTGAATGTGGTGTCAGACAGTTGGCTTAGGTTCATGGATAGTTGGTATGGATTGTTGGTTGTCATTGATGTCAACTATTGGAGAGTGATATTGTAGATTGATGTCAACC
>ML786055.1:363976-389739 GCA_009831015.1 Picea engelmannii | reverse complement strand
GTATACATTGTGAATACATATTCTCCCATTGATACGCCAGCTCAGCATTTTACATAACCCCAACTGGATTCATGCAAAATTACATTACTACTTGCAGAATGTAAAACAAAATATGTAAAGACAAGCAACGGAATTCAGCAAGACGCTGAATATATATAATCATTTGAATGCACTGGTGATTGCTTTGCTGGCCTTCTTCAACTTTAAAGCCTTCAAAGTGGACGCTGAGATCGTTCCATTCGATACATGATTGATGGCCTTCCGCACCTTAGTAACTTTCCACGCAGTTCCAATCGCATGCCTAGCAACTGCAAAAGTGTCATGTGTCACCTCTCCTGCTTCCTCCCCAAACCTGCACTCAAATGACCAACATCCAGAAATTCACATTGGCATTTCAATGAACAATTTTTTTTTCAGTCCAACAAACGAAATTCATATTCGCATTTCAATGAACAGTTCTCAGTTCAGAAAACTATACATGAAGAATCCAAAATGCAGTACATGTTTGCAACAATTTCAACTGTAGCCTCAGAAGCAGCTGACAGAGCATTCCTCCCTACTACTTCTGCAACATCTAAAACTTTCTCTGAAATTTAAGAATAAAAACCCGATTATCATATATCAACCATTTATAGTATTCATTTAAAACCATTTCAAGGGATTGGGAGAGATATTGCCGTACTGAAAGCATCCAAGGAAGCAAGAAGGACATCCCCAGGCAGCATGCGGAAGAACTTCTGGCCAGCCTTTGATCCCACCACTGGAGCAGTCACGCCATCGCTTACTGTGACCAGCCCTGCCAGCAGATTCTCGCTCAATTTCTCTGTCATCCTTGATAGCTTTTTCGCCCTACATATATCCATCTGGACACAAAATTCAATATCCAAATTTAGTTCTCTATCCCATCCCACAAAAGTTGGGTTGCTCAGAGTCGATACTACTACTGAATCAAACAGAAACAAAAGAAAAAAACATAAAGAAGATTAGTTTTCGTCCCATTCACCTTCGAATGTTTCTCTTTGTGCTAGGACTGATCTTCGCATGAGAACTAGTTTTCTTTTGATGATCGGCTGCTGCTCCTGTTTTGCTCTCGGATTTTGTTACCCGGCTTCAGACAGATTCTCCACCTTTCTGCACCTGAAAAACATAAGCGTTGGTGCATAGGAAGAAGCCCTTGATAATCTGCCCCGAATCCGCAACAATGGCCTTGGCCCGCCCCAACTTTGACAGGTATGTGAATCCCCATATGCTCTTCAACTTACACATCTATCTGCCCGCAACACCTCCAAAGATACCAATGTTTCCATACTTGGCATATCTTCTAATTCAGAGCACCCACTTTTGAAGCTTGAGCTGAAGATGCGAGGAGCCATTTGGCCATGTACCCTGCTACTGTGAGGAGCCATTCGGAGAGCCCGATAGAGTTCAAATTTTGAAATTCAAATTTCATGGGTGGAAACATGAATGACATGGAGGGAATGAGGTGAAGGCGATGGCATGGGTGAGCATGAGGGCGCGCTCAAATTCAAATTCAAATAGAACATGATGTTTTGTCCGCTCTTGTTTAATGCTCTGCAGGTGGTGGGATTTTCAGGCAGTTTGGTCACCGTCACGGGCAGGCTGTACATCGGAAAATGGACATCCACCATGCCATGCATGATATCCACCATAATAAATAACCACCATGCATGGTGGATAGCCTTTGCCGACAGTGCCACATCACGAACGGGGAGTCGTCGGAAGTTGAAAGCTACCTGTCGAAGGGAGTAGGCTCGGGAGGGAAGATTGCTCCCGAGTTAGCCTACTCCAATTTATTGTCAATCGATGTAGAAATTGGTGTGATGTGGAACAAAATCTAAGATACAGATATATCAATGACAATATATCATCTTATCAAAGGCAGCCACACCGATGTATATTCAACAAATATCACATTTAATGCAACATTAATGGTGTATATAATGTTTTGTTTATCGTATACATAAATAAACAATATTAAGTGCACGGTAACAGAACAATTATAACTTTATACATGAACATATATCTTAGTTTATATGTATATCTTAGTGTATATAATGTGAACGCATGAACATATATCTTAGTTTATATGTATATCTTAGTGTATATAGTGTGAACGGTTTGATTTAATGTCTATATATTGATGTATGGATAGAAATATATTTCTCAATACATATCATCATCAATATATTTCTCAATACATATCATTTGATGTGAGGTTTTTAAGATGTGGTTATATATATAATTGTTTTTTCAATTTTATTTATAAAAATAAAATTATAGTCGTATAAATTCAGTATTTAAGTTTATTTTTAAAGGTTTATAACTTTAGTCAAATTATTATCATGTGAAGATTCAAAGTATTATCTAAAAAATAAAATCTTCAACTAAAGTGAACATTATATATAGTTTTTGTTAAAATTTTCAAAAAAATATTCTCTTCTTTATATATTGAAAAAAAATTAGCGAATCTTCCTCAAAGTACTTAATCATTGTTTCGATGGAGGGATCCCAAGGAGCATGAAGATATTCAAAGGAGTATGTAGGAGTGTTGTCGGTCCCATTTTCTAGCATGACTCCATCCTTAGATAGCTTGTTTGCTTCATAGTTCTTGTCCTTGTAAACATGTGTAAAAGAAATGTGAGAGAATGCTAATTTTAGAAGCAGGATGTCATGAAAAAGAGGTTGTAGTGTGAATTTGTGCAAATTGAATTCTCCTTTTATCCATTGAATCACAAGCATAGAGTCTCCATAAATTTGGATTTGAGAAACGCCATTTGCTTGAGCTAGCATTAAGACCATTTTTAGAGCCATAAGCTCACAAAAGTTGTTTGTGTCACTACTCGGTCTAGCCTTAAAAGAGATGTTGTCACATGGAAGAGAGATGAAAAATTACTCTAGCACCACCTTTTGGGGGAAATCCTTGGAAGCTCCATCAAAAAAATCCCACAACAATTCTTTAGGCATATCTTCTTTAGAGGAGTGCTTTGAGATGCATCATTCCTTATATTGAGGAAAAGCAAAAAGAATGTTCAGACTTTGGATAACACATTTCAATGACAAGTTATCCTTATCTTCAAAGAGCTTAGAGTTTTGAGTCAGTCATATTCCTTAGGCTATGGTTAGAGGGAGAGATTTATACCTCTTTGTGTCCTTGTTCGTACACCAGTTATTGAGGGTTTTTTCAATGGAGTTCCCCTTCCTAGCATTGTTCAAACCAATCAAGCAATCTATTTCTTTCCGAACTTCTAGAGTATAAGCACAAGTCATAATAAGGTGAGAGTTTGTCTTAGAGTAAGCTTTGTAGAGACAACACCTACCTGGTCCCTCATAGATTGTTTTTTGAAGGATGTCCCATGTTAATGCTTTATTGTTTAACAATGATCATATGAAGATTTTTGGTTGGATGGGTATTTGAATTTCCGAAGAATCCTCGAACACTACGATTATAGGCTGGCATTACCCTCCATAGCAAGGGATTTTTATCCTAGATTGGGTTCATAATTCCCTATTGGTTTCAAAGACCAAATGAGACGATCTTCTTCATCGTTCATATTTATGAAACAACTTCTTAGCTTTTGAGTTTAGTGTTCTCATATTTCTGCATACTCCTCTTGGAGTCCAATCTCCTCCTAAGAAAGCCATTGTTGTGGCCTATCCAAAGTTCTAATTCTCTAAGCTACTTTCCTTAGAGTATGGTAGCCCCAACTTTTCAAGTCCAAAAATTAGATGGGGTGGGAGCCTATATGCATCATTGTTGTCAATCCAGGGGTCCAAGCCAATTTGGACTTCGTTACCTTTTCCAATTATCCATACTTACCAGTTTCCTATCAGGGGGAAGCCCATAACCACTACTTTACATATTATTGATGTGATATGAATATGTTGAACTAGCTTTCTAAACCATTCCTCTATGGTTTCAGGAGTAATATATTATATTTGATTACTTGTGCCCAGAGACTAGAGCCTTGTATCAATCTCCATATATTTTTTGTTGCAAGAGCCTTTAAAAAAAGAAATATGCTCATTAGGCCCCATCCACCTTGAGATTTTGGTACTGTAAGTTTTTTCCAGGAGGCTAAAACCATCCCTTTTTTCCCTACCTCCCCAGACTAGATGAAATTGTTCAACTTAACTACTTAATTTTGTCTAGGACTCCTTTTAGAATCCATGCTAGGGACATCTAGAAATGAGATATTGAATCATAACACAAAAGGTAGAGGATTCTTTAGTAGCCATTTAGACCACAATGTGTATGTAAAATACATATCTAATACCCTTTTCTTTGTACTTGCATTTCATAATTAAGAAAAAAAGAGCATAGTATAAGCCTAGCCTTATTATTAGGTTTACTCTACTCTTGAATATGTGTGAATAGTATGTTTATTTACTTGTTTCTTTCGTTTCAGTTTCAATTATTTCCATAATTTTGATCACTACATTAATAATATTAAATCTAAGACTACAATATTAAATTACATAATACAAGATTTCATAATATTGTAAACTCTAGGCTATCTATGCTAATTGTTTCACTAAAATATCATGTCATAAAAACTCACCCTCTAAAATTGGAAATAATACATCGACACACATAATAATTCTAAAAGGACCAATTTGACATAAATTATGAAAAGTGTTTTCTCGTCGATATTTGTGAATACGATATTTGGACTAGGAATACGCCATTTTAAAATAAGAAGACAATTATAGTAATGATAATGGGATGTCCTATTTAATAATTCATGCCAAAAAATTCCTAAATCAACGTTTAAGAAAAAAAAAATCAACTCTTTCGTAAGGCCAAATAATGCACGTGGCTTAAATATTATGACTTTATCCAAACATACATAGAAAATTTATTTTAATAATAATTTTCCATTTATGTCTACCTGAAGACATTTATATGAAAATCCATACATTTTGTGCCAAACAAACTACTAATTCACTTTTGGCCTAAACGAAAAATCTAAAAGTTTAGCCGGGTTCATAATTTTAACTCCATTAAGAAAAAAAAGCGAAAAATTCACTAGTGTTCATAGTTTTAGTTTTTAACCCAGTGAGAAAAATGCAAAAAAAATCACAGGTTAATAATTTGAAATATGGAAGGAACATGACAGCTAGCAATGACCACAATGTAGAGTTTGAATATTTATGCGACCATTCAATATATGAGGAGAAAAATGCAAAAATTTTGCTACTGTAGATATTTTTTAAACCAATGAAAAAAAAAATATTTGAAAAATAGAATGAACATCATGATGACTCTCTATTAGGATGGAATCCGTCATAGGGAAATTTGCGTCTTTTTTCAAACCGTCAATATTTTTTTGTTGAAATTGGGGAAACAAGCATTAAAGTTATCAAACATGTAAAGGAGTCTAGAGCATTAACATGAGAATGATCCAATGAATGTTACACTAAAAAAAAATGAGATAATTCGCATGTGAACCATAAATTACAGAGCACTGTGGGTTTTGGGCTAAGGTAGCTAGGCACTTCAAATGGGAAAAAATACCAATGATATAAAACAAAATAAGAACACACCCGCGGTTGAATGTATATAACCAACAATGCAATAGATTATATCTATGAATAAGAGCTTAACCATGAGAAAACGACAATGTTCCAAATTCCAAGTGATAAAACAATGCTCTAAAATTACCTTGTATTCGAACTTGCGGTGCACAAAATACGTATTCCAGCTTCCTCAAGACATTTGTGTTCTCAACTGGTGGTAGGTTAAGCCATTAAATTAAGCATTTACGTTGCTAATATATTCATCCAGTTGAGATCAGATTTGAGCCTAGATTTTGTGGATCTCTCACTGTGAGAATGATCAGAAACCATGAACGAAGATGACAAGTGACAAGCTGCGGTGACGGCTACACAGGTTCTGAGTTTTATCATGACATGATCCGCATGGGATGGGCATACATTTAACTATAATTAATACACCATGTAGCATCCTCCCAATCATTGGGTTGCTGCATGGTGGATAGCCTTCGTCTACTAGGCTTGGTTATTGTGTCATTGTTAAAATTTTGTAATTTTAAAAATTTATTAAATAAATTCATTTTCTAGTTAAGATTTGAACATTTGACCATGAATTGACATTCTCCTTTTGAAGTAACTATCTAGGTGTTTTCTCTCGATTATGTATGTTTGATCATCTTATTAGCATTTGTTGGGTTAAGAAGAATATTAATAAACTCAAAATAATATTTACAACAATCATGTTGTACAACATGTCTTACATCCATTTTTTTTGGTTTCTCTTTTCCCCTCCATAAGACACAAGACACAAAACATCAAGTCACCCTTGAGTTGGGGCTAAAACTACACCTGGGAAAAGGAATCCTAGCCCGGCTAAGCTCTCTTTGACCTCAGGAATACTCAGACTCAGGTGCCAATTATAACATCCATCCTACAGTCCCTCATTCCCCACATGCATGTCCCACCCTAGGAAGTGTGCCCATTTTATACTAAACAGTCCTTTGACTGCCCCACTTCCCTTATGGGGCTTCAGAAACAAGCCGGACAGGAAGTCTCAAAGCCCTGTAATTGCTACTTAGCACCTTGGGAATCAATTCCCAACAATTCTCTCGCCAAGAGAGAATTCCCACGGGCCTAACAACTCGCTTCTTCGACCAACACGGGCCTGAAAACACACTTCTTCGACGAACATGGGTATGACAACCCGCTTCTTCAACCAACATGGGCCTGATAGCCTGCCTCTTCCACCCAATTCCCCAGTTTACTGGTTCTCTTGAGCTCCCAAAGATTTTTCTCAACCAGCGCTAGTGATGGCAACCTAAAAGAATGGATGCCCCCCCCCCATGAACAATGGTGGTCTGAATGTTGAGGGAAAGAGTGAATCCCCCCAAATACATTAAGGCTCAATAATATATTTGCATGACTAAAACTAGACACGTGTCACCTTAATAACTAGGTTCGCTCCACTTGGTGACTCATTCCCATCCCTTAGGAACTTAGGACAAATATATATCCCATAATTATATTTTTGGAAATGTTATTAAAATATTCCCTCTTCCTAACTCTTAGCTCCTTTTTCCTTTTCTAGTGGAGTTTAAGCCCCTCATCCCTTTAGTTTGATTGGTCTATGTGTGGTGATATGTTTTCATTAATTATTTGAGTTTCATTAGATTTTTACAAAGATAGGCTTGGTGTCCTTTTATCCTCACGACGCACTTATTTGGGTGCATGCAAAACTATGAAATGGGCGCGCACCCTCCCTTGGTGCACACACAAAACTCAACACTTGTTGCACTAATCCACTCATGCACTCTGACCTCAAAACATTTATATACAAAGTCTCTCTAGCCCCAAAATATCCTAGATGAAAAGCTCGATCTTATGTGAACTTCAAGACAATCCTCGTGCACTTCCTCAGGTGCACGCAAACTATGAAATGGGCACACACTCCACCTTCTATGTGTGCACACAAAAACAAAACCCAAAAATTAGTACTGACAGCTCACCAACCTATATGTACATTTGCAATTAGGATTCGGGTTGGGTTATTACATGGGATTTTCTCAATTTCAGGATAGGGACATCAAAATAATATACATAAGGAATCAAACTTTGAGGCTTTCCAATAATAGGATATTTAACTGACAAAGGAATGTACTCTTGAAGACATTTTGTTAGTAAGGATAAATCTGTAAAATTAATAACAATTGGAGTGGTATTTATGGGACCTATTACTACACTTTCTTTAGTTGCGTGAGAAGCCACCTATAGGTGTAAACGGGACATGGTCGATGAGACAAATTGTAGTGCAACTGTAGTATGGAGCTAAGCAAGTTGACCATGAATTCTCATATCAAAGGTCTCATTTAATTGAACAACAAGGTCTTCACTCATTGAACCTGTGACATAGCACCTCCATTAATGGGATATTAAAGAATACCCCTAATTTCACTAGATATTGATAAATACCTCCCAAAATCTTTTTGTGGAACCCCCCTCCCAATACATATTTCCAATCAAAGAAACCCATATTTTAACTAGATACCCCTTTTTATACTCACCAATACCTATAAACCCCTTGAAATCCCACATCCCCCCCAATACCTACAATATATTGGCCTTATTTTTCACAATTAAAAAACTCCCTTTATGAATGAACGTGATAAGATATTGGTCAACAAGGTGAAGCCCTCGTGAATTGTACATATGCTTGTAGTAATTCATATATGTTAGTATCATGCAAACATGACTGCAAACCTTAGGTCTATGGATGACCATACTACACCATTATGCAAGGATGCTTGGAATCATCCAACTAAAACACCTGATAAAGTATTATGTCTTGAATCTATAATGCAACATAAACTTGAAACCTTTAAACTAGGTCAAACTAGGAAATCAAGACTAAACTAAATAATGTTGATGTGGACATAATGGTAATTATGTTCTAAACCCCATTGAATATCATCTTCTTTTATTAATGGGATTTTATGATTGGTTTGACAATAGAGAGTGCAACATTATGGGACATGTTACAAACTCTAGTAGCAACACATAAATCAAAGAGAGGATTATCATAGGTTTTACATGAGGAATAGTCCAATTAGGTTAGGTTGAAATTATTGCATTGTAAGTGCTTCATCATATAGACTCACATATATAAGAGTGCTCTTGCTAGATCTGTGTCAAGACTTATGTCATTGAGTGTTAGGATAAATTTTCACCTTCTAATTGAACTGATATAACTTGTTATTACATCAATGAAAATTTCTAATTAAAGGAGTAAAGCCCCAAATTGTCATGGGCTAGATCCCTCTCCATTTGGTCCAGTGCTTGCTAGCCTTAGGGGGGATTCCCTATGCACCATAGGTACCTTGTTGTCTTTTAAGACTGATTTTTTGCATGTAAACCCAAAAAACAACAAGTTGTTCATCTTGGACAATGTGTTAAGGTTGTCCAAAACAATGGGGAAAATATAGGTTTTCACTTGGAGGGATCTTGCAAGGTTAGCACAATTAATATAGAATAGAAATAGAATAGAAAACTACTCAAAAGATCAATAAAATAACAATGACTAGTTAAGGAGAATGACACATCAGATTGTGAAATTCACAAAATACCGTCAAGAAACAATGTTAGAAAAAAAACAATTGATTTCTTTATTGATAGAATTGCAAGAGAGTTGGTTGTGCCACAATTGGCAAGTCCACAACCAATACAATGATCACTTTGCTCGAAGAAGAATCACTAGAATAAGAGAGAGAGAGAGAGAGAAGAATGAGAAAGAAACATTATGTTCGTTGTTGCAATAATCGACCAATAACCAATGAAGACCATCCAATATATAGGAGAGGGTTGTGAATAAAATAGGAGTTAATGCACATGAGGGAATAAGTGTGAGTGAGAAATTTAGGAATTCAAGCGCATGAGGGAATAAGTGTGAGTGAGCAATGTGCATGGGTGAGTTATGAGTGAGAGTGTATGGAGGATAATTTTATCTTTCCAACGCATGTTATATTACTAAATTTGGCCAACGGGTGAGGGAATTATGAGTTAAAGGGAAATTCAACCTATTTTTTAGGGATTTCCTAAAATTTAGGAATTTTGCATTTAAAAGAAATTTAGGGAGAATTTTTAAAAATTGATTGCATGGAAAGTGAGAGGAATAGAGTGAGAAAAATTATCCTTGAGTGGCTAAACTTTTTCCAGAAAATGCCACCTCACCCATGTGCCACCTCTTTAGCTTAATTAATTCTCATTTAATGCATAATCCTTGGGAAATGTGCCCTTGTTCCATGATTCCATGTAGATGCCACATCATCATGATACTTCGCCACATGTAGAAATCTGATCTCGCCACTTGTCATTGCTGGAGATGACGATGACTTCTAAAAATAGAAATTTCAAAAAATAGTCATTCGGTCCCAAAAATTTGGAACTTGTTGACACTGACTCAAACTCTCCACAAATGCTCGAAGTGAGTAGGAGACCACTATAATGTTTCTACTACTAAAAATATAAATTCCTCACATGTCCATGATATTATACTCATTGGATTCATTTTTTCGCAAAGAATCTGAATCCGCAATCAGAATCGACATGTGAGCCTCGGTGCTCAACCTGCTAAAAATAGAAATTTGTGCCAAATCATCCCGAAAAGGGTCCAAAAGACTCATAATGTCTCAAGGATCAATAATATGTTCTCAAAATATGAATCTAGGGTCTAGAGCCCAAACTGCTAAAAATAGAAATTTCTTGCATGTCACATGAAAAAGTGTTATCGGGCCTATAATCATGTAAGGACCATCCATATATGCTCACAATTTCTCTAAACTATCAAGAGACCCACTCAAGTTGTATCTCCTAAAAAGTAGCAACACTTGTTGTGTGTAGACATCTCTCTCAAATGCATGGGAAACCAAACTAACTCTAACTCTGAACCAAACAACCATGTACCAAACATATACTTGTCTCTAATGGGAACCACCCTCCCACTCAAGACAAGTGCTAAAATCTGGGAGAATCTCAGAATGCCAACCAAAATAGTGCATGCTAGCTCTTAACACTCAAGATTTTCAAGGGTGAAAATCTTTGGGTTAACACTGAGTAACCCATGAAGATAAATCATAACTAGTAGATGCAAGCGATGGATTTGACATCTTTACTAGGAGCTTTACATAAATCATTTGAGTACAAAAGAATTCAATTTCCTAAGATTTTGTAAGGTAGGGATGACGATGCCTTACATGATTTTTTCGATGAAAAAATTCCTAGGCTTTATATGGCTATCAATTTGCACTTACACATGTTTATGAAGCATAGTCCTCAACTCTCGTGTTCCTCTGACATAGTGGCTCTGATACCATTCAATTTTTTACCGACAGAAGTCAATAATAAGCTTACTATATTATCAGGACTCATTCTATAAAATAAACACTCCTCTCCTCATTTTGACATTTTGAGGTCGAGCAATGAGAGTTATTAAGAGTGAAGAGTGAAGAGTGAAGTCACTTAAAGTCTATGAGTTTGCAAGTCTGAGGGTTGCATGCATAGAGGGGTCACTTCAACTTATGACATTTTTGGTTTAAAGTTGCAGTTTTCAATTAGGTGGAGTCCATTAGGGTCTACCTCTTGGTTGAGACTCATGTATTGTTGTATCAATGCTTGTATTTGATTTCTCATAATAAAATACCATTTACCTGAGTTATGATTTAGATATTTAGGAATTTATCTATGTGATTGTGTTACTTCTCCAAATATCTTAAACATGAGAGTAATCCCCTTTAAAAATAACCAAAACATAGAGATCCTTGGGTTGATTGAAGAAACACGCCTTTTTCATGTATTTCCAGTTATCTCACTAGTCGGTCTATCAAAAGTATGCACATTGGGTACTCATTGGATGTGGAATTTTTCTCCACATCCAAAGAGTGCCTACATTTCAAATTTGAGTAAACCTACAAGGAGATAAGCCTAAAATACGATTAAAAAAATATCTTTCTTTCTTTCCCTCTGTTGACCAACAAGAGTTGATCAAATATTTTGTATTCCTCCTTGTATAGTTCATACCTAGTGTTAGCACTAAGATTCACCCTCATATTGAGGGAGGATAAGCCCAGTACCCATCAGAGTTTTTGGTGGATGTTGGTTTTATATGAGTGGAGGTCAATGGAAAAAACTCAATATATGAATGATGTTCAACACGAAACTGGACAAGAAATGGACAGGGAAGTGAGGGCCACATTAACTTCAGTCAGTGAATTGAGTTTAAGTGTGAGCAGATGGAAGACTTAGTGAGAAAGGTGAACAAGACTGCTATGAGCATTAGTCTTTCAAGCAGCTTGGAGAAGAAAAAATCAGATTCAATATCACTCTTGAGCACAAGCTTCAGACACTGAAATATGTCCAAACAACACATTCACAACAGCATAATGATCAAAACTACATCACATTGCATCTACGACAACTCAATTGGATCCTCCATGCCCGAGACATTCAGTGTAAGAGGGAAAAAGATAAAAAGGGAGCTAACTAAAACTGGTCACGATACCACTGTAATCAAACCTTCATTACAACAACATAACAACCCTCGACTGGATCCTCCATGCCCGAGTGTTTTAGCACAGTTTTTTACAGAGAGATGTAAAGAAGTTGACTTCTATTAACATGAAAGTCTCAAATTTGATACATAAACAGAGAACAATTCTGGCGTCAAAACATTACAAAATAGGGAGCTATGCTCAACCAACTGACGACCTTAACAAAATATCAAAACTACTTATTTATACTCAGAACAATTCGCCACTACCAGGAGTGTGATATGATCACTACATTCAAAACATTGTGTCGGCGAGTTCTTTTGTCAAACTGAATGTGCACCCCTCTATCAAACGTGAGCTCAGATCGGCATGGGTTTTGCAGGAAAATCTTCCCACAGGGGTACCACAAGCTGATGGTTCAGTCCCCACGGTCGGGCCTTCCATGCCTTCCATTTATGGAGTGAGCCGAGGTTTCAACCACGAGCTCTACTTTCATTAACTGCCTTTCCTCAGAGATTGAACGAGAGTTAATGCTCAGGGAGAGGCCACGTGCCAAGACCATAAGGGTTCTACCTGTCTATGTTGATGGTTGCCACACATTTTCCTCTCCAGGGCTCGGGGGCTAGCTCATGTTCCCATGCTCCTTCTTCAATGTGTCCTAGGGCCATGACCCTACGCAATTGCGTGATTGCGGGCGCGGCCAAGGGTGGTTTGAAATCAAACTTATTTTGTCCCTGCAATTCACCATGAACCACCATGCGTCCCTTTCTAAAAACCACGGTTCTGATTGCGGACCGCCCTTGAAATTTTAAAATGTGTACGCCTTCTGACCCCGCAATGGAGCGCGACCATTGATCTTGTGATATGAGATGAGGCTTTATGATCAACGACCCAGCTCTGGCGCCTTTTATATTGATGGATCAGATCTTCCCTTTTCAATTCGATGGCCAAGATCTGCTTCGCAATTCAGGCTTCGAGCCTTTCAATAGTCAAACTTTATTTGCTCTAAGAAAATTCTTCGGAGCTAGGGATTTGATGATGCATGGCTCGCTGAGATCAATGGCTGAGACGCTTTTTGGGTCTCCGAATTCTAGGAAAATCAAATCTCAAACCTAGGATTCCAAGTTCTTTTACCTGAAGCCATGAATTTGATGACACATGGCCCTCTAGATATCAACGGATGAAATCCCTTTGTGTCTTTGGGCTTCGAGAGAATAAAATATCAAACCTGGGCTCCCAAAAGATTTTACCTAGAGATGGCGATATACTGACACGTGTCCTCATGAATCAAACGATCGAGGATTACCTCAGGCATTTAGCTGGATCTCATGGATTTATGCCACATGTCCTACTGATGGGTGGTCCAAATGACATCATAAGATGTCACTTCTTCTGATGTGTCATGATAAGGAGGGTGACATGGACACGAACGAATGACCTGGAAAGAGTTCCACACATCATGCCTGATGAGAGTGTGTCACGTGCTTCGACACTTCGGGACTTCGACACTTTGGGTCTTCGAGACTTTCAGTGCTTTTCTCTTTTTAAAACTCCCGAAGTAAAAATCCCTAAGTGATAGATCTGATTACGCGTGGTATTCTGAATTTGGATGGTCGAGATCCACTTTGGGTCTTAGGGCTCCGGGAAAACCAAAACTCAAATCTCACTTACTCTTCCATGTGCTTTTACCCGGAGCTGTGGACCTGAAAACATGTGGCTCTTGTTGATCAACAACTCAGATCCATTTCGGGACTTCGGGCCTTCGGCCACTTCGGCAGCTTCGACAACTTTGGCTCTTTGGCAGTTTTGACTCTTCGAGACTACGGGCTTCATCCCTTTGGGATTTCTAAGTACTTCTCATTTCAAATCTCCTGAAGCTCATTCCCCTGAAGGCTTGAATCAACAACCACCTGTCCCCTTTAAGATCAACGACTCATATTCACTTTGGGGCCTTTTTCTTTGGTGCTATACTTCGCGTAATTTTGCACTCCCGAACGCCCATGAGCTGTCGATCTAGACTGTTCCAGGAATCTCCTCCACTGAAAGATTAAAACTTCCTTATTCTCATGCTTCAATCCTGAAAAAAACTGTTAAGAAAGATACGCTTTGTGTTCATGGTTGCGTCTTGCACAATCAAAAATTTGGATGACTGGCTGTGAGCTGAGAAAATAGGGAGACCAGTGGTTGGAACACAGGAGGTGAGTGCTCGTCCTCGGAGAAGAACAGAGGGGATTGGGGCCGAGATTTATTTTGGTTAAGATATTGAGGGAAACCAGGGAACAGAAACAAACAATGGCACACAGAAGACGAATTTACACGCCGAAAGGGGACAAACTTAAGACTTGTTGATTTGAAAAGGATAAAGACAGGGCAAAATTACAAACTTAGGTAGAAACCACAAACCCACAAGACTTTGACATGTTCATGTGATAACACCTAGAATTCCTCCATACATAGAAATTATTTAAAAAAAACACTATTTAGATACCACCATAGGTTCCTAACACATTACATTATTACTCCAAAGTTCTGCCACCCACATAACGCTTTATTTAACTTCTACGACCTCCATCCTACACTATTCACACTAAGAAATTTTGTTGAATGTGGCCATCCATTCGCGGGTGCAGAGCACCATTCCTTTCACTCTGTCACCCCACTGTCCCACTCATATTTATTATTGTTATCCCAATCATCCTCTATCATGCCATCTTGTTGTCCCACTCATCCACTATCCCACGGTCCTACTCGTCCATCCTCTCGGTCGTCCCCCATCTCATAGACCCTCTTCCTCATGACACTAAAACAGTTTTCACCCTTTCCCATTCATGTTTCCCAACTTGTATTAAATAACTCTTTCCATAAATTACTACCTCTCGTATGTTGTTAATACAATTATTAATAATGAGATTCTCGAGGAAGCCTTATGTAAATGTTAATACGAGTAATCATTTAAATCCTCGAATTAAGATATTTTGAATGTGTTAAAACAAAAAAACAAAAAAAAAAATTCGGTACTGGCAACTTGAAGAACTATTGTTAAGTCTGTCACCTTGGCTAATATGTCAGCTTGAAGAAAAGAACAATTTTGTGAAGACACTGTAAATCTTTTGGGACAAGAAGATCAGGGGTTTTAGTGGTCACAAGCTTACAAGTGGTATTATGCATTACCACCCCTAGAGAAGAATTTGAATAACATCTGGACATCCATAATCACATCAGCAGGGTGTGTGCAAGAGGTATACGACTTAAAGGAATTGATTTTGTGGTGTGTTGGTAAGTTTGATCAGGAAAGAAGAATCATTCAATTATAAGGAGAAACACGTATTTCTTTAGCCCCCTCTATTTTAAAAGAATTTTTAGACTCCCTAAACCAACTATGGTTTTCAAGAGTGTTGAAGTTGAGGATTTTCTTAAGACAAAAAATGGAGGAACCAAACTTTTACAGAGATAGATTGAAGATCTGTCAATTTTTTCTAAAGACTTCTCCAGTATTCAGGTATGTTCTCTGAAGTATCCCTACAGAGAAATGACATGGTTATTTTCCAGGATAACCGGACAGGAGTCCACAGTTACTGTCCCCGAGATTGCTTTATATATATATATATATATATATATATATATATATATATATATATATATATATATATATATATATATTCAATTCATGAGAACACCATTTTCGATTGGTCAAGGATTATTTTGAGTGAATTATCCTTCCATCTTGGAAACTTTCGCAAAAGTAAAAGGTTCTACATGTCTTCTTATTTTATTTTTGTTGTGACTTACTATCACATGTTCAAGGGACTACCCATGGCCAAAAAGGTGAACTATAAAATTGACCATGTACAAGTGTGATATCCTACACTCTGGAAGAAAAAAGTTTCATACAATTTTTATGAGGTACACAACGCTTTTGTTCCTTCTTTAAAAATATTAATTTATGGTCCTAATACATCAAGGTTGTCATTGGAGGTTGCATATTTCCATATCAGAAAAGGAAGTTTCGAAGCTATGGATGATTTTCTTATCATCCAACTTTATTGCTCACATGAAAAACCTTCACTTCTACCCTTTTATGTTTCTGGCATATTGTTCATAGTTGAAGTATGTAAACAGTACAAGTTTTGGGCACACTTTTTTAAGGAAAAAATGAAAAAACAATTTATCCCCTTACCACGGAAAATTGGGGAAATTGTCATGAAAATTATTTCCCATTTTGATGAAACGTCAACTCATTTTGATTTATTTAACCTCAAGCAAGATAATGAGATCAAGGGTTTCAACCCTTACCAACTATTCATGACCCACATGACATAAGTGGAATACAACATGGCATTCTCCAAGATAGTTTATTCGGAGAAGGAGAAGATGAAAATCAAAATATTCAAGGGTTGTATGTTGAAAAATGGTAAGATGGTATTGAGACTATGGTTAGTACTAATGAACATCGCAGACAACAAGGATGGGTTACGAATGAAAGAAGTTATTGATCCCCGAAAGTTTCCCAAAAAAGTGGTTCAACTAAAGGAAAACCACAAAATCCAATCCAAGAACAAACGAAGTATTTAATTGATAATTTTGATGATGGAGGAGACAAAAACCCTTCAAAGGGAAATCTTGGTAAGTCACACACACTCCCAATTGGAAGTAAAAGAGAAATATATACAAACAAAGAGGGGGAAGATGAAGCAATACCTGAAAATGAAATTGGTCTAGAAGATATGGATCTTGACATGAATGTTGAAGAGATAGAGGTTCTAGGTGAGGAACAAAGACTACTCAAAAGAAAAACATTCACAAGAGAATTGGCTACCCAAGAGCCAATTATATTTGCAAGGTACTAGATGTAATATAATATGCCGAAAGAGGAATATTCAACAAATATCAATGGAACAACAAAATATGAGAAGAGAAACACTAGAAATAATACCTTTATTCAAAGAAAACAAAGTTCACTTGCCTCTTCGAGGGGGAAACCTCCAGCAAAACAGATCTCTATTAAAATAATTCTTAAGACAAGCTTTCTCACACCTCCTACTCTTATTTATACTAATTATATCTTCTAAAAAACATTCTAGAGAAAGATATTTCTAGAAGTGGAAGCTTCTATTAGGTCTTCTTACATTGACGTGTTCACATTTATTAAATAGGCCTTACTAACTATTGTCGACCTTTATTACATGGAAAACATATGTAGTCCATATTAACTAATGTTGGCCTTTATTACATGGAAAATATATTATTCTATATACATGAGGGGTTAGGTACCTAACATGCCCTCCCACTTGAAAAAGAGCCTTGTCCTCAAGGCTTAAGATGAGGAAAGTGTTGCAGAATGGTAGTCGGTTCCTAGGTGGCATCTTCTGGTGGAGTATCCTTCCAATGAACCAAAATTTCCTTGATGGTGAGTTGACGGAGATGACACTCTCACTGGTCCAATACGGCTTGTGGCTGCAACAAAATGGAACCTTCTCCATCCAACTCTGGTAGGCTAGTTTGGGTTTGGAATTTGGTGCCAATCACTTTCTTTCAAGCATGAGACATGAAAAATAGGATGTAGCTTGTAGTGACAGGGAAAATTTAATTGATAGGCCATTAGCCCCACGCATTTGATAATATTATAAGGACCATAAAATTTTGATGCAAGTTCCTAAAATTGTGATTTGAGTGAAGTCTACTTGTATGGTTGGAGGTGGAGAAACACTTGATCCTCTTCAAAAAATTGACATTCATAATGACTCTGATTTTCCTATTGCTTCATATGATTTTGATCCATTACCAAATTGTCTTTGAGAGTACGGAGAATGTTCATGCAGATGGTAATATTGTGGTCAACTTCTTGAACTATGGAGATGCCCGACATGTATGGGAGAACCAATGGTGGCTTCTATCCATAGACTACTTCAAAAGGAGTCATGCGAGTGGAAGTATGATAAGAGGTGATGTACCACCATTTAGCTAGGGGTAACCACTAAACCCATTGATCTTGTTTGTCAGACGCAAAACACCTCAAATATGTTTCCAAATGTTGATCGCTTATGTTTCGCCATCAGTCTGGAGATGATAAGTTGTGTTGAGATGCAATTGAGTTCCCTGGATCCTAAATAGTTATTTCCAGAAATTGCTGGTAAAAGTGGGATCACGGTCAAAAACAATAGAATGAGGCATTCCATGGAGTTTGAATGTATTATCCATAAAAAATTGAGCCATTGTGGATGTTTTGAATGGGTGTTGAAGAGAACAAAAATGATCCTATTTGGAAATATGATCCACTATCGCCATGATGACTGACTTATTTCAGTATTTGGGTAAGCCAACAATGAAATTCATGGAAATATCCATCCAAATAGTAGGTGGAAGTGGAAGTGGTTGGAGTGTACTAAGAGGTTTGTCAACCTCTCCCTTATTGTGTTTACATGTATCACATTCGACCACAAAGGTGTGGATGTCATGTTTCATACCATCCCAGAAGAAAGATCATTTTACCCTTTCATATTTTTTAGTAAAACCTGAATGTCATGTTGTAGGTCAAGCATGAAACTTAGAGAGTACCTTGGGTTTAAGGGTCGTTTGTTTGCTTAAATAAAATAAACCTTTATAGTTAAACTCTTCATTGTGCCAAGAGTACCCTGGAGCAACTTCTGGATACTGTTAAAGTTTTTTTATTAGGCTAGAAATTTTGGGGTCTTGAAACCATTCCTGTCGAACCTAAAACCAGTCTTCTACAATGAATGAGAGGGAAAAGAGGGACCCTTCGTCTTCATATTTCTAGGAAAGAGCATTAACCACCAAATTTTCTTTTCCCTTCTTGTAAACAATCTCGTAATCATATCCAAATAGCTTGGTCACCCATTTTTGTTGCTTTGGGGATGAAATTCATTGTTCTAGGAATAACTTGAGTCTTTGATGATCCGTTTTAATTTAGAATCTTTGTCCCAATAGATAAGGGTGACAAATATCTATTGCATAAAAAATAACCAACAATTCCTTTTCCTAAATCGATTGGACCAAATTTCATTCCGACAATTGTTTGCTGGTGAAATCAAAAGGTCATCCATCTTTCATGAGGACTACCCTCATTCATTTCTCGGATGAATCGCACTCCAGAACAAAGTCCTTGGTGAGGTCAAGTAGGGACAGTACATGAATAGTGGACATTACTTCTTTCAAGGCTTTAAAGGATTGACCATTTGTT
This sequence comes from Picea engelmannii, assembly GCA_009831015.1. Taxonomy (NCBI): domain Eukaryota; kingdom Viridiplantae; phylum Streptophyta; class Pinopsida; order Pinales; family Pinaceae; genus Picea; species Picea engelmannii. The sequence goes on along the minus strand of ML786055.1, from coordinate 370,488 downwards.
AGAGTCCAATTGAAAGCATTCTTTTTAAGGAGAGATGCGAGAGGAGCTGCAATTTTTCCATATTTCTGAACAAACTTGTGATAATATCCTGTTAAACCCAGGAAACCATGCAGACTTTTAAGAGTTTTATGGCGAGGCCAATTCTGCAAAGCTTCAATTTTCTTGGGATCCACCCTTACATGATCCTTGCCAACAATATGACCCAGATACTCAACTTCAGAGGCGCCAAAAACACATTTAGACTATTTGAAAAAAAGTTGGTGCTTGGGGAGGATATGGAGAACTTGATCTACATGGGTGAGATGGGTTGGCTAGGTTTTACTATAGATGAGAATATCATCAAAGAAAACTAACACAAAGTGAGGAGAAAAGGACGAAAGACATGATTCATGAGGCTTTGAAAAGTGGAGGGGGCATTATAGAGGTTGAAGGGCGTGACCAAGAACTCATAGTGGCCCTTATGAGTGTGAAATGAAATATTGGGGATGTCTTCCTCTTTCATACGTGTTTGGTGGTAGCGCGAACGTAGGTCAAGTTTGGTAAAGTATTGATCCCCACTAATTTCATCTAGAAGGTCATATTTGGTAGGAATGTGAAATTTGTCCTTGATGGTAAGTTTGTTAAGGGAATGAAAATCAGGACACATGCGCCAAGTCCCTTCCTTCTTGAGGACTAGATAACAGGGGAAGAATAGGGGTTAGTACTGGGGCGGATAACACCCACTTCTAACAATTCTTGGACAATTTTCTCAACTTCATTTTTTTTATCAAAGGGATGATGATTAGGGAAAACATTTGGAGGAATATTGTCGAGGATTAAAGGAATGGAATGGTCATGGTCTCTGTGGGAAACGGGGAGGCCTTAGGGAGTTTATAAAATAGTGGGATGGCGGGAAAGGATCACTTGAAGGTAAGAGTGTACCAGGGGTGTCTCCATTGCTTGAATGGAATGGAGTTGGGAAATGATGTCAGAATGACATTTTTTTAGTAACTTTTCCATGCGATGGGAATTGATTATCTCCGAAGACCCTGTTGTAATGCCTTCGAATTTATATTTTTTTCCTTCCTACTGGAATTTCATGTTTAAATCATTAAATCTAGGGTGATGGGGCCAAGAGTGCATAACCATTCAACACTAAGTACAATGTCACAACCACCCATGTCAATAGAAAACATGTGAGATTCCAGGTTATACTAACCAATTTTTTGGCGTACATTTTCACAATGCCCCCCAAATTTCATGGAACCAACATTGGAAATCATGATTCGAAAATTTTTGACAACACAGATATAACAATTGACTTCTTGAGAAAGGAAGAAATGAATGAAATTATGAGTGTTTCCACTATCAACTAGGATGGTTACTTTCATGTGCTTAATGAAATTTGAGGGTTTGGGGAGAAAAAAAACCAGTGAGAGCATTCATGGAAATCAATGGTTCAACTTTAGGAGGATCAGAGGGAGACATATGATCATTGATTTTGGGTAGCTCTAATTCAGATGAAACCTCAATCTCTTCATAAGAAAAATCCTCTTAAATGACCATAAAAATTTTATGTTCTTTACACTTGTGCACGGGAAAGTATTTATCATCACAATTGCAACAAAGACCCTTGACTTGGCATTCAACCATTTATTCCCATGTTAATTTTTGGACCTTGAGAGGAGGGCCCTGAGGAGCAAGGGTGGTGTGTTTTTGGCAAGGAACAAAAGTGGGTTTTCTGCTCTAGGCCAAGATGACTTGTTGTTCCTCCTTGACACGTTTAGTTGCTTCTAACCAAGTCTGAGGGTGATCCATGAGGACCCAGTCTCAAATTTCATCCTTGAGGCCATTGATAAAGAATTACTAGAAGAAAGCATCTTTCATGCCTTCCGTGAAAAAATTCAAGTCCTCAAAGGCATCAATAAAATCTTCCATTATTCCAAACTATTTCAACTTAGTCATATGTCTTAAATGACAGGTGTATGTGTCAAAGTGTTCATACATCTCTACAACAAACTATAACCAAGCAACATACCCTTATCGTGCATTTCGATGTAATTTCCACCATTTCCATCATTTAGGATCCAAATAGATAATTCCATAACAAAGCTTGGTTAACTCATAAGTGATACCATGCAGGGAGAAATAGTGTTCCATCTAAGTAACCCATGCTTGTGCGTCTGATCCATCAAATTTGTTTACCTCAACTCTGGGAAGATAGGGGTCATGAGATAGAGATTTGGAATGAGAGTGTGGAGTTTGGTTGGATTCAACACCTTCAGTATAGAGAGGTGGGCCAGAGGAGGAAGGACCCTATAATTTGTTCATGAATTTGTGTAGAGCGGAATGAACTTCAACGATTTGGATATCGAGTTGTTCTTGGAAAAGGTCCATTTTTGCATGAATGGATAGAATGTACTTATTTACTTGGACCTTAAGGGTAGCAAAGTCATTACTCGGTTTCTGATTGGTTTCTTCTTGGTGAGTGGGAGCCATGAGGGTATGAGGGGTGGGTCCAAGGAAAAACAAGCAGACAAGTGATATATACCACTATGATCAGGGAAACGATAGGAGACCAATGGTATAAGTGGGGAATAAGGATTCCAAGAAGGGTATGGGTCCATGAGGTGAAAAAGAAGAAGTAAAAATGATAAGTATCACAACAATCAGTACAAAAAGAGGAATCCAATGGGATAGATCTCAAATAAGGGTGTGGGCAGGCCCCAAACGTTTTTTTTACTCCGGTGGACTTATACTCTTATTTGAATAATATTGCAGTGTGGAAATTCCCAAATTGTTAACAGGAAAACATGCGTAGTAATTTTGCAACCAGAATACAAGAGGCAAGGCTATACGACAATAGATATTGTATGTTCCTTTAATGATCTGTTTCCATCCAAAGGGTTAGGGTTTTCACAGTTCCTACAAACAAGGGTTTTCCCTATGTTATAGCTCTCTAATATACATGTGAGGTCGAACAATAGTACTCAGACCAATATCTCAGGGCACCAAATAAGGAGGCTAGACCATACTCTTAACCGTATCACTCGATTTCCTAGGTACTAGAGAGTATCTTCTCGAGTGTTGTTCTTAGTGGGAACTATAGAATTCATTCGGTCGATCGATTGATCTAGGGTTGGTTTCATGATACCTAGGGGGATCCTGATATACTAGAGGTACATGGGAGAGTGAGTCTGTATACAGGTGTTGTCTAATGCGCTACCACTCGAAGGGGTACCAACAGGGATTACAAGGGTGTCCAACAATGCAAGCTTAAAAACCTCTTGTATTTCATGCATGTATGCTTCCCATGTTGTGGATTTATACATTGAGTGACACATCATTGTAGTTTAAATACGTCGAAACACGTCTCTACCCTGGAAAAAATTAACCCACAATTCCTTCCAAGGAAAGTGCTCTAATACCACTTGTAAGGTACTAGATGTAATACAATATGCAGAAACAAGAATATTCAACAAATATCAATGGAACAACAAAATATGAGAAGAGAAACACCATAAATTATACCTTTATTCAAAGAAAGCTATGTTCACTTTCCTCTTCCAGGGGGAAACCTCCTGCAAAGAAGAGATCTATTACAATAATTCTCAAGACAAACTTTCTCATGCCTCCTACTCTTATTTATACTAATTCTATCTTCTAAAGAATATTTTAGTGGAAGGTATTTCTAGAAGCGAAAGCTTTTATTAGGTCTTCTTACATTGACTTTTTTGCATTTATTAAATAGGCCTTACTGACTAATGTCTCCCTTTATTACATGGAAAATATATTTAGGCCTTATTAACTAATGTTGGCCTTTATTACATGGAAAATATATTATTCTATCTACGTGAGGGGTTAGCTCCCTAACAATATTTGAAGAAGAGTACATTACCCTACATCATGTCGTATTCAATAGAAAATCAAGAAAAATAATTATTGAAAAAGTAAATTCAGGGAATAAGAAAACTCATGAGAAGTGGAATTTATAACTTGATTTCCAGGGGGTTCACCCTCTAAAGTCATGGAATTCCATGAGGCCACAGGGGAAGCCTTTAAATCTTCAATTGGAGATCTAGAAAATGAGAATGTGGTTTTGAAGGAGAAAGTAAAAGAATTAGAAAGTGGCTTGATGCCACCAACCTTTTTTTCTATTCTCATCACCACTATACAACCATTGAAGACTCTGGAAGATAGCCCAGAGTCAAACTCAAGATTGAAAGGAATGTCAAGTTTATTAGCCACCATCATAAAATATGTTGGTGACAACATCCAGAAAAGAATATCTTTGATTCTTGGAACTTGGGAGTTGACAACCAACTCAGTATCTTTGGGTTCGAGGATCACACACTTCAGGTAATATCTCCAAGTGGACTTGGAAAATTATGAAGAATTCTATAAAGGGGATGTTGCTACTTTCAATGCATGGGTTTCAATCCTTAGTGAATCTCGGCAAAAGGAGGAGGATTTTCCTTCAATGCATTGTTTAAGGCAATTAAAATCATGTTGGGTTAAGAGAATTAAATGTTTGAAAGAAATGTCAGTGGGATGTGATGACATTAGTTCAAAAAGAGGTGAATTATACTTAAAATTATTTGAGTTAAAATTAGTTGGGTCAACTGAAGATGTGGAGGACCCACATTTAATCATGAGCTCAATACTTCTATCCAAAGAACGAATGAAAGAAAAGTTGGATTCCCTAAAAATATCATCGGTGGAAAGGTTTAATGACTTGACTAAATCCTCGAAGACAAAAGTAGAGGGGTGGTTTGTTCATTATGTAAAAAATAATGATGATATCTATGATACCCTCCACCAACTCACAATGGAGTTTAAAGATTTTGAAAATGAATTATTCAATATCAAAGTTAGACAAGAGAATACATTCAAAATAGGTTAAAGAATGCCTTAATCAAAATAATAGAATCATATAGAGGCAGATTTCAAGAATCATCCTGGAGCGAGTCGGCGCAGCAGTGGAAACCCTAAGCCGACTGTGGCTGAGCCCCGATCGGCGTCTGGCCTCAAGGCCGACTCCCGTCTCCTCTCTCATCTTGCAGAGGCCGTTCCTAGCCCGCAGCGTTGGAAAAAATCAAATCAAGGGGAGGATCGGTGCTCGGACACCAAAAAAAGAGCGTTGGCACTGGACAACAGACGTAGGGCCGCGCTGAGGTTTTAAAACTCACATTTTTTTAAAAGGAGCGCCGAGAGCGAGCCAGCGCTCCCTCTTCTGGCCAAAGGAAGCGCCAGGCCTCTTCTGGACTTACGAATTTCTCGTCCCTTCGGTCCAGCGCGCCCGTTTAACCTCCGAATGAGCGCCGAAAAATGAAGTTTCAAGATTCGAGCCTCTGAGCCTTACACGCCCTCCCGTCCAGCCTGCGTCTTCTCTCCAGATCATGGCTGCCTTCGGGGAGCCCGATCCACCTCTGAAGGTTCTTGCATTCAGAAACATGATTGCTGCTGGCCCCAAACGCCCTCCTTCCACGGCCCAGCAAAAGTTCGTAAAGAAATTGGACACAATCCCTTCGGTGGCTCTCCCAGAAGAAGAAACTTGCAAAGCGGCCTTGAATTTGGCTGAGAGGGGCCTCATAGGACAGTTCACAGGCCTCTGGCCCTCACCCAAAATGGTGGAAGAGTGGACTCAAAGGAACTGGAAGCCATTGATCAAAGAAGGAATCAAAAGATTTTTTGTAGGTAAGGGTTTCTTTGTATTTGTTTTTGAAAACCCGGAGGAGAAAGGAGTAATCTTCAGGAATGGGCCATACTTTATGGGACCCCAGGGCCTTTACCTAAACAAATGGACTCTAGATTTTGATCCTACCCAAGATGTCCCTTCTGCTGTCCCGGTTTGGGTCAGGCTTCCACATTTACCTCTCCACTGCTGGAATCAAAAATCCCTCCAGATTATTGGCAATGCATTGGGAAAATACATAGACCAAGCCGCACGAAAGGATCAGTTTTCTTGTGCTCGTATTTGCGTTGAAGTGGATCTAGAAGAGGGATTACCAGAAGCAATCAAGCTCAATGTAGCAGGGTGGACGCATGTTCAAGAGCTGGACTACGAGCAACTACCCTTTAAATGCAGACATTGCCACGGGCATGGACACTTTGCAAATCATTGCAAGAAGAAGATTGAGGAACAAGTAGACAAACAAAATGGGGAACAATGGACCTTAGTCCAGAAAAATGCAAACACAAAAAAAGGCACAGGTAAAGGCAAGGTGGTCGGAGGACCTAGCAGCTCCATAGCAGGCCAAGAAGCGGAAGCAAATCCAAACGAGACAGTAAGTGCACAGAATAATCAAATAAATTCAACCTAAGAGAATATGGACTAGGCAGACACACCACCTTCAAACAAAGAGGGAAGGGAGCCAATTCAGACTGAATCCAATCAAGGCAGCCCCTCCAATCCCTCGTACGCAGAAATTGCAAGGAAAAAACCAGTGGAAAGCTCAGGTTCTTCAGAGGACGAAACATACGAGCAACCCTCGAAAAAAGCCGGAAGGAAATCCCGCAAAGAAAAGAGGGAG
>ML786055.1:325408-361562 GCA_009831015.1 Picea engelmannii | reverse complement strand
GAACTCTTCGCCTCTTGGAGTCTCATCTACCCCCATCGAATCCCCTCCAAATCCTTTTGGCGTAAAATCTGGACAGCGATTCCCAAGTATGTATGTTGGCAGCTCTGGCTGGCACGCAATCAACTGATATTCAAAGAGATGCGACACTCCCCGATGCAAGTAGCTGCAAAAGCTAAATCCTTCCTCCTGGAAGCGGCCCAACAACAATATTTTAAAGAGGATCCTTCGTTATTGCCCGAGGAAAAGAGGTGGCTAGGCCCTCTTGTGCCCTACCAAGGTAAGCTTCCACTCTCCCCCCAATCTGTCATAGCGGATTGGCGCCTAAGAGATGATGATGATACTTTCCAGTCATGGTGGCGGTCCCAAAATTTATCCACAATTTTCTTTGACGGGGCGTCTAAAGGAAACCCCGGTGCTGCTGGTGCTGGGGGGGTCATCTACTCCCCGAAGGGGTCCACAAAAGACTGTTTTTGCTGGGGTTTAGGACAGAAAACCAATAATCAAGCYGAGATGCTAGGGCTCWTTAAAGCTTGCCACATTGCCARAGAAAAAGGAATCAAAGACCTTCAAGTATTCGGAGACTCAGAAATAATAATAAAAAACTTAAACAAGGAGACAAGGTTCAGCAACGCCAGCCTAAACAAAACCTTGGACAGATTGAAGAGAGTTCTTCAAGACTTCAACTCGTGCAAGTGGTATCACATTCTTAGAAAGTCAAACACTGAAGCTGACCAGATGGCGAACAAAGGCAGCACTCTCATGAAAGGACTGCTAATTGTAAACAATGAAAGATTTGTTCAAACTCCTTGAGAAGGCTGAAAAACAAAAGCAGCAGCAGCTAGAAGGTTGTATTGTATTAAGGGTCACTTCGGCTAAGACCCATTTTCAATTCAGATAAATAAAATCCCATACCCGTTTTAGTTAAAATAAATAAAATAATAGAATCATATCAGGAAAAAATAGATACAACTGGTCATGCAGTTCCATACAAAGAAATTATAAAAGACATTATAGCTAACAAATGAGGCATTGAGAGAATCCATCACTGTCAGTCAAGTGGTAATTTCCAGAATTTCCCATTGTCCTTACTTCTCATTTAGAAATCAGACAGCTCATGTCTTTTCATTAAATGAAAACTCATGTATGATTTCCAATTGTTTCTCTCTTTTCCTCCAGTTCTAGGTCTTCCTTTTAAATTTCCATGAGAGCTCAATCCCAATCTATTTGTACAAACACCTTTTATCTTATTGAACACTTTACATTTCATTGTCAAACCAAACATTTATTTTTGAGTTCCCCATAGAACTATTTCAGTGCATAGCTCTAATAATTTCTTAGACATTAAGATTATTGAGTATGATATTTTTGGAGTGTGCTCTTCATAATATTTTTTAGTTTTAAATGCAATACTCATCTAAATTTATCTACATAGTGGTCTTATATATTTTATGTCTTAAGATATGAACAATCTTTCCTATATTGTGATGGATGTGAGAACCATGATAATCTTATATGTTATTTCCTTTATTTATGTATATTATTGTAAAGATATTTTATTTCTTTCTTGGAAAATTTCTCGGTCGCTTTCTCAAGAACTTTTCTTTTTGTTATTATACTCTTTGTTAAAATTATATTTTCATAATTTTAGTATTGTTTACAAAGGAGCAGCACCTGTTTAAAAACGTAGGGGGATCTATCCTCATGATGTTGTTGTTGATATATTGAACCATTTCAATCATCAACATTTTTGGAAACCATGCTAGGGAGAAAAAATGTACGGATTCATATATCATAAATTTAATGACTCTACATGAATCCAACCAACCCCAACTACACTTTGGATTAAGATATCAAAGAAGTAACTTACACAAGTTATACGACCTAAAAATTACAACAAAAAGGAGACATGTTGAACTCAAAGGAACTTGGGATGCTATTTCCCAAGAAGAAGAAAGAACACTACCCCTAAGACAAAAAAAAACAGTTGTGAATGTAAGAAAAGTTGGAATCTTATAAAGGTCCATTAACAAGAAGTAAAAGTGAGAAACTTGTGATTCAGGAAGTTGGCCAAAGTTCAAATTCAGAAACAAGTGAGATATTAATCATGGGTGATTGGAAAGAAATAAATCAGGTTCCTAATGAATAAAGAGAAAGAAATGAAAGAAAAAGAAACCCAAGAAGAAGAGCTAAGTCCAACCTGCTTAATTTACATTGAGAACAACACACATTGCCAACCCTACCTAAAGGAGTTTTACTTATCTTTTCAGGCGATGGGATCATGGATCCAAATATATATATGGATCAATATGTAAGTGTCTATGATATTCATTTGATTGAACATGATGATGTGAGGGTCAGAGTCTTTCTACAAACCTTGAGAGGTCCAACCTATAAATGATATATTTCTCTCTAGAACAATCAATTGGTTCATTTGATGATTTAGAAAGTATGTTCATGACTATAAATGCACCTCTTATTGCATATCATACTCTTCTTATTCAATTTACCCAAATCCATTCAAAAAAGGAGAAAGGATTAAGGACTTTAATTTACAATTCTTGAAGACATTGAATCAAATCCGAGAAGCCCAAAACCCAAATGATCTTGTCATATTCAAATGTTATAAGAATTCCATTCCTTCAAATGTGAATTATGAAATTAGATCTTCACAAATAAATGATCTAAATGAGGTGATACAAAAGGAAATAAAAATGGAAGAATACATGTTATATACCAATGTTGATCCTAAAATCATTCTTGGAAAAGTCCAAACACAAATGACCAGTCTGCCTATATCACCTCAAGTTCCATCTGCTTCAAGAAGTTATGGGAATTGAGCAATTGGGGGAGGAATTTTTCAAGGTATCCACCCCTAATGTTAGAAATTACCCTTGAGCTACCCAAGAAACAAGACAAAATGTAGAGATGGCTCAAGTGAGCAAAACAATTAGACAAATACAGAATGATATTACTAGACTCAAAAGAGGTGAGAATCTTCTTCCACCAAATCCAAACATGAGAGCTCCATTACATGCTAAGAGGATAAGAAAAGATATAATTTAAGAACATAGACCAAGGGCACCAAGAGTTCCAAATCCTAATGTTTTTGTGCTAGAAGAAATTGTAGAAGAAGAAAATTTTGAAAATTTTCATAAAGGAACAAATGTTATCCAAGATGAAGTTTTAGAATCAATACAAATGGATCAAGGTACATCATATTTTTATATTTTCAATGAATAATAAGATCCTGACTATTCATGAGATAATGTTGTCCAAACCAAGGCACAAGTAAATAAATTCAAGACAAGGGAACAAACTGAAAAACAAAAAGCAAAATTTAATGCTCCATAAACAACAAAACAACAACAAGTTGTTAATCAAATGAAGACTCAATTGCAAAATGAATTATAATCTGGTTGATGAGTTAGCCAAGCTTAGAATTACTTTATCATTCATGGAGGTAGTCAAGATACCTCAACAAAGAGAAAATATTTTGAATATATTGGATGATACAAATTCAAGAATAGGATTTTTTGTAACGAATACAAGGAAACAACATAATATTTCATCAACGAGGTCGAGGGGTAAAGTCCCACTATTTTACATATCTATAAAAAATCATGATTTCACATTACACAATTTTCTAATCGATGGTGGAGCCACTAACAACATCTTTCCACTATTAGTGATGGAAGCACTTGGAATGGAATGCACAAAATACTATGAAACTAGAGAAAGAATATATGTCATTGATTCAAGAAAAGTCCCAGCCTGTGGTGAAATAAAATATTTATGTGTATGAATAAGTGTAGCCCCTCACATTACAACAATTTTCACTATCATAGTTGTGGATTTTCTCCCAACATATGGTGTTGTATTGGGAAGAGATTGGTTCTCATTAACTAGAGGGTATATTATGAATGATGGAAGTTGCTTGATGCTTCAAAATAAAGATGGGACTATGTTCAGAGTTCCTCGAGAGAATAGAAAGCCCATATCATTTAAGAAAAAGGAAAATTAAGTAATGAAAAACTATGTCGATGTTGGAATTGGAAATATGTTGTTTTTAGTATAGAAAAAATAAATCCACTTAAGCAAATAGTGAAGGTTCTTTCCAAGGTTTTTGGAAAATGTCATTTGATAGTTCTTGTTCTAAGTGTAGAATTGGAACTAATATCATTTTCAAAATTCCTCAGTCTGACATCTATCCACATGCTATCAGATTAGAATTCCATTGTACCAACAATGAAGATGAATATGAATCATTGATCCAAGGGATGATTCTTTCCCTCCAAATGAAATTAGAAAATCTGGTGATGTTTGGTGATTCATAGTTGGTCATCAATCATATCAAGAAGAAATATGAAATCAAGAAAGAAATATTGAAACATTAAGCAATAAGAGTATGGGAACTTGTGGATTCTTTTAACTCTTTTAATATATATTTCATCCCTAGAGAAAAGAATTAGAAAGATGACTCGTTGGCAGTACTTGCATCACTCTTCAATTCAAATGACTCTCAGAGTCAAAGTACTTTTCATGTTAAAACAATATTTTGGCCTTCAATACTTGATAATCAAGATTATTTGCAAGTTATTGAAAATGATGAACATATTTCAAAATTCCTCAAAGACCATGACTCAATGTTATTAGATGATTAAGAAGAAAGCCAATATTTTCTCAAGGAACCTTGTGATTAAAGTGTTGCACTTTGTCCTAAGAATTATGTCAGTTTGGAATCCTTTTTTACAAGAGATGACCAAAAAAATATCACAGATCCAAGAGAAGAACCATCTATTAGGAAGGTTGAAGAGACATAGAAAATAAATGTTCATACAACTGATTCTCCAAAGTACATAAATCTTGGAAAAAGTTGCACTTCTGAAGAAATAGAGCAATATACTTCATTGTTCAAAGAATTTCAAGACATTTTTTCTTGGAGTTATGGTGATTTAAAGGAGTAAGAAAAGTCTATCTTCCAACATGTTATAACTCTCAAAGAGGGATAAAATCCTTTTACGAAAAAATTAAGAATGATAAATCCCAAATTGAATCCTTTAGTAAAAATGGAGTTGACAAAATTGAAAAAAGATGGTATAATTTTTTGAATCAGAGATTCAAAATGGCTTTCAAATCCTGTGGTAGTTAGAAAAAAATAATGGAGAAATTCATATTTGTGTTCACTTCATAGATATCAACCGAGCAAGTATCAAAGGTAATTGCCCACTCCCAAACATGGAGATGTTATTGCAGCGAGTCACTAGTTCTGCTTTGATGTCTATGTTGGATGGTTTCTTTGGATATAACCAAACACTTATTGTTGAAGAGGATAGACCCAAGACCAGTTATGTCACACCATTGGGAACATATGCTTATATCTACATGCCTTTTGGGTTGAAAAATTCTAGTGCAATTTTCAAAGGGAAATGGACCATGTTTTTAGTGATTTAATTGGAAAATTTGTGGAAGACTACCAAGATGTTATGATTATTCATTAAAAACTAAGAGAAGGGTATATCAAACATCTTAGACAATTTTTTGAATGCTGCAGACTGTATGGCATATCCTTGAATCCTAAAAAATGTTCATTTGCAGTATCAAAATGAAAACTATTAGGTCAAATATTGAGCAAAGAGGGCATATAGAGAGTCCTTGATGTTGACTCATAAAATCACCAACTAAGCCACCAAGCTTGCAAATGATTGCAAGGCACTCTTTAAAAAAACATTATATGTTATATATAAATAATTAACTATAGGTGGGATCCCCTAGCAAAATAAATTAAATTAGCAATCCCCTTGTTATAAGAGTTAATGATAGCACTTGATTTTACTACAGTTATTGGAGGTATCTTCCTGTATATTGATTATTCATTTGTGTTTCTCCATTATATGGTGGAAGAAAACATATAATTGTTTTCCATGCTATCAACAAAAAATGCATGGTTATCCTATCAAAATGTGTGTTAATAATTGATGTTTTCAAAAAGTGAGTACCATACTAAAGTTCACATAGTGTATGCAAGTTCAAATTGATATGGTGTTTTTTACCTTTGAAAAGTTATTTGATAGATTATCACAATGATCCAATAGTAACTGATAGTTACTGATAGTTAAACACCATAATACGAACTTACATGTTGTATGGTAGTCTCATTCCCTCATATATATTACGTCTTGATATATACAAAGGTGATATGATGAAAGCTTTTAAAGTGGGGATTTCTTTCAAACATGATGCATGTGGAATATTATATTCTTTATTATTGATTTCATATGGTTTGTTGGTGTCTGTTGATGGGTCTTAAATCCCTTGACTCAAAAATAGGAACCAAACCTGCCACTGAGACCCAATTAGACTCTGCAACGTTTAAGATGGAATGGTACTCCAGATCTTGCGATCCGATCGATTTATCGATGGGCTTTATGTTTTCTTGTGAAGGATCTTCCTTCAGTTAAGACAGTTCTTTTTCTATACTTCTCATGGGTTGGGTTGGTATGAGAGATGCAATCCAGTATAAACCAACTTGACAAATAACAGGACAAAGTTTTAACTATTGGGAAGAGGTCAAGCTTGGGATAATTCGTTGCTCAAACATGCAGATGGTGATTCTATGCCAAAGGGCCCAGTACTAATACATTAACCAAATGAGCATCCAATTAATGTCTCAGAAAACTACTTAACAGAAAGAAAACACATATGCAATCAATATCACAGTAAGAAAAATAATTCATTTACCATAACATTCATCACATAACAACACAATGATTTTATCTTCATCATTAAAACAAAGAACATCAAAACATTGCACCAGATAAATTGACAATAGAATTAATTGCTCTTACTCATTTACTGCATCATTCATGGAATAGGATAGGAAGTAATTCTTCTCCAACTCCAATCACATACATCTGATGAAAATAGCTTGTCTTTTGGTCCAGAAGGACTTCTCAGTTCATAGCAGTCTCAAAATAGTTATCAACAACCAAAAAGAAAGAGTTCTTACAACAACCATCGAACCTTGACTAATTGGTCGATGTCCTTATTTATAATATAAAATTCAACCGAAATTAATGGCTAAGTACAGTTTGAACCAAACAAAAATCGCCATGTGGTGTTATCACCTAACAGTTTCTTCAATAGTCCACCCGAGATGTTTCTTGAAAAGGGTGACTCTTTTCATATTCAATAGTTCTTCACAAGTGTTGGCCCATGGAAATCTGTGTTGTTCCATTAGAGCCGCATATATCCCTCTGATGTCTATTGCATGTGCTCGGTACTTTGGTAGACTGAAGTTCAATTGCTAAAGCATGGTTCGGACTCTGATCCGATGTTCTATGAATTGTTGTACTTTCCCTGGCCTTGCACCAATTATCTTTGTGAATTCTTTGGTCCAAAGTGAGTCTTGTTCGGCATATAACTGGAACACGTCGCTCAGGTTGATAAATTCATTTGGGGTGCCAAACTCGGGGAGCCCGACATCCTTCATTTCTCTGACGATTCAGTTTCGATGCTTCTTTTAGTTCTTTGGGGAGGTCACATGATGAGCTCTATTAGGTAGACGGGAGGATTTTTCCTGCGGTCAAAGTAGAGGTAGTTTAGTGATTAAGCAACCTACAATAAGACATAAATAAATCGAAAATATTAACGCATACCTGCATAGCTTGCTATTCCCAATCATTTTAATACTTACGTGATCTCAGATGCTCCTTTGAATGACCTGTGATGACCTAGCCGAAGCCGCTGCTTCTCTTTAGTTTAAATGAATTATGTCAACATGCCATAGGGTGGAAAATCAAGTATGACAAACATGAGCGTATAAACTGTAATAGCAATCACCTGACCTTTGGGGGGAAAAGGAGGCGTCGGAGATGGGTATGCGCGTGTGTGCTCCCAAAAGGTCGAATACCGTAAGGGGGAAGTCATTAAATTCCTCCAGAATCCATATCACCAAGTGTGTCAAACATCATTCGTCAATAACGGAGGTTCGGAAGTTCAAAAAGATTGGAAGGATCATACCGCACATTCCATGCAACTCTGATTCGGTGGTGTTTACATGTTCTAGATTGCATCTGTCAAGTAGTTGTGGAGTGTCGAGTTTCCAAAACATCATGTCGTGAGGCATGGGTGTTTTATTGGCACGCTCTATTTCACTCCTTCGTTTCTCTATAAATTCTAGGAGATCTGTGGGGAATGAATATGCTGAGATTAAATCCTCTGGAATTCTGGTCTGGTGAGTTTATCTTGGCGAAGCCCTGCATAGTAGTCTTTATCACATGTAGACACCTGGGTCCCTATGCTATTGCATCATGGGGTGTCCTTCAAACATGGGGCAGGGTCTGAGAGGCAGTCGGAGTGCCAGGTTTAAGCCCCAACATGCCTGGGACTCTTTCTTATTGGCTTCCTGAGTACTTGAAGCTCCAATAGGAGGTACATGCATTTGCTTGGAGATGACATCAGTGTCTCCAGCGGAGCTTGGGGTGGAAAAAGGTACATCTGAAAGAGCCATGCTGGGAACCATGCCTTCTCTGGAGATGAAACCATGGAGAAGAGGAATGCCTAGGAAAGATACGGAAAAAGGAGAGGAGGATCGCCTCCCGAACGGGCTGAGTGCACGTCCACTCCCTAAGGAGCCTACGATGCTTACCAACTGGACAGATCCGGTTGGGACTACCGGTAGAGGAGGCAGGAGACGAAAGGGAAGGGAAAAAGCATCGAGTACTTCCGTCGAAAGTCCCACTCAGCAGTTAAAGCAGGCTCAACTTGCAATAGCCGAACTCTACTAAGAAAATAGAGAGTTGCGTGATTAGTTGGCAGCAAAAGATCAGGAGACACCGTCGTCGCAGGGTCACGTAAGAAGCACGATATGGCTGCAGAGACAACTTTGGGAAGCACAAGATACAATTGTGCAGTTGCACAAGGAGCAGCGGATGGCGGGAGAAAAGAACATAGTGCAAGGAGCAAGTAGTAACCTAGGTAAAGGTTCATGTGTAGGGGACACATAATGGGTGGTTCTGTGCCTTGTACTTTCCTCAGCGACTCTTGATAAAATTTTCTTTTGCTCTTTTGTTGTAAAGATATTTGTGGTCTCACTGCCACCGGGTCGGTTGGTCGCAGCGTCGGTGTGGCTTATTGTATGTGATCTGAACTCGGCAGGAACCTTTAGTGATAAATAACGACAGTGTTTTGAATGCACCACACTTTCTTTTAAATATAAAAATTAACTGTGTTCTCTTATTTGAGTCTTTTCCGCATAAAGCATTAGATTCTTGTGATCGTCATTTTTACACTATGAGTTTGTTAATACTTTCCCTTGTAAAATTTTAGATGTCGATTGATTCTTTCGTGGCGTTACCAACCCTGGATCATTAGAAAAATTTAATCATAAAAATAAAAGGTATTCAGCTAGTGGGTAAGGATCGCATTCAGGATCTCGCTCGCGTTAAAAGCGCTAAGAAAAGATTAGTCACCAAGACTATCGATACCGGGTGGTATTGGGGTTATTGTTATAACAAGAAATTAATCATTTTGCAATCGTCGATGCCAAACTTGTTTCTGGGGTTCGGTGGTTGGCAGTGTCACTATTCTTTATGTGAAGCGCTTACTGTTACACCTTTCCGCCATAATCGATGGATTGGTCTTCGAAAAGATCCTTCCTGAGGCCTATTCGTAGAAAAGAAATACTTTCATTGGCCGACGCTGATGAAGGTCGTCGCTCGGCTATTTTGACTTCTCAAACGATTTTCATCACCTTTATCTTTTACTGATGTCAAACTTTTGAAGTGAGTCAGGGAAAATTCTAGGTCGTTGATTCCTTGAGTAGTTGTTAAGTCTCTTTTAGAGTTAAGATAATTCTTTGTTGTATGTTCAAGTGAAATTTAATCAATTCAAACATGAAACACATAACATAAGCAGAAGTATCAGTTTCATACCGAAGAAAAAACATTCAAAATGTAAAATATCGGGTGGTACCCAAAAGGAAATGGTCACAGACCTTTTAGGGTGTGGTGAGTGCTCAACAAATGGCGATTCGCTGGGCGAATGCAAAATCTATGGTTCCCCTTTGTTTCCCTGATGGTAATAATTCCATGCAGAACATGAAGCACGCACACACACACACACACACACACACACATATATATATATATTATTGAAAGTATTGTTTTAGGGCTTGGTCGTTTACTGGGAGGGCATTAGGTTCCCCCCTCAGATTTTGAAACCGATAAGTACCTGCCATGTTTTCTCGGCCACTTGTAAAGGCCCAAGCCATAGGCTCTGCAACTTGGAGTGTTTCCCTTTTGGTTCATTTTCCCTGTCCCACTTCAGGACTAAGTCTCCTACTTCAAAGTTATTTTCCTTTGCCTTATGCTTATCAAACCATCTTTTCACTATTTGTTAGTGGTCTAGGAATTTTGACTTAGCCTTTTCTCTTTCTTCTTCCAACATGAGAAAAGTGTTGATTCTTTGTTGCATGGCCGAGGATGGTTCCTCGTTGGAATCTTGGGCCAATTGAAGAGATGGAAGATAGAGCTCATTTGGGAGGATGGCTTCTTGCCCATAAACCAAAAAATATGGGGAATTTCCTATAGCTTCTTTCGGTGTGACCCTATAGGCCCATAGAGCATTATGAAGTATATTATGACAATTTATTTGGTTATCCGTAACCGTCTTCTTTAATATCCTTAACAGTTTTTTATTTTTTTATTCTGCCACACCATTTCCCTGAGGGTAATAATTCGCAGAGTACTTGATTATGATCCCTTTGTCTAGAGAAAACTCTTTCAATAAGGTAGAAGATAAATAAGCTTCATTGTCAAAGACCATAACAAAGGGAACATCAAACCTTGTGATCAACTGTTGTTCTATAAATTGGATTACTACCGTCTCATTTACCTGAGTCAGAGGAGTGGTCTCTGCCCATTCTATGAAATAATCGGTGGCAGTAAGAATATACTTGTGCAATTTTGTAGAGCTCGGGGTAATTTCCCCTATTATGTCTAACCCCCACTGTTCAAAAGGCCTCGAGATAGTCACAGGCTGAAGTGGGACTGTTGCCCTTTTCTCCTTTCCAACGCTTATTTGACAAGTCTTGCAGTTCCTAGCATAGGTATGAGTGTCTTTGAATAAGGTGGGCCAGTAATAGCTGGCTCTTAGAATATTATGAGCGGTGGTGTTTCCTACAAAATGTCCCCTGGCGGGGCCATCATGGATTTATTTTAGCACTTTATCAGCGTCTTCTCATTCAATACATATTAATAGTACTCCATCATAGTTGATCCGGAAGAGCACCAAATTTATAAGGCGATATTGTGTAGATTTTAACCTCAGGGTTCTCCTTTCCCTAGGGTTGAGGTTCTCGGGACAAGTCCCGTGATGTAGAAGATAAGTTAAATTCTTGTACCAAGAGCCTTGTCCTGAGGAGATGTATGCTATTTCATTACACCATAGAGCTATTTCGTTTTCCCACCCGAAATTTGGAATTGCTTGATCTTGGGCTTCAGCTGCGAGCTTGAACAAACCTTGTCCTTTTACTAGTTTGGTAGGTTTTATATCTAGATCGAATTCTTGGACTACTGCCATCCAGTTCCCTCTCCTTTCCCCCATTTCTTGTTGGGTAAACAGGGATCGGACCGCAAGGTGTGGCACAATCACCTTAGTGTGATTCTTGAGGATGTAAGACCTGAAATGCTTGACTGCCTTATAGACTGCGTAGGAATGTTTTTCTATGGTAGGGTAATTGAGCTCAACTACTTGAATATTGGTACTCATAAATGACACTGGGGCTTCGTTGTTGTCATCGTCTTTTTGAGTCAAAACTGCAACTAGCAATTGGTCGGAGGCGAAAGTATAGAGGGGAAAAATATCTATTAAAATCGGGACTTCTCAACACCGGGGCCCAGGATATGGCAACTTTGATATTGCCGAAGGTGTCTTTTCTATCATCATCCCACTTAAATTCGGCATCCTTGTGGATCATCTTTTGTAAGGGTTTGATGATTTCGATGAAGTCGGGAGTGAATTTCCTTACAAAGTTGATTTGCCCGAAAAAGGACTGCATAGCTTTCTCATTATGGGGTAGCGGGATTTGAGCTATGGCCTTAATCCTTTTGGGGTCTATGTGAATCCCTACTTGCGATATAATATGGCCTAACAACTTGCCTTCCTCGACACCAAAAATAGTTTTCTTAGGGTTCAGAGATATATCGTATTTCTTGCATCTCTCAAAAATCTGAGTTAAGTGTCAGATGTGATCTTCTTTATTCTTTGAGTACACTGTAACGTCATCTAAATACACTACCACACATCTATTGATAATTCCTCATAAAGTTACGTCCATCGCCCTTTGGATGGTTTCTCCTGCGTTGATTAACCCAAAAGCCATGTGTTTATAAGCAAAGGTTCCCCATTTGGTTCAGAAGGTGGTTTTTAAACGATCTTCTTCTTAAACCAATACTTGGTTGTAGCCTGAGAAATCGTCTAGTAGGGAGAAAATATCTGATCCCGACATGGTCTGCAAGAGTTGTTCCATCGGCGAGACAGGATAATTTTCCTTTTCGGAAGATTTGTTGAGGTTCCGGAAATCCAAGCATAATCGGATTTCTCCCAACTTTTTCCTCACCGGAACAATATTTTCTACCCAGGCGGAATGCCTAACTTGGAAAATTATCTTCTCATCTAAAAGATTCCTTAAATCCTGATACATGAGAGGTTCCAGGGATGGATGATACTTTCAAAGATTTTGCTGGAAAGGTTTTATTTCGAGTTTCAACGGGATGGTGTGTTGAATAATGCAGGTGTCATACATTTTCAAATCCTTATAGGATCATGCGAAGATGTCATGATATTGTCTAAATAATTTGAGGTAGGATTTCCTCTCTTCCTTAGATATGGTTTTGTCGAGGTTCACATTCTTCGGGTTCTCTGGGGTTCCAATATTTACAGTTTCATGGAGGGTGCAAGAGCTACCAGTCTTTGCATTTTTAGGTGCTTTAAATCATTCCTTCATATCAAACAGATTCTCTAGATTAGCTACCCCCCTCGGGATTGTGTGAGCCTTTGGTTCTGTCTGAAGATCGGTTCATGTTGATTTCTCTTGGAACTCTTCATCATCAATAGTGAGATATTTGAAATTTTCTTGGTTGGTTAAGAATTTTATGATCTGTTCATCCCCCTCAAAGAATTTCCAATTAGAAATGTTATTAGGTATCGATGGTTTGTAGAGAAGTTCTACAGTGAATCGGGAGGCTTCATAATCTTCTAGAGGCGACAGTTTGGAAGCGGTTGTGGCTAAGGAGTCGGAAAGAATATTCTCTTCCCTAGGAATCATCGTGATATTGAAATCCTCAAAGCGCTCTATTAACCTATGCACCTCTTGTTGGTAGTTCTTAAGATGAGGCGAATTGCAGTGTATAGTATTCCTTACTTGTCTAACAATAATTTCAGTCTCCCAAAACTTTCAATTCTTTGACATCTAGTTATATGGATTTATTTAACCTTTGTACTAGAGCTTCATACTTGGCAGTGTTGTTGGTACATTCTAATTCTAGTCTACAGGACAGGAAATGATGTTTACCTTTATGGTCGATGAGGATGCACCCTGCTCCTGACCCTTCTTGTGATTTAGATCCATCAAAATAGAGGGTCCAAATGGGTGAACGACAGTCGCTCCTTTTTCTTTCCTCTTTAATGTTTTGTTCTCCAATCTTTTCTCCCACAAGTCCTAGTGTGAAGTTTTGACAGAAGAGAGAGTCTCTCGTCGGCATCGGTGATTCTTCTTGGAAAATCATTTCGGAGTTTTGGGTAAACAGGACATTAGATATAAGAGGAGAAAATTTCCTGAAATGGGAATCGCAGGAATAATTTCCCAACATGGGAAAGTCCATGGATGCAGGTTCGTTTGGGGTTTCTAGATCAGTGACCATATGCTTCAGATATTTCTCCATATCGATCCTGGTCATGTTGTTGTATCCCTTTAGTGGTATCCAAAGGTGTGCCCAATCTGTACAGAAATATCCATTGAGATTTTCAGACCAATCTCGGCTCAACAATAGCCCATATGCCTATGGGATATCTACTACAAAGATGTCAATCACTTGCACAAAATTAGGATGTGTCGCTATCCTGATCATCACATATTTGAGTTCTCCCATGACCTTGACTTGGGTTCTATCTAATTGTATGACATGATTATCACTTTTGAGAGGGACAACACCTAATTTATTACAAATTACCAAGGGCATCACGTTGGAGGATGCCCCAGAATATACCAAGAAATTGTGAAGGTTCTTGTTGAAGACTTCAAACGTCAGGAGGAAAGGTGGAACAAAGGGATTTTCCCTCCTATCTCTCGAACAAGTGTTCACAGTTGGCTTGCTCACTAGATCGGTGGAAGACATGTTTCTTTCTAGATCGCTTGCCGCCGTCGGTTTTTCTATGGAGCTCAAAGCCTACAGTAGCAAGACTTTATGCTGGGGGATCTTACACATGCCCATAACGGATATGTTGACCCTTAAGTTTTTCAAATATTCGACCATGTTATAATCTAGTTTGGGTGATTCCCAGGTGTGAATTCTTATAGGCTTCTTTCCGAAAGCGAAAGGAATTTTCAGGCGATCGGGAGTCACCTTACTCTTCGATACCTGGGTGGCATTAGCATCCTTCAATCCAAGCAGACCCTTACTGCGCATCTGTATCACCGAGAATTCCACGGGTCATTCCTGGGACTCAAACAGGTCACTATAAGGCATGATCAGGTCAAGATCCCATATCAGCATGGCCATGTCTCGTGGTGGATCAATCTCTTCATGGTCGTCACTATTGATAGCTGAACTACCTGGTTGTTCAGTTAGGGATACTTCATCTAGGAATCGATTGGCCATCAAATTCATGGTGTGTAACCATTGGGGGAAGTTTCTTTCAGAGTGGTTTTCCTAGTGATACGTGTAGAAAGAATCAAAAGTGACGTTCCCTAGATCAATATTTAAGTTGGTTGGGGGAGGTTCAATTGCTTTGAATGACGGGTTTCTTTTAAAGAAAAGCTTATAGGGCCTTTGGCCTAGGTTTCCCTCCCCTGCGCTTCTCTTCATGTCTATAATATCATTTGATAATTTCTTAACCACGCGTTTCACATCCTCTATATTCCCATTACCCTTGTCGAGAGTTTGTTTGGCCGGTTTCCCCGACGGTCTAGTTAAAAGGAGTCCTCTCCTAGGAGGGGGTTGGGTCTCTCTTTTCGCTAAAGAAGCTTGGCCTTCCTTACATCCTTTCATCTGGAACTTTATTGTCTTGGCTTCTTCAAAATTTTCCTCAAGGGTTTTCTTAGCGACTCTTTTCACAAACATAGAAATAGAAGCCAAAAGCACGTTGGCATAAACCTCGATTTGCTATTCTTGAGTTGGTTTCTCCACAGGATAGAATTTGTTTAAAATGGTAGTGAATATTTGATTGAAATCTTTGACCCTTTATTTTGGGTTCATGGTGTCTATGAACAACTCAACCATCAGGGCTCTCGTAGTAGTTTCTTCTGCCAATTTTTCTAAAATATCTTTTTGGAATTTAGTCCAGTTGGTTATAGATCCTACTGGAAAAATAAAATACCATGTGGAAGCTAAATTTTCAAATGTGTAGGGAAAAAGTCTGCAGACTACGTCTTCATGCTGAACATTCATCAGCCTAATCAAAAGTATGATTTTCTTGATATGATCTTTAGGTAAACTTGAAGTCTCAGGATCATACTTGGGGAGCAGCTTTTCCGGGTGTCGGGGAAGATTATGTACTCGTCCGGGGATGGCCATGGCGTATCCAGCCAACCAAGGTTGGTTGTATTGGAGTGGGATTTCCCTTTCCTCCCCATGATCATTATTACCTTCCATATCTTCGAAATCCGAGTTGAGCTCCTCTTCTTCCGAAAAATCATTTGGCTCGGAGATATTGTCAGCTGGTGTTTCGGGTATTAGATCAAGAAGTTCTTGGATTTCAGTAATCACGAAATCTATCAAGTCTTCTATGGAGTGTACGAAAACTTCTTCAGAAGTACTAACCACTAGTCTTCTTTGTTGTTTTCTTCGAGGAAGGATAGGAGCTAAGGACAACGCGTTGATTTGTCGGGCGTAGGCTCTAGTGATTCTCTGAAACTGATTCAATTCCTCGTGAGGAAGGGCGAAAGGTATTTCAGGGTGAAAAGGTTCTTCCTCGGGTTGGGGTAAGTTACCCACTTTGGGAGTACTCAGTAAGTATGGGTTTTCTGTTGAATGACTATCCATGCATGTGGATCGTTACGAATTTATAGGTTGTTCGAAATACTATATAAATTATATACTTAGCCATTCATTCTCAAGCCCTCCTTCTAGCGCCAATTCTGTTGATGGGTCTTAAATCCCTTGACACAACAGTAGGAACCAAACCCGCCATTGAGGCCCAATTAGACTCTGCAGTGTTTAATATGAAATGGTTCTCTAGATCTTGTGATCCGGTCGATTTATCGATGGCCTTTATGTTTTCTTATGAAGGATCTTCCTTCATTTAAGACGGTTCTTTTTTTGTACTTCTCTTGGGTGGGGCTAGTATGGGAGATGTAAGCCAGTACAAACAAACTTGACAAATAACATGACAAAGTTTTAACTATTGGGAAGAGGTCGATCTTGGGATAACCCGCTGCTCAAACATGCAGACAGTGATACTATGCCAAAGGGCCTAGTACTAATACATTAACCAAATGAGCATCCAATTATTGTCTGATAAAACTAATTAACAGAAAGAAAACACATATGCAATCAAGATCACGGTAAGAAAAATAATCCATCTACCATAACATTCATCACATAACAACACAATGATTTTATCTTCATCATTAAAGAAAAGAACATCAAAACATTGAACCAGATAACTTGACAACATAATTAATTGCTCTCATTCATTTACTACATCATTCATGGAACAGGATAGGAAGTAATTCTTCTCCAACTCCAATCACATACATCTAATGAAAAAAGCTTGTCTTTGGTCCATAAGGACTTCTTAGTTCATAGCAGTCTCAAAATAGTTATCAACAACCAAAAAGAAAGAGTTCTTACAACAACCATCGACCCTTGACTAATTGGTCGATGTCCTTATTTATAATATAAAATTAAATCGAAATTAACAGCTAAGTACAGTTTGAACCAAACAAAAATCGCCACGTGGCATTATCATCTAACAGTTTCTTCAATAGTCCACCCGAAATGTTTCTTGAAAAGGGTGACTCTTTTCATATTCAGACCAGCTGATAAATAGTTATTCACAAGTGTTGGCCCATAGAAATCTGTTTGGTTCCATTGGAGCCGCATATATCCCTCTGATGTCTATTGCATGTGCCCAGTACTTTGGTAGACTGAAGTTCAATTGTTGAAGCATGGTTCGGGCTCTGATTGGATGTTCTGTGAACTGTTGTACTTTCCCTGGCCTTGCACCGGTTATCTTCGTGAATTATTCGGTCCAAAGTGAGTCATGTTTGGAATATAACTGGAACACGTTGCTCAGG
Source organism: Picea engelmannii (assembly GCA_009831015.1). Lineage (NCBI taxonomy): Eukaryota > Viridiplantae > Streptophyta > Pinopsida > Pinales > Pinaceae > Picea > Picea engelmannii. Next base: position 344,044 of record ML786055.1, on the reverse strand, counting down.
TTGATAAATTCATTGGGGGTTCCGAAATCGAGGAGCCTGACATCCTTCATTGCTTCGACGATTCAGTTTTGGTGTTTCTTTTAGTTCTTCAGCAAGGTCACGGGATGAGCTCTATTCGGTAGTCGAGAGGATTTTTTCTGCAATCAAAGTAGAGGTATTTTAGTGATTAAGAAACCTACGATAAGACATAAATAAATCAAAAGTATTAACGCGTACCGGCGTAGCTCGCTAGTCCCAGTCATTTTATTACTTACGTGATCTCAGATGCTCCTTTGAATGACCTATGATGACCTAGACGAAGCCGTCGCTTCTCTTTAGTTTAAATGAATTACGTCAGCATGTCATAGGGTGGAAAATCAAGTACGACAGACATGAGCGTATAAACTGTCATAGTAATCACTTGACCTTGGGGGGAGAAAGGAGGCGTCGGAGGCGGGTGTACATGTGTGTGCTCCCAAAAGGTCAGATACCGTAAAGGGGAAGTCATTAAATGCCTCTAGAATATGTATCACCAAGTGTGTCAAACATCATTCATTAATAACTGAGGTTCAGAAGTTCAAAAAGATCGGAAGGATCATACCGCACGTTCCCTGCAACTTTGATTCAACAGCGTTTACATGTTCTGGATTGCATCTATCGGGCAATTGTGGTGCATCGAGTTTCCAAAACATCATGTCACGAGGCATGGGTGTTTTATTGGCACGCTCTATTTCGCTCCTTCGTTTCTCTATAAATTCTAGGAGATCTGTGGGGAATGCATATGTCGAGCTTAAATCCTCTGGAATTCTGGTCCAATGAGTTAATCTTGGCAAATTCCCACGTAATAGTCTTTATCACCTATAGACGCTTGGGTCCCTACACTGTTGCGTCATGGGGTCTCCTTCAAACACGGGGCAGGGTCTAAGAGGTAGCTGGAGCACCAGGTCTGAGCCCCAGCATGCCTAGGACTCTTTCTTATTGGCTTCCCGAGTACTTGAAGCTCCAACAGGAGGTACATGTGCATGGAGACGGAATCAACATCTCCAGCAGAGCTTGGGGTGGAAAAAGGTACGTCTAAAAGAGACATGTTGGGAACCATGCCTTCTCTGGAGCCGAAACCACGGAGAAGAGGAAGGCCTATGAAATATACAGAAAACGGAGAGGAGGACCACCTCCCGATAGATCTAAGTGCACGTCCACCCCCTGAGGAGCCTGTGATGCTTACCAACTGGTCGGAGCCAGTTGGGACTACCGGTAGAGGAGGCAGGAGATGAAAGGGAAGGAAAAAAGCGTTTGGCACTTCTGTCAAAATTCTCGCTCGACAGTTAGAGTAGGCTCAACTCGCAATAGTCGAACTCTACCAAGAAAATAGAGAGTTGTGGCATCAGTTGGTGGCAAAAGACCAGGAGACATCGTCATCGCGGGGTCACGCATGAAGCACGATTTGGCTGCAGAGATGACTTCGGGAAGCACAAGATACAATTGTACATTTGCACGAGGCACAACGAATGGCGAGAGAAAAGAACATAGTGCAAGGCGCGAGTAGTAACCTGGGGAAAGTTTCGTGTGTAGGGGACGCATAATGGGCGGTTTTGTGCCTTGTACTTTCCTAAGCGACTCTTGATAAATTTTTCTTTTGCTCTTTTGTTGTAAAGATATTTGTGGTCTCACTGCCACGGGGTCAGTTGGTCGCGGAGTCGGCATGGCTTATTGTATGTGATCCAAACTCAGTGGGAACCTTTAGTGCTAAATAACAACAGTGTTTTGAATGTAGCACATTTTCTTTTAAATATAAAAATTAACCGTGTTCTCTTATCTGAGTCTTTTCCACATAAATCATTAAATTCTTATGATCGCCATTTTTACACTGTGAGTTTGTTAATACTTTCCCTTGTAAAATTTTAGATGTCGATTGATGCTTCTGTGGCGTTACCAACCCTGGATCATTAGAAAAATTAGTCATAAAAACAAAAGGTATTCGGCTAATGGGTGAGGGTCGCATTCGGGATCTCGCTCACGTCAAAAGCGCTAAGAAAAGATTAGTCGCCAAGACTACCGATACTGGGCGGTATTGGGGTTATTGTTACAGCAAGAAAATAATCATTTTTCAATCATCGACGCCGAACTTGTTTCAGGGGTTCAGCAGTCGGCAGTGTCACTCTTCTTTATGTGTGGTGCTCACTGTTACACCTTTCCGCCGAAACCAACGGATCGGTCTTTGGCAAGATCATTTTCGAGGCCTATTTGTAGAAAAGAAACACTTCCATCGGTCGATGCCGATGAAGTTCAGCACTCGACTATTTTGACTTCTCAGACAATTTTCATCACCTTTAACTTTTACTGATGCCAAACTTCTAAAGCGAGTCTGGGAAAATTCGGGGTCGTCGATTCCTTGAGTAGTTGTTAAGTCTTTTTTAGAGTTAAGATAATTCTTTGTTGTATGTTCAAGTGAAATTTAATCAATTCAAACATGAAACACATAACATAAGCGAAAGTATCAGTTTCATACCGAAGTGAAAACAGTCAAAATGTAAAATATCGGGTGGTACCCAAAAGGAAATGGTCACAGACCTTTTAGGGTTTGTTGAGTGCTCAACTGTGTCGTTCGAACTTTTCCTTAAGAATTTAATTTGACAAATATATACCACTGCATCTTGGGATTGGAAATGGATGTGGGTTAATTGTAAATGAAGTTGAGTTATTCATCGTTCCAAAAGGCATCAAAATTTTGCTGACATGGATGTAAAGCACATGAACTGATGAATATGTGGCATGGTAAGTTGTATTATTATTCGTTGTGGTTGATTCGTGGAAGTATGACCTGGGAAAAGAGTTAATTTTGAGGCGATGTGAGGTACCATGCATTAAATGCATGGGACGTAGACTTTTTGTTGAGGTTACCACCTTGAACATTCTGGCATTTTCACTTTGTTAGTTTTAGAATTGAGCTCTAGAAAGATTGTTTTGTTCAACCCCTAGTCATGGTTGTTTTGACACTGAAACTTGACACTGAAAAACAAGTTGTTAGTGAAGGTATGTTTTTTTTTTTTTTGGACAAAAATGGTTAATGGAGCTTTATTATAGGAGAGCAGTGGCGAAGCCACTAGAGCTATTACATCTGAGTTGATACAAATTCAACGAAACTGTTACAAGGCCAAGAGGCTCTACTTTCCTTCCTAATTACAAGTTCTTAGATCTAGAAAACTTATCTAAACTTTAATTTCACCATATGTGGAGGCTTCTATACAAAATTCTTACTTCACAAAATTATTTGAAGAGATCTTGCTTGGACAAAACTTCAATGGCCGAATTTCCTTGGAGCCTCGTCCTTGGGAAAACCCTGCTCCATTTGTTAGCCTGGTTCAGCTTTTCCATTTGGGATTCTAGCTTGTTGACTTATTCTTCAAACTCCTTCTTGGGGTCTTTGTGCTCCTGATGAATTTGGCCCAACTCTTCTGAAAACCCGAATTTGTTCATTGTGATATCTACTTCTAGCATTTATAGTCATCGTCTTGCCTTAGCATCCAGGTTCTGAAGGAAGTCATCTTGGTTGTGCAGATAATGTTGTATCCTCTTCAGTTCCTCCTCCGTCACCTTTAATCTATCCTTCGTCGACGGCTTTCTCCCTCAGCTTGATGCCATTTCTTCTACTTTGTTGGCTTCTGCATCTGTGGTTGCATTCAATTTTCGGAGGACATGGAACAAATGATAGGTTCTCAGGTTGTCTTTTTGTAGTTGGACTTCCTCTAATATGTGTTGGAGTTTTGCTTGCTTGACCATGTTACGGAGGATTAGAGCTTGGATAATGATTATGGAGTCCCCTATAATCACTAGATCTTGGACGTTTTTACTGATAGCCTGGTTCAAACCTTGCCAAAGGACCAAAGCTTATGCTCTCTTGTTTGTTTCTGCTCCCAATCCCTAGGCATAGGATAGATCTAGCTGTCCATTGGGGTTTACTAGGACCCCTCCTCTGCCTGCCACCCCAGGGTTTCTTTTGGAGGCCCCGTCGAAGAACATAATATGCTTGCTACTTTGTATTTTCCATTCCTTGAATTCCTCCTCTTCCATCTGAATTTCCCAAGTTTCTTGTTTTAACTCGTTGTTTATTTGTTGTGGATGATCCTTGATATTGAATATTTTAATCCATTTCTCCTCTTCCGGCTCTAGAACTCTCGAGTTCTTTACTTTGTAGAACTAGGGGGCACTTTCTCCAAAGAAGGCCTTTATCTTTGTTACTACTAGTGCAAGGTTACTTTTGATCTCCCTGAAAAGTCTATTGTTTCGCTCTAGCCAAATTTTCCATAAGATGAATTTTGGAAGTGTTCTCCAGATGGTGGATAGTTGGGCCTTTTTCATGACATGGAAGGGACATAGCGATCTCCAGTTTCGAAGTAAAGTGTTGGTCTCTTGAGGTAGGGTGATTGTTCCTGGCTTCATCCCAAGGGCCAAATGCCATACCTCTTTGGTGTATGGACATTGCAAAAGCAGATGGTCTGATGTTTCCTCTTCTTGCATGCAGAGTGGACATCTAGATGGGCCTTCCCATCCTCTCCTTCATAGATTTTTGTCAGTTAGTATGCTCTTATGGGCCAGGGTCCATACAAACATATATATCTTTGGAATGGACTTTGAAGTCCAGATGGCTCTTCATATTGTAGGGTCTGGTGGGACGTGAGGCACTGTTGTAAGGTTTTTATACCCTGTTGTTGTTGTGTAGGCTCCGGATAGTGATCCCTAGCCTCTCTTGTCTTTTTTCCCTGCTTTTATAAGGGATTTCCCTTGTAAGTAGTCCGTCAAAGTGTTCCATTCCCCATTGAGCTCTGGGGGTCTGTTGTTGGCTTCCCACCTGAGCCAAGTTTTGTCCACATCTACACTCCATACCAAGATGTCACAAAGAGTGATTAGGTCCTCGTTTCGCATCCAAGATTTTATCCGGTCTAATTCTTCCATCAAACTTAAAGGTGGGTCACCCAGAACTGAGTCTTCCCATACATTAATGTTCTTCCTATTCCCTGGAATCCAGGTGAGGTGAGGCTTGAAGAGCTTCAATGATTTTAGACACAAATTGAATATAGGTGAACCTTTTTACATGGTAGATGGATGGTCCAGGCATTTTGTTCTTGGGCCTCGGAAGTACTTCTTCTAGATCACTTTTTTGCTCCAAGTGGATTTCCTCAAAACAAGGTTCCATAGCAGCTTGGCTCCGAGAGCTAGGTTTTGGGAGTGGATGTCTTTGAATTGGAGGCCTCCTTCTGAAATTGGCTTGGTTACTTTCATCCAACTTATTAGGTGCAGCTTATGCACCTTTTGCTTCCCTCCTTCCCACATGAACCTTCTGAAAAGCACTTAGATTTTTTGAATCATGGTGGCTAGGGCTAATAACAATGAGCATTGATAGATTGGGATGCTTGCTAAAACCTCTTTGAAGAGGACAACTTTACCAACGAGGTTTAACCAATTTTCTCCCCAAGAGTTAATTCTTTCTTTTAACTTGTCTATCAACGGGAGCCATTGAGAAGTATTTGGATTGGTCTTGGATATTGGTACTCCCAAGTATTTAAATGCATCCCAATTGGTGCAACTTTACATCACCAGGACTCTTGATATCTCTAGCATTACCCTTGGAGAAGTGTTCCATCCATAGATCTTTCTTTTAGGCAAGCTTATTTCGCTTCCTGAGATCTCATTGTAGATGTCCAACTCGACTTTGAACTTCCTTGTTGTTTGCACAATTGTTCCTCCCAACAGTAATGTATCATCCACGAATTGGGCGTGGTTGATGTCTTTTACCCTTGGGGCTATTCTCAGGCCCAGGAGATTGTTATGAATCTGGTAGTGATCAAGTTGGAAGATGAGTAGGGAGGTTTGGATTGCATAAAGAAGCGGGGAGAGGGGGAAGCCTTGTCGCAAGCCCCTAGAGGCATGAAAAAACTTTGTTTCTCTACCATTTACTAGAGGGGAAATCCAGGGGGATTTAATGAAAGCTTTTATCCAATTTATAAAGGCTAGAGCAAAGCCAAATTTTTCCATGACTTTGAACAAGAAATTGTTCATGACTCTATCAAATGCATTGGTGAGATCGATCTTTATGATCATACCTTTGTCTCTTCTTCGAAAGATTGAGTGCAATGCTTCTTGAACCAGGATGATGTTGTCCACTTTATGTCATCCTTTGATGAACCCACCTTGGTTTTTCGAGATGATTGTGGGGAGGATTTTTTTTATTTTATTGGCTATTATTTTTGTGAGGATCTTGTAGCTTGTGTTGCAGAGAGAGATTGGCCAGAATCTTCCAAAACTTACTGCTCCTTTTTATTTCGGAATTAGAGCTAGGAAGGAAAAATTTGTTCCTCCTCCTATATTGCTACAATTCTAAGATTTCCAGATCAATTTTATTAGATTTATTTTTATTATATCCCAACAGTTTTGATAAAATCTGGCTGTGAAGCCATCTGGACCCGGCGCCTTATCCAGGATCATCTGGTTGAGGGCCTCTTTTATTTCTTGCTGGTTTACTTCCTTTAACAACTTTTTGTTGGCGTTCCCTTGGATAGTGGTCGGTACTAGGGAGAGCAGATAAGAATTTGATTCTAATAAGTTCGTTTGAGTCCCCGTGTAGAGAGATTCAAAGGCTTCTACTGCAGCTATTTTAATGCCTTCAAAATATGATATAATATGGTCATGAACGTGGATTTCATTGACTGTCTTAAACTGATTTCTTGCTTCAGCTTGCTTGTGGAAGTAGCTAGTGTTTTTGCCTCCAACTTCTAGCCAAAGACTTCTTGATTTTTGTTGCCAATACCTTTCCTCCTCTCTGTAGGCTTGATGCCATGTTCATTGGAGGTGGTCCTCTTGATCGATAATTTCTTGAGTTTTCTCTTGTCCTACCATTTCCAGCTGGTAATTTTCTAGTTGTTTTTGGGCTTCTTGTTGATTAAGAATTGGATTCTTTTGGGTTTTAGCCCAGCATTTAAGCACTACCTTGAGCCTCCTATGTTTTTCTTCCCAGACATAAATAGGGGATCTAGTGACCTTCTCATTCCAAATTCTGGCAACCAAGTCCTGTAAGCCCTCATATTGAAGCCAGGTGGGGCTAAATCTGAAAGGGATAGGCCCTAGATTTCTATCCTATGAGATCTCTAACAAGATTGGCTTATGATCTGACACACTGTGTGGTAAGATTGTAGATGAGAGAATTATTCCCAAGAACATAAAGGAGCTTTGGACTAAGAACCTAACTAGCTTGGAAGCAATATGCCCCAGTCCCACTCTCTTATTTGACCAAGTGTATTTTCCCTTGGTTGGTTTGGTATCCTCCAGCTCCCAATATAACATGATATCTTCTACCCATTCCCTAGCGGGGTCTCTCACAATGGACCCACCTTTTTTCTCGTACGCGGCAAGGGTTACATTGAGATCTCCCCAAATTATGATATTTTCTAGGTCATTTGAAAGTAGAAATTCTTTAATCGAATCCCAAAAATTCCTTTTTTCTTCTAATAAGACCAGGAAATAGAGGTTGAAGAGACTTACCAGTTGGCCCGTCTCTTTGTGTAGAATACTTGTGAAAATCCAATGCATGCATGCTTCAGACAAGATTAGGTCAAACTTCCGGTGTCCCAGAGGGTTCCAAGACCTCCTGAGGCACCTCTTGCACTTACTGCTATTCCTTGGATTTTTTCCCAAAGGGCTTTTGTTTCTTGGAGGAATTCTAGTTCCTCCATCTTTGTCTCCTAGATTAGAAGGATTTCGGTCTTTGACAATTTTATTATGTCCTTGAGGGCTTCTTCCTTTATTCTATTGCCAAAAACCCTACAATTCCAGGAGGTTAGTTTCATGATTTACCTGAAGGGGGGGTGTGGGCTCCTTGATGAGCCCTCGAATTCTTTCTTGTCGTTCTTACATTGATCAATTACCTGATTGTTGGTTGCGAGCCACTAAGAACATCTTTGTAGGCTTCCTTCTCCCTTTCTTCTTTCTTGGATTTCCTTCCTCTGCCTTCCTTTTTAGGTGTGACAATAGGTTCACTAGTGCTCGTAGAGTCACTGTCTAAGGAAACCTCTCCAGATTCTACATCTGGATTTCCTTCCTGTTCTGTCGCGGCCTTTCCCTGCCCCTCTTCCCTTTCGAGCACTAGCTGATATCGAGCTCCGAGGGGTGTCTTATCTTGCATTTCTAATTCAATGGGAGGGGCTTCCTTTGGGTCCTCATTGGCCATTTTCTCTGGTTGATCTTGTTCTAACACTCTGAAACTGTTCCCTATCGAGGGATCTCTTGTCTGATTTCCCTACTCCTTGGGTTGTGTTATGGTTGTCTTTTCATTATGATTTCCTTTTGACTTGGCTATTGTTTTTCCCTTTCTGGGTTGTTGATAGCCTTCTCCTTCTTCTTTCTCTTTGCTAGATTTTTTTGGACAGTTTTGTTGGAAGTGGTCATATTCATGGCATCCCCTGCACTTGAATGGTAATTGTTCGTAGTCTATCTTCTGGTAGTACTGCCAATATCCAACCTTTAACTTGACTAACTCAGAAAATCCAACCTCTAGATCCACTTCCATGCAAATGCATGCGCAGGAGTATTGGTCTTTGGAGTTGGCCCTGACAATAAACTACCTGAGGCCATTCCCAATTTGTTGGAGTGAGTTGGGGTTCCAACAATGGATTAGGAGATTGGGTAACCGGACCCATACTAGGAAGTCCTTGGACACTTCCAGTGTAGGTTCAAAGTTTGGCATCCATCTGTTCAGGTAAATCCCTTGTGTTCCCATAAAATACGGGCCATTCCTGAAGATTAGATATCCGCCTTCCTATGAGATGAATTCAAAGATGAAGAATCCTCTTCCCACCGCAGCAAGTGACATTGTTATGGATCAACGAACGCTAGTTCCTTTGGATCCAATTATCAGTAGATCTGGTTGACAACCATAATCCCATGAATTGGCCTACCAATCCATGATCAGACAGAGAGATCGCTACATGCATAGGCTGATCCGGGGGAAGTTCAATCTCAGGGATCGAATGGAGCTTCTTAACAAAGCTAGGCGAAGCTGCTAGGGAGGTTCCTTACCTTGGGCGGTCAGTAGCTTGGGGAAGGAAGCTTCAGCTGATGGAGGAGGCAGGGGGGTAGCTCCCCTCCTCCCAAGACTGCCATCGCGTCTGCTAGATTGCATCAAAGATAGAACCCTAGGCGAGCGGCGTGCAGTTCTCCAATTAGTGACCTCCACAATTAGTGAAGGTATGTTACTGTAGCTTATACCCATCAAATGCATGCCAATTGTTTTTTGCAATGGTAATTTAAAAGGATCTCTATTTGACTGTGAATAAGCATGTTACTTTGCTTGTGAGTCTGTTCTGTCATTTTATTTATTCCCTCCTAAGAAAGAAATGGTCGATTCAATTTTATTTATTCCCTCCTAAGAATGAAATGTTCGATTCACTTTACTATTTGGTTCTATGGTTCGTATACATCAAAAAATTGTAAATCTCGCTAGTTTTTTCAAACTTTATGCAGGGTTGTTCTCCCTTGGTATATTTTTATGGTGAAAATTGAGGATTCAACCTCAGTATAATGTTAACACATATGAGTGTTTATTCTTGTTAAAAGAGAAAAAGGGGTTGCACCTTGGATCTACACTTTATTTGTGAGTTTCAACTAAAACCTCCTGCCATATTAGATTATAACATTTTGCTTGAATGAAGACTGTGTCATTTTAGAGTAACCTTTGATTTGAACTAGGGCTATGGGTTGTTCATATCTATGTTGGGTTGCACTTTAGTTTTTCTTTCTTGGAAATGTTGTTTCAAGTCATATACAAACAGAAATGTTCATTCTGGCTTCAAACCCAAGCATTAAAAACTATCTTATCATTTTTCTTGGTTGATGTTGAAGGATAAAGTATGTTTGTTGCTAAACCCTAGGGTTTCACACCCCTGCAAGTTAAAGAATAGGTTTTGGTCACACATCTTCAATTTGGAAACCCTAATGCTTTTTATATACACCAATAAGTTTCTAGCTATGATGAAATGAGTGTGATCAGTTTCGATCCCTGACCATTTTGGAAGACGACTAGTTTAATTTGCATCGATTGTTTTTTGGGATGTGATGGATATTTTCTTGAAATTAATGTATGATATGATGGAAACTCGAAATAGTGAACATGTCAAATACTTTCTTCAACCCTATTCAGATTTTGTTTACACAAAAATTTATTTGGGAATGATTTGTATCAGTTTTGAAAGATGAATATTTTCAAACCCTAACTGTTAAGAAATATCACAACAGTTTGATGATAGTTTGGGTTTAAGGATATCTATCAAAAATTCTACCTGAAATTGAAGGAAACATACTAGTTGTGTTACCAATAATAAATCAATTTCAATTATCATCATGATTATATTGGGTGATATAAGTTGTGTGCATTCACTAAATATTACTATTGAAGAAAGGTTCAATTGAGGTTGGAATATGATTGCAATTGTTAGTTATTGTTTCTCATGGCTTGAATATTTAAATGGAAATGAGATTTATTTTGAGGATTTCAATGTTGTATTTCTTATACACAAGATCAATTCCCTCATGTTTGTTGGATTACTGAGAGGGGGGGTGAATCAGTAATAGAGAAATCTAATCCTTTCTAACCATATAATGCAAGTGTTATATCAATGTAGAATTATCATCCAATATTTGCAGAGTTAATAAACAATGAACAAATGAACAATGATATACATATACAGTACACCAGTGTTTTCACTTGGAAACTCAAAGTGGGAGAAAACCATGGAATGTTTTTTATTATATGTCTTGAAGAATTACATTCATTGGAAGCACCAAAATCCTTTGTTTTCCAACTACAACTGGAAGGAGGCTCCAACCCCCTGGTTTCTCAGGCTACAACCCGAGGGAAGCTCCAACTCCCCAATTCTTTGGATACAGCCCCCTATGTTCTCTAGCTAAAAATGGAAGGTGGCTACAACCACCTGTCATTGCCCCATCCAACCTCCCTAACGTATAAGTAGAATGATGGAACCATTGTCACACTATCACTGTGAGATATACTGATGTAAACCTGTACCAATAAACCTGCAGCAAACAACTTGTACCAATAACCTGAACCATGTATCAACCATGCATCAACCTATACCTCAACCTGTAATCAACCTATACCATAAACAAGTGCATCAACCATGCACCAACTTGTACCAAACAACCTATAATCAAATTGTACCATAAACAAGTGCATCAACCATGCACCAACCTGTACCTCAACCTTCAAACCTTCCTTAACTTTAACAACAAGAGACTAGCATTTTCATCAAACTTTACTTTAGTCTCAGATGACTAGTTTTGGATTAGTCAACAACCCTAACTTGAAATAATCATAACTATGTTCCTGTAATGAATAAAGATATGAAAATAGTACACAATGTTCTTCAGTGTGTTTTATGCAATTTCTCCAAGTTTCACTACTTGGAACCTCTCAGAAAAAGGAGTTATAGCAAAAATGGCATACCTTGTTGAATTTTGGCTTACTCTAGAGAGCGAACTTATAGAGCGTGCCCTGCACGAAATATTTGATGTATGGATATGAAAATTTTACAAAAAATACTACAGACTTTACGCTAACCAACACATTTTTTCTTACTGAAGTTGGATATTTTATGAAGAAGTTATGATGGTTTTAACTGAAACCCATGTTTTAGACTAGTTTCATGACTAGCCACAAACCTTATTTTCCACGGAGTGTAACTCCAAAAATAAAATGACCCACAAGCTGAAATGTGCACCACAGATACTTGGATATGTTTCCTCAATGGCCTCCCAATTTCACAGTCTCAATCATTCTACAAAAAAAATTATTGCGGAAATGGTGAGATGACCTGTAAATAACATACCTTAGAAAGCATCATCAAAATAATTTATACTCCCCTTAATTTCAGCCTTCTTTACTTCACCTTCCCTTTGAAATTCGGCTTAGATATCCTTTGGTTACCTCAGTCACCTGTAGATATTCAATATGCTCAAGTGTAATTAAAATGAGAGAATCTTGCCTCTTATTTATACTTTCATGTAACTTCCTCAAGGGGTTACCTTTTAACCATCTTAACCCAATTTCCTTATTTTAGGGCTAACCCACTTCTAACCACTTTCCATAATTAGAAAGTTCTCCATTTAATTTATTATTTAAATAATCCTCCTTGACTTTGTCACTTCACTTTATTATTTAAATAATCCTCTTTAACTTTGTCACTTCACTTTATTATTTAAATAATCATCTTTGACTTTGTCACTTCACTTTATTATTTAAATAATCATCTTTGACTTTGTCACTTCACTTTATTATTTAAATAATCCTCTTTGACTTTGTCACTTCACTTTATTATTTAAATAATCTTATTTGACTTTGTCACTTCACTTTATTATTTAAATAATTTCTTCTTTGCAAGCACTTTGACTTCTTTGACCTTTTGGGGCTTCAAGCCAACATATGAGGGTCCTCCAAATTCGTAAGGCCATAACTCTCAAACTATGAGGAGTTATGTGACGTTCCACATACCACTATAAATGACATGACATGTACTATCCATCTAGAATAGTTTTACCTACAAATATATCAAAACGCATACCATTATACATCAAAGAAACTTGGGTCCATTACCCAAACCTTTGTGATACTGAAATTCACTATCGGACTTTCTTCAAGGGTTGACATCAATGATAACCAACCCAATTAATCAAAAATATCCCCCTTTGGCATTGATGGCAACACTCTAATGCAATACTGAAATCATATCACTCATGCCCCCCCTGGAACCATGTATGCATCTCTATGACCAACGCTCCCCCTGGAACCATGCCTCTATCATCTGCATCTGATAAATCTCTCCCCCTTTGTCATCAATGAAAAATGTATCTTTCCATTCGGGTCTGCTCCCCCTAACTGAATCGTCTGATCTCCCAACCTGAACTGTCCTCTTTATGGTGCTTCCTCATGCACATTTAAGACATATAAGATAAGCATTCAAAAACATTCATATTGGAGTATAAATAACTCTGAGTCTTTGGTGAAGATACTCAAAGGATTCATGTGGAAGCAGTTTGTAAAGATGTCTACCACTTGTTCTTTTGTGCCCACATATTCAACTCTGATTTTCTTTTCTGCAACCTATTCCTGTAGAAAGTGATGCTTGATTGGAATGTGCTTCGTCTTGGAGTGCATCACTAGGTTCTTTGAGATATTGATGGTGCTTGTATCATCACAATAGATTGGAATGGGCTCATCATACTCAACTTGTATATCTTTCACAGTTTGTTTCATCCATAGAACCTGTGTACAACATGTTGTTGCTGCAATATACTATGCCTCAACTATAGATAAAGATATTGATGATTGTTTATTACTTATCCATGATACTAAACACTCACCTAAGTAGAACGTTTCTCCATTGGTGCTTCTTCGATCATCAATGCAACCTGCCCAATCTACATCTGTGTAGGTAATAAGTGATAGATCCTTTCCTTTTGGATACCATAATCCAAACTCTCATGTTCCTTTGAGATATCTGAAAATCCTCTTCACTGCTAATACATGTGATTCCTTTGGTGCTTCTTGAAATCATGCCACCTGTCCAACTGCCTGCAATGCATCTAGTTTAGATGTTGTCACATATAGTAGGCTACCAATCATTGACCTGTATTGTCTCTAATCTGTATATTTTGAATCATCATCTTTGCTCAACTTGCAACTGGTTTGCATGGGAGTGATAACTAGTTTGTAATCTTTCATTCCGAACCTCCTTAGCATTTCTTTGATATACTTGGATTGAGAAATAAAAATTCCTTGGTTTCTTTGATGCATCTGAAGACCCAGAAAGAAGGATAGTTCCTCAAGTAATGACATTTCAAATTCAATATGCATGTCCTTTGCAAATTTATTGATGTAGAGGTTGATGTCTGCACTTCCTTTTCTAAACCCTGCAACATGTTGTAGATATTTATCCAGACTAGAGTACCATGCTCTAGGAGCCTGTTTTAGACCATACAAGGGCTTCTTTAATTTACACACATAATCTGCGTTCTCTGACAACTAAAATCCTTCTGGTTACTCAATGTAGACTTCTTCTTCAAGTTCCTCATTCAGAAAATTTGATTTTACGTCCATCTGATACACTTTAATATTTTTGGAGCATGCATAAGCTAAAATCAATCCAATTGCTTTCATTCTGGCAACCGGGGAAAATGTCTCTTCAAATTCTATTCCTTCAACATGTGCATATCCTTTACATACCATTCTAGCTTTGTTCCTCATAACCTATCCATCTTCATTCAATTTATTCTTGTATACCCACTTTGTGTCGATCACATTCTTATCCTTTAGTATTGGAACCAATTCCCAAGTGTCATTTTTCTATATTTGATCCAATTCTTCATCCATGGCCTTATTCCAAAATTCATCCTTGCTAGCCTCTTAAAAACAGGTTGGTTCAATCGTAGATGAGAGTGCTATGTGTGCTTGTTCTGGTGAATGAATTCTTCTTCTAGTCTCAACTCTTGCATCTTTGTTTCTGATAATCTGATATGTAGGATGATTCTTCTGTACTCATTTGCTAGGTGTCTTTGGAGGCACTTGTTGACCTTTCTCTTTTGCTTATGTTAGATCATCTTCATATTCATCTTCCCCTTCTACTTCTTTTTCATCTTTTGCTTCTTCTTCCTAAAGTTGTTCCATTGATTCATTTTCTTCTTCCTTTAATTCTTGTCTACTTGTTCATCAATTGTTACGTTGATGCTTTCCACAACTTTGTTCAATCTCAAGTTGTAACACTTGTATGCTTCGTTTGTACTTGAGTAACCAACAAGTACTTATTTGTCCAAACGAGAGTCAAACTTTCCCATTCTTCCATATTCTCTTTTGATGTAGCATTTGCTTCCAAAAACTCCGAAGTGCTTCACTTTTGCTGGTATTCCTTTCCATCGCTCATAGGGAGTTTTGACAGTGTTTTTTATGAGAATTACTCTTTTTTGAATGTGAAATTTTGTATGCACTGCCTGTGTCCAAAATATATATGTCAATTTGGAATCCATTAGCATTGATTTGGAATCCATTAGCATTGTTCAAGCCATTTCCTGTATTGTCATGTTCTTTCTTTCAACAACTCCATTCTGTTGAGGTGTCCTAGCAATAGAGAATTGCCTTTTTATTCCATGGATGTTGCAGTAGTCCATAAATTCCTTTGAAGTGAACTATCCTCCATTATCAGATCTCAAGAATTTGATTTTTGAATCCATTTCATTTTCATCCATTTCCTTGTAGACCTTGAAGTTTTCAAAAGCTTATGACTCGTTCCTGAGAAACAAAACTATAGTCATTATTGTATAATAATCAACTAATAACATAAATTGTTTCTCACCTTTTAAACCCTTTGGTGTAGTTGGTCCAACTAGATCAGTATGCACAATTTCTAGTGGTCTTGTCGTTGAATATTCTTTTGATTTAAACCTGGTCTTTGTTTTCTTTCCTTGTTGACAATGCTTGCATAAAGTGTTGATTGGTTTCATGATCTAGGGCATTTTTTTGACTTTGACAAGGTTATCAAAATGTATGTGACCCATTCCTAGGCAACACTTTTCATTTCCAATTTCACTTAATACATATTTGTTGCTTGAAGTTCTCGCAGTTGTTGCAATCAATTTTCTTGAACCTTCTTTTCTTATCTCGCACTTTTGTGAATCAAAAGTAACTTTATGACCTTGGTCACACATTTGACTCACACTTAGAATATTATGTTTCATATCTTCTACTAGTAGAACATTTTATGCCTTGCTATTCTTGTTCCCAATTCTGACTGTGCATTTTCCAATGATTTTAGCTTAATCATCTTTTTCGAAGGAGACTAATCCATCTATTTCCTTTATTATTGTAAGAAACATGTCTCTATCACCTGTCATGTGTTTGTAACAGACACTGTCAACATACCAACCACATTTCTTTTACTTAGCTTGTAGAGCAATTTTGCATTCTTCATTTCTATATGGGTTTTGTTTTCTTATCCGTGTCCTTTTCTAAGGTTCATGTATGTGAATCTTGTTGTTCTATTGTGGTTCTCTAAGAGGGATTGTCATTATGCAATCTTTGGCCATGTTTCCAAATTTGTTACATTTGTAGCATTCCACTTCAGTGCTCAAAGATTCAAACATGTCGTAACTTCTTCTCTGTGTTTCACTAGGCCTTCTTGGATAACTCTTTTGTGTATGACTTTCAAAGTTGTTTATGTTCCTGTTGTTATCTCTGCAATTCACAGCTTTATGTCCAAAATTATTACATGCATAACATAAACCAAAAAATATAGTTTGATACCTGGGAGTTTAAGATCTTCTAAAAGGAGGTACTCTTATGAATCCTTCTTCTTCATGAGGCCTATCTGTTTCTGTCAGTCGTTGATTCTGAAATTTGAATCTTCTCGGTGGAGGAGTGTCCCTGTAATTTTCTTTGTAGACCTTCCTATCCCCTTTGATTCTTTCTGCATAGCTTTTTGGGTATGTTTCTTGTTATTTTGTTTTGGAGCTTGATCCCTTTTCTCTCTGATTGTATCCAATTCCAGACTTGTCATTGTTGGCGACAGAAGTCACTCCTGGATTGCTATCAGGAGCAGAGCCCGACGCCCATCAGTTTTGTGTCACGATTGTTCATAGATGGGTGATCAAATGGAAGGAAACTCTAAACAGTAGTGTCCAACTCTGAAAACAGGCCAGGCATGCATGAGCAAGTGAGGTCTTGTGTAAACTTCAGACAGTGAGTTGTAGTAAAGGGTGACCAGGCAGAAGACTTATGGAGAAGAGTGCGAAGGTCTGTTATAAACAGCAAGTTCCTAACAGACTGTAGAAGAAAGCATCCCAACACAAGGTCTTCTTGCATTCGAATACAGAGCACCAGAAAATAAAATCATGCCACGATAAATCATTTATCATAACAAAAATGCAACAATTCGCATGACTCAGTCAATCACGAACTTCCTAGCGTGAGATGAAAAACTTAGATCGGTAAAGAAGAATTGTCTGTCATAAAACAAGAAATCTCATATACAGATACATAAGCTGGAAACTGAAATAGCTGCTAAACATTACAATAGGGAGCTTTGCTCGACCATCGATGCTTACAAAAGTGGCCAAAATGCCCACATATACTTAGAAAAAAACACTGGAATCCAAATCGAGGCATTGTATTGAAGACATTACGGCTTCATATTTACTGCGTCTGCAATCTCTAGACGTTCGTGAGCTTCATTCAGACGCAATCGTGTTCCAGAGGCCCTGTGACTGAATTGACAAGCTTGCATTCATTCCTTGGTTTCCATTTATGGTGGAAACGATGTCCAACCACCATCAACTGCTGTGATAACTGCTTCATTGGGATCGGGAAAAACCCAGGTGGATTCTGCTTCTTTAGGACATGGAGGCTCTCGGGATGACAGGAGGTCTTGATTAAGAGGAGGTGAACGGACGGTGATCGGGCGGTGACCGGGCGGGAAAAGCTAGACACTCTGGATGCAGATACAGGGTGAGGAAAGGCCACGCGAAAGGATAACAGAAGGAAGGCGATAGGGAAAACACACGTGGAAGAATTCATGAATTTTGGGGTGTAAGAGCAGGGTGTAAGAGACACATGGACCGGGAAGAAATCATGAGTTGGTGTGACGAGGGAATAGGACGTGGCGGCGAGGAGGCATGTGATGAGGCTTTGGATTTTCAAGGATCGGGGTTCGCGAGTTTGGAATGCACGAATTCCTTGACTTTGGAAACCCCGATATCCCGATATGCGATGAGCTCCTTCTCCCAGGAATTAGCCCCTACCGGCTAGTCCATAGTTCATATGACCTGTCCCTGTGCGACCGTGGTCCAACTTTCCATCGGGATTTCGGCGTTTCTGACGACATGATGTTTGTGTCCACTAGACTTGCGATTCCCCGAAACCCGATGGCTTATGGCCATTGACTCGTTGACGGTCAGCTCCTTGGTGCATAGCCTACCACCTGCCTTCCACTATTGAAAGCTGCCCGCTCGCTTGCTTGACTTGCTGCTACAAAAATGGGATTACCTCACGATATGCTCAGGTACTTCCCGTGCCAACTGCAGACATGGGTACGCCTGATCCCGAGACAATAAATATCGCTAACATTAGGCTCCATGGGGGATAGAGTCGTCCCTGCGATGCTCTAAGGACTCATTCCGCAGCTTCAGTGCCTTGCTGTTGGGTTATGGAGTCATTTATTAAGCCGAAACATAACAGAAAATAAACACAAAAGTAAAAGAAAATATTTACAAACAGAGGAGCCGTCTAAGGCTCAAATAAAACATTTTTTTTAGAAAATGCCCATTCACTGGGCTATTGAAAACCCTTTCACCCTCCAGATCCTGCAACCCATAGGTGTTGTTGGAGAAAATCTCAGCGATTTTAAAGGGGCCGACCCAGAGGGCGTCGAACTTGATGTGCTTGCCTTTATCTTTTATGGGTGCATCCCACTTGAAGACCAGGTCCCCGATCTCGAACTCCTTTTTCTTGACTTTTCTGTCAAAAGCCTGCTTGATCTTCTGTTGATGAGTATAAGCTGCGTCCCTCACTTGTTCTCTGATCTGCTGCACTTCCACTATCTGATGAAT
>ML786055.1:304791-319475 GCA_009831015.1 Picea engelmannii | reverse complement strand
ACAACTTCAGAGGAGAGGGGAGTGACAAGGATTTCTCCCTCCAATCCCAGACCAGGAGGGGAAAACTCAGCAGGAACACTCCCAAAGTTCAGGAAACGGGAAACCTCCGAAGAAGGTCTATTAAGAAACTGAGGAGAAGAAAAAGGAGTTTTGACAAAAGGAGATGGCGGATTACCTGTTTCGGCAGTGGAAGCCTCTGCTTCAGGGGCCTTTCCTTTTCTGAGAGCCACCTCTGGATCGTTTTCAGGTGTAGCTAAGGGCAGTTGTGGATGAGATCGCGTGTGTCTGCCTCTGAACGCCACAATTAGTAGAGCAGGTTCTCCCCAACGGAGTCGTCACAATGGAGTCGCCAGGTGCACAACAACAATCTCAATAGCTCTGATATCTGATGCACCTTCAGAATCAGCTGATCATTGTCTTTCTATCCCAAGGAAAATATTCAACTTCGTCCCCGGCAACGGTGACGGAAGTCACTCCTGGATTGCTATCAGGAGCAGAGCCCGACGCCCATCAGTTTTGTGTCACGATTGTTCATAGATGGGTGATAAAATGGAAGGAAACTCTAAACAGTAGTGTCCAACTCTGAAAACAGGCCAGGCATGCATGAGCAAGTGAGGTCTTGTGTAAACTTCAGACAGTGAGTTGTAGTAAAGGGTGACCAGGCGGAAGACTTATGGAGAAGAGTGTGAAGGTCTGTTATAAACAGCAAGTTCCTAACAGACTGTAGAAGAAAGCATCCCAACACAAGGTCTTCTTGCATTCGAATACAGAGCACCAGAAAATACAATCATGCCACGATAAATCATTTATCATAACAAAAATGCAACAATTCGCATGAATCAGTCAATCACGAACTTCCTAGCGTGAGATGAAAAACTTAGACGGGTAAAGAAGAATTGTCTGTCATAAAACAAGAAATCTCATATACAGATACATAAGCTGGAAACTAAAATAGCTGCTAAACATTACAATAGGAAGCTTTGCTCGACCATCGATGCTTACAAAAGTGGCCAAAATGCCCACATATACTTAGAACAAAACACTGGAAGCCAAATCGAGGCATTGTATTGAAGACATTACGGCTTCATATTTACTGCGTCTGCAATCTATGGACGTTCGTGAGCTTCATTCAGACGCAATCGTGTTCCAGAGGCCCTGTGACTGAATTGACAAGCTTGCATTCATTCCTTGGTTTTCCATTTATGGTGGAAACGATGTCCAACCACCATCAACTGCTGTGATAACTGCTTCATTGGGATCGGGAAAAACCCAGGTGGATTTTGCTTCTTCAGGACATGGAGGCTCTCGGGATGACAGGAGGTCTTGATTAAGAGGAGGTGAACGGACGGTGACCGGGCGAGGAAATCTAGACACGCTGGATGCAGATACGGGGTGAGGAAAGGCCACGTGAAAGGATAACAGAAGGAAGGCGATAGGGAAAACACACGTGGAAGAATTCATGAATTTTGGGGTGTAAGAGCAGGGTGTAAGAGACACATGGACCGGGAAGAAATCATGAGTTGGCGTGACGAGGGAATAGGACGTGGCAGCGAGGAGGCATGTGATGAGGCTTCAGATTTTCAAGGATCGGGGTTCACGAGTTTGGAATGCACGAATTCCTTTCCTTTGGAAACCCCGATATCCCGATATGCGATGAGCTCCTTCTCCCAGGAATTAGCCCCTATCGGCTAGTCCATAGTTCATATGACCTATCCCTGTGCGACCGTGGTCCAACTTTCCATCGGGATTTCGACGTTTCTGACGACACGATGTTTGTGTCCACTAGACTTGCGATTCCCCGAAACTCGATGGCTTATGGCCATTGACTCGTTGACGGTCAGCTTCTTGGTGCATAGCCTGCCACCTGCCTTCCACTATTGAAAGTTGCCCGCTCGCTTGCTTGACTTGCTGCTACAAAAATGGGATTACCTCGCGATATGCTCAGGTACTTCCCGCGCCAACTGCAGACATGGGTACGCCTGATCCCGAGACAATAAATATCGCTAACAGTCATGATGAGGTTTTTGACTGCTGATAATGTCATTCAAAACTTTTGAGTTGTTCTGCATATTTTTCTTTTGAATATCCTTTCTTAATGTGACAATTTATGCTTCCCAATTTCCAATGATCATGTCTCTTCCTTCTAGTTGTTCTTTGAGTACTTCTTCAATTCTATTATCTTCTTCAATTTGAACCTTCAAATTTGTGATCATTTTTTCTAGTTCCTGAGTGTCTTCTTTCTTGTCTAGTTCTGCTTGTAGTTTCTTGTTTTTCTTATTTTCTCTTCTGATAAATTCTATGGCACACAACAATTCTTCTTGGTAGTCAACTTATGCCTCTTCATATTCTTCTTCTGCCTCTTCATATTCTTCTTCGGATTCTTCTTTATTAGAGTCTTCTACTTCCATGAATAGAACTCTTTATGTCTCACTGTCACTAACTTCATCTTCATCTGATGATGAGATGTCTTCTTTGGTGCATAAGCTTTTCTTAAAAACTTTCTTTGTGGTTCTTTTGCCTTTATATGTTTGTGTTCTATTTGATTAACCTTCATAATTTCTCTTTTTCTTATGAGGACATTTGTTACTAAAATGACCAATACCATCACAATTAAAACAAATCAAAGGAAGCTTACCTCTATATTTGTCGTTGGTTCCCTTGTTCAATCTTATAAAAAAGTTGGCCACTTCTTCATCATCTTCCGAGACGTCACTGTTGCTTCTATGTTCTTTTTCTTTTTGCTTTGACCTTTTGGATGCTTTGAAGGTTTTTTCTTTTATATCTGGATTTTCCTGTTCGGTTCTCATTTCATATGCTGTGAATATTCCATGTAGTTTGTCCATGCTTATTGATTTTAAATATGCTCTTTCTTCTAGTGTTGATATCTTAGAGTCAAATCTCATAGGAAGTGATATTAGTACCTTTCAAACAATTACAGACTCTTTGATTTCTTCTCCCAATCCCAAGATTTCATTTACTGTTTCATCCACTCATAAAAAGTAAGTTGCAATGTTCTCATCTTCTTTCATCTTTAGTTGTTTGAACTGAGCTCTGTAAGTTTGAAGCTTTGTTGCTTTGACTTTTGAATCTCCTTCATAAATATTTCGAAGTTTGTCCCAAATCTCTTTACCGGATTTACAATGTGCAACTTTGGTGAATACCGATTCTCCAAGACCATTCATAAGTGCATTTGTGGCTTTGGAATTATTCTGACCAAGTTTCATAGCATTGTCATTTGTCGGTGGAACTATTGGTTTTATGTATCCATCTACAATTGATTGCCAAATTTCAAATCCATGTGCATGTATATATGTCTTCATCCTTATGCTCCAAAAGGCATACTTTTGTCCATCAAACTTTGGTATTTCATTTTTATACATGTTGTTTCTCTCCATGATCTACCTTTCAATGGTTAAACTAATTTCTAAATGAACCTGCTCTGATACAAATTGTTGGATTACTAATAGGGGGGTGAATTAGTAATAGAGAAATCTAATCCTTTTTAACCATATAATGCAAGTGTTATATCAATTTATCATTATCATCCAATATTTGTAGAGTAAATAAACAATGAACAAATGTACAATCATACACATACACAATACACCAGTTTTTTTACGTGGAAACCCAAAGAGGGAGAAAACCACAGAATGTTTTTTCTTATATGTATTGAAGAATTACATTCATTGGAAGCACCAAATTCCTTTGTTTTCCAGTTGCAACTCGAAGGAGGCTCCAACCCCCTAGTTTCTCAAGCTACAACCTGAGGGAAGCTCCAACTCCCCAATTATTTGGCTACAACTAGAAGGAGGCTACAACCCCCTATGTTCTCTGGCTACAATTGGAAGGTGGCTACAACCACCTATCCTTGCCCTATCCAACCACCCTAACGTATAAGTACAATGATGGAACCACTGTCACACTATCACTGTGAGATATATTGTTGTAAACCTATACCAATAAACCTACACCAAACAACCTGTACCAATAACATGAACAATGTATCAACCATGCATCAACCTGTAACTCAACCTGTAATCAACTTGTACCATAAACAAGTGCATTAACCATGCACCAACTTATACCAAACAACCTGTAATAAACTTGTACCATAAACAAGTGCATCAACCATGCACCAACATGTACCTCAACCTTCAAACCTTCCTTAACTTTAAAAACAAAAGACTAGTATTTTCATCAAACTTTACTTTGGTCTCACATGACTAGTTTTGGATTACTCAACAACCCTAACTTGAAATAATCATAACTATCTACCTGTAATGAATAAAGATCTGAAAATAGTACAAAATGTTCTTTAGTGTGTTTTATGCAATTCCTCTAGGTGTCACTACTTGGAACCTCTCAGAAAAAGGAGTTATAGCAAAAATGGCATACCTTGTTGAATTATGACTTACTCTAGAGAGATAACTTGTCGAGCGTGCCCCGCATGAAGTATTTTTTGTATGGATATGAAAATTTTACACCGAATACTACAAACTGTGCTCTAACCAACACATTTTGTCTTCCACAAGATGAAATTCGTACCACAGATACTTGGATATGTTTCCTCAATGGCCTCCCAATTTTATGGTCTGAATCATTCTAGAAAAAACGTTATTGTGAAAATTGTGAGATGACGTGTAAATAACATACCTTAGAAAGCATCATCAAAATAATTTATCCTCCCTTGAATTTCGGCCTTCTTTACTTCACCTTCCCTTTGAAATTTGGCTTAGATATCCTTTGGTACCTCAGTAACCTGTAGATATTCAATATGCTCAAGTGTAATTAAAATGAGAGAACCTTGCCTCTTATTTATACTTTCATGTAGCTTCCTCAAGGGGTTGCCTTTTAACCATCTTAACCCAATTTCCTTATTTTAGGGATAATACACTTCTAACCACTTTCCATAATTAGAAATTTCTCCATTTACTTTGTTATTTAAATAATCCTCCTTGACTTTGTCACTTCACTTTATTATTTAAATAATCATCTTTGACTTTGTCACTTCAGTTTATTATTTAAATAATCCTCTTTGACTTTGTCACTTCACTTTATTATTTAAATAATCCTCTTTGAATTTGTCACTTCACTTTGTTATTTAAATAATTTATTCTTTGCAAGCACTTTGACTTATTTGACCTTTTGGGGCTTCAAGCCAACATATGAGGGTCCTCCAAATTCGTAAGGCCATAACTCTCAAACCGTGAGGAGTTATGTGATGTTCCACATATTACCAGAAATGGCATGTCATGTGCTATCCATCGAGAATAGTCTTACCTACAAATATATCAAAACGCATACCATTATACATCAAACAAACTTGGGTCCATTACCCAAACCTTTTTGCTACCGGAATTCGCTACCGGACTTTCTTCAAGGGTTGACATCAATGACAACCAACCCAATTAATCAACAATGTTATAATTTTTCATAAGCTATTCCTTCATTCCCAAATTCATATATCATTTCAAATGCTCATTTATCTTTCCTCCCGTGTTATGAAATTAAATATTTCTTGATAAATTGGTATTGAAATTGGAAACAAGAATATATTATGATGGGGATATGAATACGTTTATGGTCATATTTTGAAAGATTATGTTACAGGTTGATTATATTTGACAAATTCAATATTATTGCTCAGGGCCAATTCCTCCATATTTTCACTTTCCATAAGTTATTCACAACTCCCAACTCCATATTCACTTTAATTCAAAAAAAATCCCCCTTAATGCATGGTTATTTTGAAAATTAAGGATGGGTGGTGATGGATATAAAATTGACAAGGAAATTATGAAGAGATTGTTAACTGATAACTAGACTTTGCATATGTTTGACGAAAGATTGTTTCTTAACATGTGCCATTACATTTACTTACCATTATTTCACTTTTCTCACATTATAATCCCATCATATTCCCAAAATACATTGATTTTCTTGTTTTCTTAAATGATAATTACTTATGTGATAAAGAAGGATTGAAGGGCATAATTGATATCTTCATTGACCCCCCTGTATCTCCTTGATTGCTTGCATGTTGTTTGTTGTCAACAGAGCTATTTCTAAGTTATTTTATGCAAATGGTATTTGATTCATATTAGTTACTGTGTGCATTATCTAACTTTACCTTGTACTTATAGATGAGTTTCTTCAATAGAGGAAGTGGTGGCAGAGGAAACCAGGGAAGAGGGATAAGGCCTAATGATTTTTGGGGTAATAAAATACTCTACTTTTCAATCCATTTCGAAGTCAACTATGAGGAGTTTAACCAACTCCTACAAACCGGTTTCTTGAACTTAGCAAGACAAGGGGCCTTTCAACCCCATCCTCCACCTAAAATACCACCCCTTCAACCTCATCCAGGTATTTATGGAATCCTTTTACCGCCACATGTTTCATTACCTCCTGAGATCCCAACCAATGATGGTTGGAATGAGATTATAAACCCTCCTCAAAATCAATCCCAAGGATGACCCAGGGCTTCATTTACATTACCTCCACCTCCCTCCAAAATGATATGCCCTCCATATTACATCATAATCTCCTTGTACCCATTCTGCTTAGCCATTAAAGAAACTTAAATCTCAAATTCAAGAGCTTGAGCTAAGAAAAGGAAAATGACTTGCTCAGTTTGTCAATTCTGATCAGTTAGTAACTTCTTCACATTTAGTCACCTCTCATGCTAATCATCCAAAAAATGAAAGTAAACATATTTATTTTGAAGACATGTATACAAAAGCATCAACAACAAGAGTTAAAGAACCAGTCGATGATAGTTTGGAAGTCATAAAGTGTAACGTCCTCAGACTCCCAAGCTAGGATAGGTCACACAATTTCAACTTCAACCTCTAGGATATTCTTTGTAGCATCCCAAACTCACTACTAGACCATGCTACTTCAAAATTCCTAGTGTGCGGATACTACTTATAACGCTCCATATTAGAAGTAGACAAAATTAAATGTGCACAACCTTAAGGTATTGCGCCTAGAATCATGTTGAGTCTCGCTCTACGAGTATGTTTCTTTTAATACAATCATAGAAGCGGAACATATGTCACAAATACTTTGTGTGTTTTAGCCCTTCAGTACACATATATATTGTTGTGTGCACAAACACTCTTATACTACTGTGTGTGCAATCAATCCAATGCTATACACAGATTCTATCACTTTGTGCATGTGGACTACTTCACTACGCACTTGACGATTCATACCATGCCCTGGTATCTTCTAATCATACCATACAGTTTAACTTACAGGAATTCTTAATAACTATCATACTTCTATATATATATATATAGATATAGATATATATAGATATATAGATATATAAGCAATAACATTGCACAGAGTTAACCACAATATGCAGATGCAATTTCATACAGAAGATAATCCCATTTAAAATATAACATTAGAGAACACAATAATTAAACAAGTGTGTGAAGGACACTTATCTCCTATGAAAAGTCACCAACTGCATTCAAGAATCAGACATTCCTCCCAATCATAGAATTTTTTGCTCATAATATTTCAACGATAGGTCACCCCCAAGCTGGGCTTAAACTCCACAGGAAAAGGGTTCCTATCACCAGGCTATGGTATGATGTTCAACAAAAGACTTGTTCCAAGGTGTTGAATGTTGCAACTAGCCTACAGTCCCTCATTCTGCACATGCATGTCCCACCCCAGGAAGTGTGCCCCTTCTCTTCTCAATAGTCCTTCAACTACCCCACTTCCCTTTCGAGGCTTCAGTAACAGGACAAACAGAAAGTATCAAATCCATGTGTCTAATTCCCAACACACCAAGGAACAATTCCCAACAAAATCTCACCTGGAAAGAGTTCTCACAAGCCTTAGAACCTACCTCTTCGATAGTAAACAAGTCTTCCCAAGCACATGGTTAAGAAAAATGACAACAAGTTATAGCACAATACATATTCCTTCGCAGAAGAAATCCATCTAAACGATCCCCGAATGAGTGATCCCCCTGAATTACACTAAGGATAACAATATATATTGCATTCCTTCAACTCAACAATTGTCACCTTCAGAAGTAGCTTTAGCCACTTTTTGATCTGTTCCCTACCCTCGGGAACTTAGGATAAATACATATCGATAAATTCAACTTCCAAAAATATTAATAAAATATTCCCTTGACTTAAGCTTCCGCTTATTCCTTTTCTGTCGAGTTTATCCCCCGTCTCTTTTTTTTCTTGAGTTGAGTCTGCACATAGTTATGTGATTATATTAACAATATTGAAGGTGATTACATTTACAATACAAACATAGCGACCTTTTGCATCCAGGATCACCAACCTTAAAACACAACATATATACAAGGCTCTCTAATCTCAAAAATGCACACTTAATCTAATGTGTGCACTCTTCTTTTGGTGTGCCATCCTCACACACTTACACAAGTGCACACTACACTATAAAATGTGTGCGTTCTTTGTTTGATGCAAAATGCTCACACAATAACCAAACTATGGAATGTGCACACAAGACTGAATCCAAGACTCAATACCAATAGCTAACTAGCATATATATATATACACACACACACACATTTACATTTGGAATTCGACCTAGGGGTATTATATTCCCCTCTCCTTTATTTATGCACTTTCCTCGGTGAATTGCATACACATGTATACTCAAAACTTTCAAAAGTATTCAAAGAGATGTAGATACTCTGCCCGCATAACATCCTCATGTTCCCAGGTTGCATCCTCGGGACTATAACAGGTCCATTGGACCTTTACAAGTTCTAATGCGTGATTTCATAGTGTATTGAATTTTCGATCCAATATGCACACTGGTTGAACTCAAAAGTCGCCCTCTTGCTCCACCTGAATCACATTCTAATCAATGACATGATTAGCATCAGGTATATACTTTTTAAGTAAGGAAACATGGAATACATTATGAATACTCAAGGATGTTGGTAGAGTCAGCATATATGCGACAAGACTAATCCTCTCTAGGATTTTGAATGGCCCACAATATCATGTTGATAGGTTAGAGAAATTCCCCAATTCATGGAACTTCATCTTTCTTTTACTTTTAGGAACACATGGTCACCCACCTTAAATTCTCTAAATGTTCGGCCTCTATCTGCACAGGTTTTCTTTCTGTCTTGGGAAACTTTTAAATTTTGCTTTATTTTTACCATCTACTCTTCCATTTCCCAGAGCAGATCTGGCCCAACTACTGTGTGATCTGCTGGTTATCCCAACTTACAAGTGTGTTGCACCTTCTACCATACAATGCTTCAGATGGACTCATCTTCAAAGTTGTTTGATATCCATTGTTGTAAGAAAAATCTACCAAATGTAAGTAGTCCTCCCATTTTGATGGCTTATCCATCACATACATCATTAGCATATCTTCTATTACCTGATTTACCCTAAATGTTTTTCCATTTGTCTTAGGGTGATATGTTTTGCTAAAGTTCATACTTGTCACAATTCCTTTGAAGAATCCCTTCCAAAAATTGAAGTGAAATTGGGATCTCTGTCAGACACAATTTCCTTAGGCATACCATGAAATTTAGCAATTTATCACATGTATATCTCAACAATTTTGGTTGTCTTGTGCGTTGATATCATTGGAACAAAATGGGAATATTTAGTAAGTTTTTTTACCACCACCATAATAGAATCATGTTGCTTGGAAGTCTTAGGAAACTTAGTTATAAAATCCATCGTTATAACTTCCCACTTCCACTCAAGAATGGGAAAAGGCTATAGCAAACTAGCTAGATGTCTATGCTTAGCCTTGACCTTCTCACATTTGAGACATCTATCAATAAAATCAACAACTTCCTTATTCATACCTGTCCAATAGTATTACTTCTTGACTGCGACAATTGTCTTCTGACAACCTAGATTTTCAACATAAGGAACCTTATGCATCTCTTACAATATTAGGCTCCTCAACTTCTGATCATTTAGAACATAGACTGTCTATACATGAGGATCCCATGTTCTCTCAACTCATAACCTTCAAACTTTTGTTGTGACATACCTTGCTATAAATTTGTCTTTATGTCCACATAGCGCAGATTTGATTTGGAAACTTCTAAAATTTTGTTGCATAAATCTATCTGGTACATGTTAATGGCTATGGCATGCATCTCATGCATCCTCACGCTGAGTGCGTCAGCCACCTTGTTCTCGTTTTCTTTGATATTCTTTATTTCAAATTCATACTCACTAAGGAACTCTAAACACCTACTTTGTCTTGCATTTAAACTTGGTTGTCTAAACAAATATTTCAGACCAAAATAGTTTGTTCTCAACTCAAACCTAGGATATAATGTTGCCACATCTTCAAGGCATGTACTATAGCTTCCAATTCTAAATCATGAGTATCATAAATCCTCTCATTCTCTTTCAACTTCCTTGATTTGTAACATACCACATATCCATTATGACTCAAGACTCCATCAAGTCCTTCCCTGCATGCATTTGTGAACACAATGAAGTATGCATCAAGATCAACAATTCTCAAAATTGGTGCACTTGTCAACAAAATCTTCAAGTGCTAAAAAATCCTTGCATAATCTGGAGTCAACTCAAATCTTGCACCTTTCTTCTGCAAGGATGTGATTGGATGCGCAATTCTTGAGAATCCTTCAATGAACCTTATGTAGTACCCTGCTAGTCCCTTAAAGGATATCACTTCTGCGACATTTTTTGGTGTTGACCATTCCTAAATGGATTTTATCTTCACTAGGTCCACAACTATTCCTTCCTCTAAAATGATATGACCCAAGTAATGAATTTGCCTCTGGTAAAATGAACACTTGCTCAACTTTGCATAAACCTGATGCTCCCTCAATAATTGCAATACCATTCTCAAGTGTTGCTCGTGCTCTTCTTCAAACTTTGAGTAAATAAGTATGTCATCAAAACAAACAATGACAAACTTATCTAAATAATTTTTGAAAACTCCATTCATTAAACACATGAAGACAACTAGTGCATTTGACAACCCAAATGGCACCACTGTAAAATCATAATGACCATACCTTGTTCTGAAGGCATCCTTACTAATGTATTGTTTCTTAATTCTCACACTGTGATATCTATATCTAAGATCAATCTTGGAAAATATCCTTTCATCCCTTAGCTGATCAAATAGGTCATATATCTTTGGAAAATGATACGTTTTCTTCACTGTTACCTTATTCAACTACATGAAGTCAATGCAGATTCTTAGCATACCATCCTTTTTTTTTTAATAAAACTGGCAGATCCCAAGGTGACACACTTGGGCGTATATACCCCTTCTTTAGAAGATCTTCAAGTTGCATATACAACTCCTTCAATTCTGGCGTACTCATCCTATAAGGAGTCTTGGATACAAGAGTTGCTCCCGACATCATATTTATAGAGAAATCGATATCTCTTTTTGGTGGAAACCCCGATATTTCTTTAAATACATCCTCGAATTATTTTAGTGTTGCGCATTCTTCAACACTTGGCACTTTATACACGGGTGCCTCCTCCATGTGCATTGCAAATACTTAACATACTTTCTTGTAGATTTTCTTCAATTGCAAGGCTGAAATTTCTATTATAGTCACAACTCTTGGAATGCCTTGAACTGTTCTGAAATTTCATTGCTCATCCAGGAAAGTCAATGCCTTATTACAATAGTCTATAACATCGTGATGTTATTCCAACCGATACATTCTAATGAGGCAATCATATGAGCCCACGGGTATGATATTCAAATCATACTTTGTGCGCAGTCCATTCATTTACATTGAACATGCCTTAACCATCTCATTAATTTTCCTTTTTTCCCCTGTAGTGAATTGCACCAACCAAGGTTTTCCAAGTTTGCTTCTTAGTAATTGGAATCTTTCCACCATTTTAGGATCTGGATAACTATGAATAACTCCTGAGTCAATTAAAACAGTGATGGGTTGGTCATTAATCTTACCTTCCACCTCGATCATGTGTGACTGAAACTCAACTTGCTTGTTGTCCAGGGATGCGTAAATTCTAGGTACACTTCTACCCATGTCTTCAACTATCACAACTTGCCATAGATTGTGTGCAGTTCTTCACTTTTCACCTCTTTAAGGGAAATCTCTAAACATATGATTTTCGTTGCATCCCCAACACTTCATTGGTTGTTTCCTTGGCCTAGTTTCCATTTCCTCAATCATTCTAGGCTCTCTGGAAATTGGTTGTCCTTGTACAATATTTCTAAAAAATGGTGGCTTAGCCCCCTTCTCCCTTTATTCCACCTTGCTTTTCACCTTTTCTTCCCAAGCCTTTTGGAAATTTGGTCTTCCCCTTTGTTGATCATAGAGACATTAAACTCTCCTTATAGTTTCTTACAATGTCTTGGGATCATCATATTGTATCTTATCACTAATAAATAGTGGAAACCCACTTGGGTACATTTGAATCTTCACTTGTTCATCCTTGATAAAAGGCACATATTTAAACAACTCTAAAAATCTCCTTTCGTACTCGTCTATTTTTATGCTCCCAAGCTTGAGTTCAAAGAACTCCTTTATTTTCCTATCATAGTAGCACTTGGTTAAATATTTATTTTAAAAATATTGCTTGAATTCCCTCCAAGTAACCTTCTTCTCATCAATGTGCTACACTAGCACATATTGATACCACCACATTGATGTTTTCCCCTTGAGCTGATAAATGACAATTCGACCTTATGCATGTGAGGAGTAATTATGAAACTGGAAGTCTTTTCTCATGCTCGGAAACCAAGTTTTTGCATCCTCATCCTTCTTATTCTCACCATCAAAAGTAGGAGGATTGATCTTATTCATTTCCCCCTATATCTCGTCCACCCCAGTGCTTCTCTTATGCTTTCTAACAGGAGATGGACTCGAACTATTGCGCACTCTCCTAGTTGAATATCTTGGAGAGTGATGGAGATGCTTGTCATCACTTTTTTTTTTCATTCCCTCATCATGAGATCTATGTCTTCCTGGCCTACTTGTCTCTGTCTCCTTATCCATATTTTTCTCAATTTCATCCAAGCTTTGTAGAAACTTGATATTCAAGCCTTCTTGTTCATCCTTGGCTTTCATAAGCCTGTCATTATCATCTTTATAACTTTATATGTCCTTTTGCAAACTTTTTATGGTCTCTACCAAGTTCATGTTCTCTTCTAATCCTTCCCTGTGTTCATTGAATTATGTACCTTGAATACCCATGTCAACTAACAACGTTTTTATTTTTTCATCCTGACTATAGGTTATATGCGCACCTGCCATGCTTTTAATCTTTGCGTTTATCATGCCCTGAACTAATTGTTGTTAATTCTACAAAAAGTGTAGTTAGCAATATTTGTTAGACTAATTAATGCGACAATTTTATGAAAGATATGCACA
Source organism: Picea engelmannii (assembly GCA_009831015.1). Lineage (NCBI taxonomy): Eukaryota > Viridiplantae > Streptophyta > Pinopsida > Pinales > Pinaceae > Picea > Picea engelmannii. The sequence continues at coordinate 306,088 of ML786055.1, read as the reverse complement.
ATTTGTCATAATCCCTTCTTTTATTTTTCCTTTGGATGATTTTTAACATCTAAACTCTAGTGTGCACACCCACGCATTATTTTTTTTGCACGCATCACAACTCTATACCATGCACCAGTGGTTTTCCACACAAAATAACTCTGCACTGCGCAACACCAATACTTAACGCACATGTGTATTTCATGCTAATATTTAGCCCATACAAGTCCAATGTTGAACCAATTCCTCTGATACTAGAATGTGAAGTCTCCAAACTCCCAATATGGGCCATGTCACACAATCTCAACTTCAACTTCTAGGATATTCTTTGTAGCAGCCCAAACTCACTATTGGACCATCCTACTTCAGAATTCCTAGTGCACAGATACTACTTATAATGCTCATTGTTACAAGTATATCGGATTAATTGCAAAACACCTTAAGGTATTGCACCCAGAATCATGTTGAGTCTCTCTCTACAAATACACTTATTTTAATACAATCATAGCAGTGGAATAAATGTCACAAATCCTATGCGTGATTTATCCCTTCAGTACACATATATATTGTTGTGTGTGCAAACTCTTTGCACTCTTAATACTATTGCACATACAATCAATCCAATGCTACACACATATTTTATCACTTTGTGTCTGTGGACTGCTTCACTTCACACTCGGTGATTGATACCATGCCTTGGTATCTTCTAATCATACCACACAGTTTAACTTACAGGAATTATTAATAATTTTCATACTTCTCACGAGAACATGTGTGTGTGTGTGTGTGTGTGTGTGTGTGTGTGTGTGTGTGTGTGTGTGTGTTCTCGTGAGAAGTATGACAATTATTAATAATTCATGTAAATTAAATTGTCAACATACATGTAGCTAACAAGAAACACTTATAACTATCATGCCCACATATGTCACGGCATACAGGAACAAGAAACCTAAATATATATAAGTAGTAACATTGCACAAAGTTAACCAGAATATGCAAATGCAATTTCGTACAGAAGACAATCCCATTTAAAATATAAAATTAAAGCACACAATAATTAAGCATGCATGTGAAGGACACTTGTCTCTTATGAAAAGTCACCAAATGCATGCAGGACTCAAATGTTCCTCCTAGCCATAGACTATGTCGCTTATAATGTTTCAGTGACAAGTCACGCTTGAGATGGGATTAAACTCCACATGAAAAAGGGTTCTTATCACCATGCTATGGTCTAATATTCAGCAAAAGACTCGATCCAAGGTGGCGACTGCTCACAGCATACAGGAACAAGAAACCTATATATATATATATATATATA
>ML786055.1:276881-296486 GCA_009831015.1 Picea engelmannii | reverse complement strand
ATATATATATATATATATATATATATATATATATATATATATATATATATATATATATATATATATATATATATATATGTATATAGCTAACAAGAAACACTTATAACCATCATTCCCACATTTGTCATAGCATACAATAACAAGAAACCTAAATATATATAAGCAATAACATTGCACAGAGTTAACCACAATATGCAGATGCAATTTCATACAGAAGACAATCCCATTTAAAATATAACATTAGAGCACACAGTTATTAAACATGTCTGTGAGGGACACTTATCTCTTATGAAAATTTACCAACTGTGTGTAGGACTTAGGCGTTCCTCCCAACCATAGACTATGTCACTCATAATCTTTCAACGATAGGTCACCCCTGAGTTGGGCTTAAACTCCATAGGAAAAAGGGTTCCTATCACTAGGCTATGATTTGATATTCAACAAAAGACTTGGTCCAAGGTGTCTATTGTTGAAACTAGCCTATAGTCCCTCATTCGCCACATGCTTGTACCACCACAGGAAGTGTGCCCCTTCTCTGCTCAACAGTCTTTCAATTGCCTCACTTGTCTTCCGGGGATTCAACAACAAGTCGAACAAGAAGTCTCAAATCCCTATATCTAATGCCCAACACACTAGGGAATAATTCCCAGCAAATTCTCACCTAGAGAGAATGCTCACGAGCCTGAATACCTGCCTCTTCGACAGTAAACAAGCCTTCCTAAGCACAAGTTTAAGAAAAATGACAATAAGTTACAACACAATATGTATTCTTTCGCAGAGGAAATCTGTCTGAACGATCCCTGAATTACACTAAGGCCAACAATATATATTGCATGTCTTCAACTCGAAACTTGTCACCTTAAGAAGGAGCTTTAGCCACTTGGTGACTCGTTCCCTACCCTCAAGAACTTAGGATAAATACATCCATAAATTAAAATTCTGAAAATGTTAATAAAATATTCCCTTGACTTAAGCTTCCCCTTTTTCCTTTTCCATGGAGTTTATCCCCCATCTCTTTTTCATATGAGTTGAGTCTACACGCAATGATATGATTATATTAACAATATTGAGGGTGATTACATTTACAATACCGGCACACTGGCCTTTTGCATCTAGGCTCATCGACCTTAAAACACAACATACATAGAAGGCTCTATGACCTCAAAATTGTGCGCTTAATATGATGTGCACAAGACTCTGGGATGTGTGCACTCTTCTTTTGGTGCGCCATCCTCACACACTTAAACAAGTGCGTGCGTTCTTTCATTGATGCACAATCCTCGTGCAATCACCAAACTATGGAATGTGCACACAAAACTGAATCCAAGACTTGATACCAACAACTCACCAACTTATATATATATATATATATATATATATATATACAATTGGGGTTTGGCCTAGCGGTATTGCATAAATCCACGGGAAAGTAAACAGAGGGAAGATTCCTCACATAAAAAATATGACTTCGGATTTTTTAGAATTATTATGATGGTTTTAATACTGAGGTCAGTTCTGGTTACTATTTTTGGGACAATTATATTTTTTGGTCGGGTGGATTACTCATCATTTTTGGACATATTACAACCATTTTCTGGACAATTGATGATACATTTATTTTGACATATTATGAAAGCTCAGACTTCAACGGAAAATATGATATATTTATTTTAATAAAAATGTTTATTATTCAGGAGTCACAAGGGTGTTTACAAATGACTTATGAGTTGATTTGTATATGTGTTATGTTGATGGTTAAATGGATTCTTAATGACATACATTTGTATATTTTCAAGGAGGAACAAGGGGGATATGTTTAAAAATTAAACAAAAGGTCTTTAGGGGGTCCCCACCTATTAGTTAGTATTTATTTTACCCTTATCATTAAATATTATTATTATTCAATTATGAGCTATCCCCATTAACTAAAATTATTTAATGACTTAACTAAAAGTATTTGAACTTCTCAAACTACTTTTGAGAGAATAAAAGAGAACTCAAGTGACAAGAAAAAAAGGGAGTAATAGAGAAGCAAACTCTGATAAGGTTTTACTCGTGTTTCATAAATGAGATTAAATTAAGCAAAAGCTATTTAGGGGGTCCCCGCCTATTAGTTAGTATTTATTTTATTCTTATCATTAAATATTATTATTATTCAATTATAAGTTGTCCCCATTAACTAAAATTAGTTAATGACTTAACTAAAAGTAGTTGAACTTCTTAAACTACTTTTGAGAGAATAAAAAAGAACTCAAGGGACAAGCAAAAAAGGGGAGTAATAGAGAGGAGAACTTTGATAAGGTTTTACTCTTGTTTCCTAAATGAGATTACATTTCTACTTCATTCATCTTTGAGATGCTTAAAGGCTAAGAATTTCTTGTTGATAGCAAGATCCTACTAAAGGTGGTAATGAGGAGAATCAAGAAGTATTGATTATTGATATACTTCAACAGGTTGATCATTTGTTTCTGATAGTTTGTGGATTCTTATTAGATTTCTACATTTATTTTCAATACTGATAATGTATTTTATGCAGAGTCGAGATAGTGGCAATTGTGGTCGTCATTTCATCTTTGTTTAAGTCTTGATTTTACTTAAAGACACTAATTTTCTTTGTATGATGTAATATACCATATTTGAATTATAAGTCTCAATATGGTCCTTACCCTTTGGGTATGGAGAACATTCTTGTTTTTATTTCAGAATTGAATAAATAAAAATCTTTGAATGGTTTTGCAGTCTCATTTTGGGTCATTATGTATCTTTGCTTCATATTTCTATTTCTATAACCATCCCTTTAAAATTTACAAGTTTTTTGTTACAAGTATTTTACTTTTCTTTTGATATATCATACTCTTTTTTTATAAAAGATAGCATTGGTCAAAAGAACATTATTTCTTGAGGATTAATTGATTTTTTGGAAAAGAGACTATAAACACAGGATAACAATCCCAACTATTTTGTTCTAGCCAAAGATAATTTGAAAGTGTTGGTATTTGGATAATTCATTCCATTTCATCAACACCTAAAAGGATTAAAATCATTAATTATCTGAATCCTCCAACATCTAAAAAGGAGTACAATTCTTCTTTGGGAAGATAAATTTTGTACGACGATTTGTTCCAGACTATGCTACAATTTAAAGCCAATCAACAAATTTTTGAAGAAAGACCAGAAATTTGAATGGACCACACATATTCAAATGTAATTCACAAAAATAAATCATGCAATTACTACTTCTCCAGTAATAGTCAATCCAGACTTTGACAAATATTTTGTGTTGTATTCATTTTCCTCGGAAGAAACCATTTTTTCCATATTGACACAGAGGAATTCAGAGGGAGAAGAACTTCCAATCACTTTTTATGAGTAAGACATTGCATGATTATGAATTGAAATATTATGAAGTGGAAAAGTGATCCCTTTGTCTGGTTAAAGTAGTATCACATTTCATAACATACATTTTTTCATCTCATGTCATGGCTTATGTCCTTATCTCTCCAGTAAAGATGTTTCTTAATCAACAACTTAGAGAAGGAAACTAGAAAAATTGACTTGATAAAATCCAGGAGTATGATATTGAAATCAAGCCTCTAAAAGTTGTCAAGGGACAAGGATTGTGTAAATTATTGACTAGAATTGAAAAAGTAAATACATACATATCAACTTCACAAGATTCATCCCTAACATTTGAATGGTATAAGAATATAATATGTTATCTAAAGTCTGGGGAATTCCATGTTGGAATGTCTTCCAAAGAAAGAACATCCTTAAAAATGAAGGCCAACCAATATGTATTAGTTGTTGAATTTTTATTTTGGAGGAATTATGATGGGAATTTACTAAGATACATCGATTGATCAAAAGCACAAAAGGTGTTACAAGAATTTCATGAAGGTGTTTGTGGAGGAAACTTTGCACCCACCACAACTGCCCATAAAATCATGAGAGACGGATATTATTGGCCATCCGTTTTTAAAGACTCTTATTCAATAATCATAAAATGTTTCTCTTGTCAAAAAAATTCAAATAAACTGAAGAAAGCAACAATGTTATTTCAACCTATAGCGATTAAAGATCATTTTTCACAATGGGGCTTGGATTTTATTGGACCAATCAATCCCAAATCCAATAAAGGTCACTAATACACATTATAGCATCATTTGACACCTTCTATGCTCATGATGACTCATTTCCCTAAGTTACATCCTTGTCCCTATTTGCAGGAGCAAAATCCCCCATTTCTGTAGATTTTAACCTTTTACAATATTTACTGCAAAGAGATTTTCAATAAAAGAACAGAAAAGATACAATGGAAAATACAAACATTACACAGAGATTTTTCCCCTGGAAACCCAAACTGGGAAAACCATCATATTCTATATTCATTCATCTTGATACATTTTTTACAATACAATATACATATAGGAGCCAGCGGCATCCAAAACCCTAACCCAATGACCTGGATTAGTCAACAACCCTAATTCCTTAACCGTAAATAGAAAACCATCGACAAAAAACCATGTGCCGAAAAACCACGTTTCCTGGATAATCTCCTTGTTGTTTCCTATCAGCAAGGCAGGATACTACTCCATACACACCTCAATAGAATGGAGTTGCAGAAAGGATGAACAGGACATTGATGGAAAAATCAAGGTGCATGCTCAGTGGTGTCGGGTTAGGGAAAGAATTACGAGCAGAGGCAGTGCATACTGCATGTTACCTGGTCAACGGAGCAAAATCTGATTGTGTCTCTATGATTCAGTATTACTAAATGTGTCAGAGGAAACCACAGCCAAGGATTTATGGGAAAAGTTGGGGAAGTTGTATCAGTTTAAGTCCGTAGTAAATAACTATTCCTTAGAAAGAAGTTGTATAACTTGAGGATGAGAGATGGAGAGTCGGTGGTAGAGCATTTGAATGCCTTCAATACTATGGCAAGTCAATTAGTATCTATTGAGATTAAAATTTTAAATGAAGATAAATGTATCAATTTACTGTGTTATTTACCAAACTCGTGGGATAGTCTGGTTGTGGCCATAGATAGTAATACAACTGCCTTCAAGTTTGATGAAGTTGTCTCATCCTTGTTGATGGAGGAGATGAGATGGAAGAATATGGAAGGATAGAGCACAGACGCATTATTTGCAAGAGGACATTCCCAGGAAAGAAATAGATCTAAGTTCTCAAGTGGGTTATCTAAGTCTAAGGGTAGATCTAAATCTCCCATAAAGTTTGTAAAGTTTTGTTGGAGATGTGGAAAAGAAAGGCACTACAAGAATCAGTGTAGATCCAAAGTTGAGAAAAAGAAGGGATCTGAAGAATCTCCTTCTACAAAAGAAAAGACCTCCAAGGAAGAAGGAGGGGATGTGTACTTGGCTTCTTCAAGCACACATGCAGATCATGAGGCATGGTTGGTTGAATCTAGTGCATCCTTTCATATGACCACCCACAGGGAGTGGTTCTGTGAATATGAAAGCTATGATGGAGGTAATGTTTTCTTAGGTGATGATTTGAAAACCAGAATCATAGGACGAGGAAAATTCAAGTTGACAATCATAGATGGAAGGATTATAACATTGCCTGGTGTTCTGCACATCCCAAGTTTGGCCAAAACTTTGATTTTTGTAAGAAAAATGGATGATGCAAGGGTAACAACAATATTTGAAAAGGAAACCTCCAGGATGGTTCGAGGAGAAATGGTGTTATTGAAGGGAGTTCCTTTTGGAACTCTGTTTAAGCTAAAAGGAAGCACTATTAGTGATGGGTGTAATAGTTCCATTGTTCTTGATATTGGAGTTGAAGAAGAAAGAACTCCTACAGTCTTTGGAGAAAAGGTTATGATGTGGCATCAAAGACTGGGGAATATCGGAGAGAAGGGTCTTCGACTACTACACAGTAAAGGTATGGTTGAAGGTATGTATAACTACTCTCTGGATTTTGATTTCTGTGAACATTGTCTATATGGGAAGTAGATTCGGGTAAGATTCCCCTCTGGTGCAACGAGGGCAGAAGGAATTTTACAACTAGTTCACGGTGATGTTTTTGGACCTGTGTCGGTCCCATCATTGGGAAAATCTGTGTACTATGTCTGATTTATAGATGAATTCTCGAGTAATACTTGGATATATTTCCTCAAGAAGAAATCTGAAGTCTTTGACAAGTTTAAAGAGTTTAAGGCTCTTGTTGAGAATCAAACAGAGAAAAGAATTAAGGTGTTGAGGAAATATAATGGTGGAGAGTTCTACGGGAATGAATTTGAAGAATTCTTTAAGAAGTGTGGCATAGAAAGGTAGAATAATACTTGATACACACATCAACAGAATGGAGTTGCAGAAAGGATGAACATGACGTTGATGGAAAAAGTAAGGTGCATTCTCAGTGGTGGCGGGTTAGGGAAAGATTCCTGGGCAGAGGCAGTGGTTACTACATGTTACATGGTCAACAAATCACCCTCATCATCGTTGGATGACAAGACTCCACAAGAGGTATGGATCGGTAAGGAACCTTCTCTCACACATCTCAAGGTATTTGGATTTGATGCATATGTTCATGTTCCAAAGGAAAATAGGAGTAAGCTAGATAAGAAGGCTGAAAAGTGTATCATTATTGGATATAAATATGGTCTCAAAGGTTATAATCTTTGGAACTCATAAACTAAGAAGGTGGTGTATAGTCGAGATGTGGTATTTAGAGAAATGAAGGATGTTGTTAAATAGGAAGACCTACCAAGTAAGGAAGAACCAGAGAAAATAGAGTTTGATTTAAAGGATGATGAATCACACTCTACAGAAGAACGAGAATCAGAAGAAGAATATCCTCATACTCTAGTATTGAGGAGATCGGTTTGAGAAACAAGGGTACCGGAAAGGTATACTCCATCTGATTTCCATTCAAATTTTTCTTTGTCTATTACTAATGATGATCCTAGAACTGTCAGGGAGGCAGTGGATTCAGAGGATGGAAATCTCTGAAAAAGGGCCATGGACAAAGAAATGACATCTTTGGATAAGAATGAGGCTTGTGATCTAGTGGAGTTGTCGACTGGAAGAAATCCCATTGGCAGCAAATGGGTATTTAAAAAGAAGTTGAATGCAAAAGGAAAAGTGGAGAAATACAAAGCTCGGTTAGTGGAAAAGGGTTATTCCCAGGTTGAGGGAATTGATTTTGGTAAGATTTTTTCTCCTGTTGCCAAGTTAACCTCTATAAGATTTCTATTATCTATTGTTGTTGCATTTGATTTTGAAGTAGAACAGATGGATGTGAAGACAACATTCCTACATGGGGATCTGGAAGAAGAAATCTATATGAAGCAACTAGAAGGTTATGTTGTGAAGGGAAATATGGAGTTGGTATGGAAGTTGAAAAAGTCCATGTATGGTTTAAAACAATCGCCAAAGATGTGGTATCAAAAATTTGATACTTATATGTTGGGACTTGGTTTCACAAGAAGCAAAGAGGATCATTGTGCGTATTTTAAATTAATTGGTGATCATTTGATTTATTTGGTCTTGTATGTGGATGACATTTTGTTGATAGGAAACAACAAGGAGATTATCCAGGATGTGAAAACTCAGTTGTCCTCTAAATTTGACATGAAGGATATCGGTGCTTCAAATTTCATTTTGGGCATGGAAATTAAAAGAGATTGAAAAAAGAGGAAACTCTGGTTAAATCAGAGAAAATATGTCGAGACAATATTGCAAAGGTTTAATATGTAGGAATGTAAACCGGTCAAGGTTCTTGTTCCTATTGGGGTAAAGTTATCTATAGATCAGTGTCCCAAGACACAAGAAGAGGAGGAGGACTTGTCTCATGTTCCATATGCGAGTGTAGTTGGAAGTTTGATGTATGGAATGGTCTGTGCTAGACCGGACATTGCACATGCAGTGGGAGTTTTGAGCAAGTATATGTCAAAATCAGGGAAGGAGCATTGGAAAATAGTGAAAAGGGTTTTCAAGTATTTGTGTGGCACTACTAACTATGGATTATGCTACGAAGGAAGACCGGGATTGAAAAGAGTGGTGGATATACATGGATTTGTGGATGTAGATTGGGTTGGAGATCTAGATCGTAGGAGATATACAAGTGAGTATGTGTTTAACCTATTTGGAGGAGCAATAAGTTGGATGAGCAAAAGATAGACTGTAGTGGCACTTTCAACTACATAAGTTGAATACATGGCAGCCACTCATGCAAGTAAGGAAGCACTATGGTTACAAATATTGTGTTAAGGTATTGGGTTGGTACAACAAGCTATAAGGATAGATTGTGACAGTTAGAGTGCAATTTTTTTGGCGAAGAACCCGTCTTATCATTAAAAAACAAAGCATATTGATATTCAATATCACTTTGTGAGAGACATGATTGAAGAAAAGAAAGTATTGCTGATGAAGGTGGACACTTTGAAGAATGTTGCAAATTCATTCATAAAATATTTGAGCACTGAGAAGTTCTCTTGGTGTAGAGGATCCATGGGCATTATTGCCCTGGATTGTTGACTATGTAACCTTGTAACCCCTGTATGCAAAGAAAACATCAAGTGGGAGAATGTTGGGTATGTGGTATATTCTTTTCACGAGTAGTAGCATATGTGTTGCATCGGGCGTGCAGGGGGGTTTGGGGGGGGTGTAGCGCCCCTAGAAAAAAATTCTACCTCGAGAAACATGTCACATATTTAGGTGGTTTTTCAGCACATGGTTTTTTCCGATGGTTTTCTATTTTCGGTTAAGGAATTAGGGTTATTGACTAATCTAGGTTATTGGGTTAGGGTTTTGGATGTCTTTGGATCTTATATGTATATTGTATTGTAAACAATGTATTATGATGAATGAATATAGAATATGATAGTTTTCCCGGTTTGGGTTTCCAGGGGAAAAATCTTCATGTAATGTTTGCATTTTCCATTGTATCTTTTATGTTCTTTTACTGAAAATTTGTTTGCAGTAAATATAGTACGAGGTTAAAATATACACCTTGAAAACCATTGTTTTCAGGATTTGTGTTCCTCTTTATCTCTTTGGGAAGAAATCCATTGCTTCCTTGGACCCGTCGAGAAACAAAACTCTGGAGGTAGTCTTTGTCATCTCAGGCCTTGGGTGGAGGAACTTGGATCTCGGTTCCAAGAACGTGCCATAATAGTTACAGGTTGTAACCAACTTGGTTTTGTTGTTATCAATAAAAGAACTCTCATTCTCATCTGATTCTTTGTGTTAATTCATGGTTTCAATGATATTATGTGTATCTTATTTTGAATCTAACATAAAATTTGAATCGATTATATTTAGTTAGTTAGCAGATAACTACTTTCTTGCAGTTACATATTTATCTGGTTGTAGGACTTTCGGAAGATTATTGTCAAGGATTTCGGGAGTGAAATACCTCAAACGGGATATAATTCAAACGTAGGGTTCCAGGTATGTTCCTCTTCCTTTCTTCTAAAAGTTAGTTGTTGCAGGGAGTTATTTCCAATCGATTGTCTAATTTGAGGTTGGGAGGAGTCTTTTAATGCAACTGCTATGGTGTGGCCCTAACCCAAATTCATAGGACTTATATTTCTGTAACAATACATCCTCACTGCAACTAATTATTTTATAAAGTGACAAGAAGTTGTAGCCTTGAAAAATGTCAATTATGAACAGTTGGTTCTTTTTCTTGAGGATAATATTCTGTCAAGATTTGGAGTTCCTGAAAAATTCATAATTAATAATGGATCAATCTTCATTGGTTCAAGGTTTTGTGGGGAATATGCTATTATTATGGGAAAATAATAAAACTACTACCCTCAAGGAAATGGGTTGGACGAATCTACTAATAAAACATTGATCCAGATTCTCAAGAAGACAATCGCTACAAATGACAGGAATTGGCATATAAAACTGACTAATGCATTATGGGCTAGTAGACCCACTCCAAAGGAAAGTACAGGATCATAACCATACACTCTAGTATATGGAAAGGAAACAAAGATACCCATTCACTTAGAATTAAATTCTCTAGCTTATGATGTGAACAATGAGGATATTGAACAAGCTCCACCCCCTTCAAAGAAGATATTATCAGTTGATGCACTTGGAAGAACAATGAACCTAGGAAATAATAAGCCTGAGTCAAAGACAACAGGTTGTCAAAAAACACTTTGATCAAAGTGCAACTACAGAATATTTCCAAAAATACCAATTGGTGTTACTCTGGAACAAAGCAAGGGAAAAACCATCCTCGCATACAAAATTTGAAGCACTCAAGATTGGTCCTTATTTGATAGAAAAATTTGGTGGGTACAATTCTTACTTATTGAAGGATATGAGAGGAAAAATACAAACATTTCATGTTAATGGGAAATACCTTAAAATATTTTTCTCCTGAAATCCCCAAACTATAACCTATACATAGTTTTCCCCTTTGTACATCCTTGTTTAGTCTTCCCTTTTTCCTCATTTCTCATTCTCTTGATTGACTCCATCACCCAATGTCCAAGGCTTTCTATGGATTCTGAGTAACCTACAAGGGGTTATTGTACTGCATTTGGAGCCAATTGTTGACCAACAAGAGTTGATCAAATCTTTTGTATTCCTCCTTGTATAGTTCATACCTAGAATTCCTCCATACTTAGAAATTTTTTAAAACAAACAAGATTTTGAGACCACCACAGGTTCCTAACACATTACATTACTACTCCAAAGTTTTATGACCCGCATAAAAATATATTTAATTTCTTCGACCTCCATCCTACACTATTCAATCTTAGAAAAACATTTCAATGCAAGAAACCATCTACGGGTGCATAGCACCATTCTTATCACTCTGTCACCTCGTTGTCCCACTTATCCATAGTCTTGAGATCCATATCATCCTCTATCACTCCAACTCGTCATCCCGCTCATCCATCATCCCACTCATCCACTATCTCGTCGTCGTGCTCATCCATTCTCCCAATAGTTTTCCATCCTGTGAACCCTCTACCCCATGACACTAAAACACTTTACACCCTTTCCCATTCACATTCTCCAACCTGCATTAAATCACTCTTTCCAAAAATTACTACCACTAGTATGTTTTTCATATAGTTATTAATAACGATATTCTTGAGGTAACCTTTTGTAAATGTTAATACGAGTTATCATTTAAATCCTCGAAACAAGATCTTTTGAATGTGTTCAAACATAATAAGTGTTTTTTTATATTGGCAACTTGAAGAACTATTATTAAGACTATCACCTCAGTGAATATGTCAAGTCAAAGAAATGAATAATTTTGCGGAGACACCGTAAATATTTTGGGACGAGAAGATCAAATATTTCAATGGTCACAATCTTACAAGTGGTATTCCGCATTACCACCCCCAGAAAATAATTTGAATAAGATATGGACATCCAGAATCGCATCAGCGGGGTGTGTACGAGAGGTATATGACTTCAAGGAATTGATTTTGTGGTGTGTTGATAAGTTTGATAAGGAAATAAGAATCATTCAATTACAAGGAGAAACACATATTTCTTTAGCCCCCTCTATTTTTAAAAGAACGTTCAGACTCCATGAACCAACCATGGTTTTCAAGAGTGTTGAAGCCGAGGATTTTCTTGAGACAAAAAATGAAAGAACCAAACTTTTATAGAGATACCTTAAAGATTCGTCAGTTTTTCCTGAAGACATTTCCAGTATTCAGTTATGTTCACTAAAGTATCCCTATAGAGAAATGGTATGGTTATTTTCCAAGATAACTGGACAAGAGTCCACAACTATTGTCCCCAATATTGCTTTATATATTGGATTTTTCAATTCATGAGAATGCCATTTTTGACTGGTCAAGGATTATTTCAAGTGAATTATCCTTCTATCTTGGAAACTTTCCCAAAAGTAAAATTTTCTACATGTCTTCTTATTTGATTTTCAATGTGACTTATTGTCACGTGTTCAACTGCCTCCCCATGGCCAAAAAGGTGAACTATAAAATTGACCCTCTACAAGTGTGGTACCCTACACTCTGGAATAAAAAATATGCATACATTTTTTATGAGGTACACAATGCTTTTGTTTCTTCTTTCAAAATATTAATTTATGGTCCTAATACATCAAGGTTGTCACTAAAGGTTGCATCTTTCCTTGCCAGAAAAGGAAGCTTCAAAGCTATGGATGATTTTAGTATCATCAAAATTTATTGCTCACATGAAAAACCTTCACTTCCACCCTTTTATGTTTTCGATAGATTGTTCATAGTTGAAGTATGTAAACAACACAAGCTTTGGGAACATGTTTTTAATGAAAAAAGGAAAAAACAAGTTATCCCCTTACCATGGAATATTGGGGAAATTACCATGAAAAGTATTGCCCGTTTAGATGAAACTTCAACTCATTTTGATTTATTTAACCTCAAGAAAGATAATGAGATAAAGGGTTTCAATCCTAAGCAACAATTCAAGACCCACATGACATCATTGGGATACAGCATGGCGCTTTCTAAGAAATTTGTATTCAGAGAAGGAGAAGATGACAATCAAAATATTCAAGGGTTGTTTGTTGAAAAAGGGAAGGATGATATTGAGACTATTATTAGTACCAATGACCATCACAGACAACAAGGATGGGTTACAAATGAAAGAAGTTCTCAGTCCTCGAACATTTCCCTAAAAAGTGGTTTAACCAAAGGAAAACCACAAAATCCAACCCAAGAAAAGAAGAAGTCTTTAATTGATAATTCTAATGATGGAGGAGACCAAAACCCTCTGAATGGAAATCTTGATAAGTCACACACACTCCCAATTTCCAGTAAAAGAAAAAGAGATACAAACAAAGAGGGGGGAGATGAAGCCTTACCTGAAAATGAAATTTGTCTAGAATATATGGAGCTTGACATGAATGTTGAAGAGATAGAGGTTGCAAATGAGGAATAGAGACTACTCAAGAGCATAATAGTTGAAAGAGAATTGGCTACCCAAGAGCCGATTATATTTGAAGAATATTCTCTTGCCCTGCGTCGTGTTGTATTCAATAGAAACTCAAGAAAATTAATCATTGAAAAAGTAAATTTAAATAATAAGAAAACTCATTAGAAGCGGAATTCAAAACTTGATTTTCAAGGGGTTCCACCCTCTAAAGTTGTGGAATTCCATGAGGCCATAGGGTTTGCCTTCAAATATTCAATTGGAGATTTAGAAAATGAGAATGAAATTTTGAAGGAAAAAGTAAGAGAATTAGAAAGTGTCTTGATTCCACCAATTTTTTTTTCCAGTCCCATCACCACTATACAACCATTGAAGACTCTGAAAGATAGACCAGAGTCGAGCTTCGGATTGAAAGGAATGTCAAGTTTATTAGCCGCCATCAGGAAATGTGTTGGTGAAAACATCTAGAAAATGATATCTTTGATTCTTGAAACTTGGGAGTTGGCAACTAGCTCAGTCTCTTTGGGTTCAAGAACCACACACTTTAGGTAATATCTCCAAGTGGACTTGGAAAATTATGAATAATTATATAAAGGAGTTTTCGCTACTTTCAACTCAGTGGTTTCAAACCTTAGTGAATCTCAGCAAAAGAAGGAGGATTTTCCTTCAGCACTATGTTTAAGGCAATTAAAAGCATGTTGGGTTAAGAGAATTAAATGTTTGAAAGAAATGTTAGCAGAATGTGATGCCATTAGTTCAAAAAGAGCTGAATTATTCTTAAATTTAGTTGATTTAAAATTATTTGGGTCAACTAAAGACATGGAGGACCCACATTTAATAGTGAAATTATTTCTTCTATCCAAAGAAAAAATGAAATAAAAGTTGGATTCCCTAAAAATCTCATCGGCAGAAAGTTTTAATAACTTGACCGAATACTCGGAGAAAGAAGTCGAGGGGTGGTTAGTTCGTTATATAAATAAAAATGATGATATTGAAGATACCCTCCACCAACTCACAATGGAATTTAAAGATCTGGAAATTAAATTATTCAATATCAAAGTTAGACAAGAGATAATGGTTGCAGCCATGAGATAATACATTGAAAATTGGTTAAAGAATGCTTTAATCAAAATAACATAATCGGGTCAGGGAAAAATAGTTACAATTGGTCAGGCAGTTCCAGCCAAATAAATTATAAAATACATTCCAACTAACAAATGAGGCATCGAGAGAATCCATCATTGTAAGTCAAGTGGTCATTTTCATAATTTCTCATCCTCCTTATTTATCATTTAGAAATCATCTAGCTCGTGTCTTTTCATTCAATGAAAACTCATGGTCGATTTCTAATTGTTTCTCTCTTTTCTTTTAGGTCTAGTTCTTCTTTTGAAATATCAATGGGAGCCCAATCCCAGTACATTTGGACAAACGCCTTTTATTTTATTGAGCACTTTACATTTCATCATCAAACCAAACATTTATATTTGAGTTTCCCAGAAAACTATTTCGAGGCATAACTCTAATGATTTCTCAAACTTTGAGATTTTTTAGTATGAGATTTTTGGATTGTTCTCATCATAATTTTTTTCAGTTTTAAATGCAATACTCATCTAAATTTCTTTGCGTATTGGCCTTATATCTTTTATTTCTTATGATATGACCATCATTTCCTATATTTTGATGAATATGAGAAGATGATAATCTTATATGTTATTTCGTCTATTTCTGTATAATTTTGTAAAGATATTTTATTTCTTTCTTGGACAAGTTCCTGGTCCCTTTCTCGGGAACTTTTCTTTTTGTGATTATACTCTTTGTTAAAACTATATTTTCGTAATTTTAGTAAAATAATTACAGAGGAGCACAACCTCTTTAAAAACACAAGGGGATTTATCATCATGATGTTGTTGTTGAGATATTGAATAATTTAAATCATCAACACCCTCCAAAACTATTTACCGTTATGGTTGACATCATCATCTTGAATCCTATTGGTTCTTTTAAAGTTGATGTTGATAGCACATTTTTGTCTTGAGGCCTATTTTTTACCTCAAAATTTCTCTAATGTGTGAAAATGGGAGAATTATATCAAAAAAATATAAGAGCATGAATAGACCCCTCTTACTTTTATGATCCTCTAGGAATATGCAAATCTAACACGATTATATTTGACTAATTATCTAGGCTAAAATGTCTATGATTTGGAGCTCCTTGAAATACATGGAAATAAGAGATAAAGGAAATTGTTGCTCAATACCACCAAGTATATTAGTCTTATTAAGGATATTGATTGTCCTCTTTATATATCAAACCATAGAAAAATCTCTACTAGAATGGATATTAAAACATAATCCCATAATGCATTGATTTGATGATAATAATAATTCTATTACTTTCTCCGTAGCTTACTTAAGAATCACACCTAGTCATTGAAAATGTTCCTCAAGTATTCAAATATGTAAAGGAAACCTCTCATAGATCTTGGGCTTGGGATGAGGCATGCGAAAATAGAGCTCTAAGGGCATTCTCAAAAGATTTTGTAGGGCAAAGTATCATTAGAAAATGTGTTATGTTGTTAGAAACATCAAGACAAAAGAGAAAGAATGTGAGTGATAAAGATGCATAGAATTGTTAAAAGGGGGATGGTTAATCTGGAGAATAGAGAAGTGAGAATTTGATGATGTGAAACACTGAAAGATCATAATCACTCTTCTCACCACTATAATAAATGTTTTAGTTTTAGTTATGTTGACAAGACTCATTTTGTACAAGGTCATATCTACACTTGATCAAGAATATGCATGTTTGAAATGTGCACATAGCTCGATAGAGTTTTATATTTCAAGCAGAGTCATTAACATACTTTTACCTTAAACAAAGAAAAACTACTCATTTTGATTAGAGTGTGGGAGATAAACACCTTAAGTATGCACAATAAATGGCATGGGAATCGTCAAATCAACAGAGCTTGTAACACATGATTTCATGTGAGGATTCAAAATGAAAAGGTGTTCAAGCTTTCGATAATTGGCATTGAAAATGGGAGATACACATATATGTCAATATGGTGGTAGGATTGTGTGGAAATAAGTTTTGTGATGCATTTAGTGTTATGGAAGGGTACATCATACCAATAAATAAATGAGAGTCAACAATAATCAAGATTATTTTGATTTTGATATGCCAAAAGTTAGTGAACATTGAATCCTCAATCATGCTAAAGATAAGTAATAAGAATTGAATCTTGAACCTTAATCATAATTTAAATCCATTTTCATTTAATATTGAAAATACAATTATCGTTAAACACTTATTACTTAGAAATCCCATTAGTAATGAGTTGTTGAAAATATGATCCTCCTTAATTTAAAAAATATTTTTTGAATCATACTCTTAACACTATTTTAAACCCTTCAAACTTAAGAAGTTCAATTTTTAATCACTTAACCTACTCATACATCGCTTCACTAGAAGAAAAAATTAGCATTACATTAACCTACTTATATTGTTTACAATGTTTCTAAACAACATTACATAGTTATGGTGTTTAGATTTAGAGTATGAAAGACGAAAATAAGGCATTGTGCTAACATTAACTTCTAGGAATGTCAAAGTAGGCTCTTTCGACAAACACAAATAAATCTTTGAAATGAGAGATAGCATGGGTGCATTGTTATTAGTCCATGCTTAAAGTAGGAAGTATACTTTCATTTACAAAGTCAAAGTGGTCCAACTTTGTTTTAATTTAGTTTTATGTTATAAATTGTTATAAACTTTTCTCATGTTTTGAAAACACTATTTATTAAATTTGATCTTTTAAAAAATGAAAAATAAATTTCACTTATTTCATTTTTTTTCTTTTTAGTAAAAAGCTTATTGATAGAAAATAAATCTTTAATTTTACTTTTCGATACATAAAAATAAATAAATAAAACATTTAATGTAGAATTTTCTAAAAATATTATCATCACATGTGATTCTTGACTTTTATTTATTTGAACTAAAAATTAAAATAAATAGTTTACATTTGATATTTTGATTTTGATGTTAACAATTTTACATATTTTTATTTTAATGTTTTTATGAAAAGTTATTTATTAATATGGTAATTTCTATATTTTTTATGATTTTATAATTTTTTATTTATTTTATCATTTTTTATATTTAAGTTAAAGCTTATTTACTTTCTCACTTCTTATATTTGATAGGGACTAATCAACCACTTTGTAACATATTCACTTAAATAAAAAAAATTGGTTTCTTGGTGTATACTATCTTTTTTAAACAAAGTGATGACAATGTGATGATAATATTGTCATAATGTCAACATGTTCACAAGGGAAACATTATGCAAATGCATAACCTCTCTGCATGTTGAAACAAAGCTTGCAATGAGGATCCAAATGTAGTCAATGTTTAGCAATGTGCACTTAGTCATCAACAACCAACAACTACTAATAATGGGCAATTGTAGGGGGACAAAAACTTTCCACCTAATCAATTTCCACAATCATAAATTGAGAATCCCTAAGCTTTCAATAAGTAAGGTTATACTAAAGTTTGTTGAATGGTGTTTTCATTGATGTCAAAGTTAGTCATTGGTGATCAACATGAAGAAGCCTATGGGTTTACTTGAATGAGTCTCCAAAGTGGTCCCCTTATGGCGTAGCTTTAAGCATGGCCCTGATGGGAAGATGCTTTGAAGAAGCCCAGAAGAAGCACCAGAGGTGTGATCAAGAAGCCCCTACAGTCAAGTGAAGAAGCCCACAGATGTCCAAGATCAAGATTGCAAGATGGAGATTGTTGAAAGTATTATTTGTGGCCAATTTAGATACCCTATCTTTGAGGGTGTTTTTACCCTACATAAATAAATCAAATGGAAGCACAAGTTACATGGTTGTAAATCTTATTCTGATACCCTTTCCAATGGTATATGGAAGTCCCTCTAACTCCCTAGGAATGAGGAGATATGCATTTTTCCGTCCAACAACTCAGCCGGAAAATTAAGGTCGGCTCAAGTAATTTTTGGGGACAAAATTACTATAAATACAAGATAGAATTTCACATTTTTTGAGTAACCAAGAAAAAGATCAAGTCTGAAGTGTGCACAAGGTGTTTTGGGTGTCTTCTGGTGTGCAAGAGAAGTCTAAGGGATTCTCTTAAGGTCTTTCTTATTCTCAAGGTATGTTATAAGGTTGTGTTGCCATAAGGTTGTGATGATGTCGTATGCTCTGCTATGAAGTTGTGATGTTGTCGTGAGGTTGTTGGGGTTTATATGTGGACCCATGTGGACCTAGGATCTCTATGTGGACCCAGTTTTTGAGGTTCATATTTTGGATATTTTGACCATTGATTGGCACATGTTTTCATGTGGTTGTTGGGTTCTATATGTGGACCCATGTGGACCTAGGATTTCTATGTGGACCCAGTTTGATGATGATGATGTATCAATGATAATGACAGAGACAGTGGTAGTGACAGGTTGATTATTTTATATACATATTTGAGGGTGGAAGGAAGGGGCAAGGAAAGGGGGTTGGAGCCTCCTTCCAGTTGGAACTGAAGAATCTAGGGATTTGTAGCTTCCTTCAGGTTGGTTCTTGTAAAGCAGGGGGTTGGTGCCTCCTTCCAGTTGGAGCTGGAGAATATTGGAAGGTGTAGCTTCCTGTTAATGTAATTTGTTATTATATAAGAAAAGAATTTCATGGTTTCTTCCATTTGGATTTCCATGTAAATCTTTTGTGCACTGTGTATTTGTTCTTCTGTTCTTTAATGTATATTGGGATGCATTTATTTGATTGAAAAGTTAAAGTTTTAAAAGGTGCTAAATCATTATTAATATTGATTCACCCCCCTCTCAGTATCAACATGGTTTTTCTATTAATTCCTCTCGATCACTAAGACTATACCAAGGTTTTGTTATCAATTCCTCTCACAATTTTATATCTACACAAAACTTTGACCTCTAAAAATATTCATAATACGTGTCATTTTCCTTACAAACCAACTAGTTCACACCATCTCAAGAACATGAAAGAAGAAAAAAATGTAATTGTCAACCAACTCTCACCTAATTCAAATGCAAAAAATATTGTTTAATTTACATGAAACATGCACTCATATTTCCATTTGAATGACCATGCACTTAATCAAAAAAAGGTTAAGCATTTTGGGTTTTCTACTTTTTTCGAGCTATCATTGGACTCTAGGTGGGAAATATTTGCCAAAATTGCAATTTTAGATTGATGAAATTACAATAAGAAAATGTTAAAAACTTTCTTCTTGTGTTGAACATAAAAGTACCTAATGTATCTGCCCAAGTTGACCCTAGAATTATATCAACATTGTCTCCATAGATTGACATGACATTGAATTGAGCTATGAATTTGTACTCGCCCATAGACAGTTGTAGGTTCTTAATGTCATATTTCTCATTGGAAAGACACCTGTCATTTTCAATTATATTTGACTCGAAAACCATTAATTGGTTTACCAGGTCCACGTTAATGTAATTTTTCCTAGCAGTTGGGCAAATAACGATATTGATATTCTTTCCTTAAATAATCCCATTGACATTTAATAAGGGATCCACATATTTTTTATAAGTAGAAGGAAATCTTCCTTGTTTTTTACTACAAAATTCCATTTCGCTCATTTTTTAATTGTCCTTTTATCTTAATCAAAGTAATTAACTTCTTTTTTTTTCTTCAGAATTGACCTTTTT
>ML786055.1:265496-276170 GCA_009831015.1 Picea engelmannii | reverse complement strand
TGATTAAAAGCTTCGTTGGTGGTCAAAGACCAGATTTTTTAGAGAAACTTTGAAATGATAGGTTTGGCTAAAAGCCGGATCAGACAAGATCTGATAAAGAGGGTGGCCAAAGGCCAAGATCAGAAAACAAAGCTCTGATACCAAATGAGACGAACAAAGTTTGCTCACATAAGAATAATCCAAAATATTTGGAGTATAACAAAGTAATACATATAGGACTGTAAATAATAAATGAATAGATAAGATATAAGATAGATGATTACAATTGAGAATGAGGGCTCGTTTATATACCCACGCAAGGGTGCCCTTTACCAATAATCATATCCTTTGAGACATGACCTTTCATTATTAATAATTATTATTTATTAACTATTATTATGTTATGAATATCTATTTATGTATATTTTATATTCATAACAAAAATAGATTCATCACTCTCTAATACCTTCATTATTAACACCCCATGGTCTCTTGGAGAATGCACCAAGAAGAATGCCCACCATTTTTAGTGTTAGTCATGTCAGAGAATGTTCAGATTCTATAATGGATGGCACTGAGAGATAACTTCCACAACAGATCTGCAAGGATCACCTCTACAAGATTCGAACTATCGATCAAACCCTGAATGAGCACTAATTTTAATGGATTAATTGAAATCAATTATTACACTATCTTCATCAATAAACACCTTGCTAATAAGTTCAATGCTTACAAAGTAGGAAAGCGTAGGAAATCTGCCACCAAGTACATGAAATAAAAAAGCTACATGCCATGTCGAATAAATACGTAGTCGATATTCCAACAATAATCGGGCAACAAATTTCCATATGTGTTTTAAGATATGCTTCATTGCTCAAATTCGGAAGGTTTGCGTTGTAGATTTTTCATATTCGTAGGTGATTAGTATTTGAAATATTGTGTTATTGTATTACGATCAATTGGGAGATAATATGAAAATATTTCAAATCCTATGAATGCATGATTAACCGAGATAATTATTGAATTAAAATGCAAAACTTGTAAGATATGAATGCATGATTAACCGAGATAATTATTGAATTAAAATGCAAAACTTGTAAGATATTGGAATTTTGAGCATATTTGGAGTCTTCGAGGCCAACATCCATATGAAACATTTTCTCCATCTCCATTGAAATACCTCACAAACCTTGCAACACTCAGATATGTAACTCCATTTTTAAGTACAACCTAAGCATTCGATGAGTTTAATGTGAATTTGTGATCATGGAGAACATCAAAACTCAAACTTGTAACATCAATACTTTACCAATTTATGACTTTCAATTACTTTGGAAGAGGCTAATTCGAAGAATCGAAACAATTGAACTCTATTTTGATATTGTCCAGAAATATGTCAAATTTATAACTCCAAACTCGACCAAAGTTGTGAGTCTTCCCAAAACATGAGAAATTGAATTGATGGATGTCCATCTAAAAAGAGAAAAAAAAATGGAATGCAATGCTATATATATATATATATATATATATATATAAGCAATCTTATTAAGTGATACTTGTTACTTGTCGTAGTGATATAGAGTATTAATATAATCATGAAAGGTATTTAGTATAAGTTAAAAAAATGAAATGAATTATTTTATTTATGGTTCAAAATTTATTTATTTTGTTTAGAAAAGTATATATTATAATTTACAATGATGATAATTATTGTTTATTAAGATCTTCGTGGTGTAGAGTAATCGGTGAGGGAGTGCATTGTTAAGGCACTCTGTAAGTGAAGTCATTGGTTCGAAACCTCTGAGGACACCTCAAATCTGGTCATGTTAAGGGCTGGTGCGATCTAGGCCAGGTGCGATCCCCGGGTGATTTTGACGACTTTGATGCCCCTGGGTCATGGCATCTTAGCCACAAAACAATCCCGCAAGTCAAGGATATTTAGCTAACAAAAAAAAATATTGTTCATTAAGATTAAATTTGGTTTATTGTACTTTAAAAATATAATTAATAGCGGGGTTTTAGTTACACAAACATTATATAATTAGTAGTAGAGTAATAAATTTGTAGAGGTTGAGATATATATGATAAAGACAAATTGTATCGATCACCACATAAAGGAGTTAGGGTTCCCACAGGAGGTAGGGTTCCCACAATGGGAGGGTTCCTGCACATCGTCGCAGAAAGGAGTTATGATTCCTACATATCACTATAGATTTCCTTCTTTATTTTTGAGAATATGCGGTGTTAGATAGTTTTTGTTTCAGAAGAGAATTAAATTCTTGGGAAGACTTTACTAACGCATCGATTTTCATGGACAAGGGTGTCACCATTTTTACTTGTATGCATATGGAAGCATTAAACACTAGAAAATAGTGATTCTTCTACGGAGTGATCAGTTGGTTGATGACAATTTGTTCATGAATTTTGGGGATAATGAGATATATGGAGGATGTGCTAGAAAGTGATCATGTGAGAGAGTGGGAAAGGATAGAGGACAAGGCTCTTAATCTTCGATTAGTCGTAGAAAAACATCATTGTTTGGTCTAAGTTGAGTATAATCACCATGGCAGATTGGATTATTTTTTAAATCACTCGAGAGAGCTTTGATAGATAATGAATTCAAAGTTTGAGGAGAGGATTTAGGGTTTAGGTTTTATGCATAGGTTTCCCATGTAAGGAACAATTGCCAAACTGGAAGGTGGATTAGGTTTTTCACGGGTCACATTTTCTCCTGCATGCACATGAAGTTTGTTTGCAATAGAGTTGTGTGAGGTACTTTCTATGACCTTCTGTGTACCTAAGGAAAAGAGGCAAAAGACCATTGGACTTTGAAGGATGCTTGATATTTCTATTCACAACGAGTGGCCAGTTCAACCATTGAATCCACTCTTCTCGACTAATGATCTAGGCCAACAAAGTATTCAAATCAATAAGCATATCCATGATGAAGGGGAGCTATACGAAATAGGGGGGAGGCCCATGGCTAGGGTTTTGGGACCTATAGCTAGATTTCAGTGTTAATGGGGATGGTCTTACATTAAGTTTCCAGGACAATATTTTGGTGATGATGGATGACGATGTCCAACTGGTGAACTATGATGAGGACTTAATCTATGAGGATCAAATCTTTGTACAGGTACCTAGGATCTTTGTGTTTATCCATAAATCTCAAGATAATATGGAGGATATGAAGTAGGCTCGATTGAGGTGGTGAGTAGCTCGAGGCAAGTAGAAGCTGCTAGAGTCGAAGGTGACCATTTGGGTTTGATATTTTTGACTAGGGAATGAAGTTTCAAAGAAGAGGATAAGGTTAGGTATACATAGTGTTTGGATGGGTCTCCTGATGTCATAGATCCTATAAGTGTGGTGAGAAGTGAAGGTTTCATCATAGGTCAATTAGATCTTAGTTTGTCACAAGGGGTTTTACCTTTGAGCCATGACTCGAAGAGTGCGAGGAGAAATCGAAGGGTTGTCAAAATCCTAGTAGGGGGAACTTCTTTGGTTGTAGGAGAAGACATAAGAGTGGACTGAATCTTGGATTTTCCGTGGAAAATGTTGGTAGGAAATTTTATATGTCGGCGGATGGGGATGGATCAAATATGGAGGTAGGTGAACGAAGTGTGGTTCCCGGTGCTAGGTTATGGATCAACTTTTCAAATGTTGTTAAGAGGATGGTTGGGTTTCATCTTCCGTTAGGTGGAGGATACAAATGCATTTCTAAAAGGTATGTGGTTTTTGGATAGCTCTATGATGTCCTTGAAGCCATGGTCACCTTTGTTTGATCCTAAAGACAAGTTTTCTAGGAGCACTCAAGTATGGGTTAAGTTACCCGATCTACCAATGGAATTTTGGTATGAGTCGGTGGTAAGGGCCATAGGGGATGTTCTGGGAAAGATTGTCCTAGTTGAAAACATTTATTTGACTGGTGATACCCACACGATGGTTAAGTTCCTTGTAGAAATAGATGTCAACAAAGGTCTCTCTGAATCCATGGATTTAGTCTAGAATGGGAAGAGACATACTCAAATGTTGGATTATCTAAACATAGCCTTTTCGATGTGATAGTTTCCATGAGCAAGGTCATGTCTTCAAGGAATGTGATAAATTGTTGGTTAGAAAGGTGTGGAGGAGGAAGGGTAGGATTGTTGGTGAGTTGAGAGGTACAGTAAACCCTTCTTCATCTCCCACTTTGTCACTAGGGAAGTAGATTATTGATGATAGATTGGGAATGAGCAGTTTGTAAAGGTGAGTCAAGCTGAGTATTAACCTTCTATTCCTGGGTGTCTTTTGATAAGGGATCTCTCGATTCCCCTCATTGAAGGGTTGAGTATTTTTGTGAGCGTGGTAACAAGGAAGTTTTCATGTTTGGATTTGGTGATTATACCCCACCAAATTCTGATAAGAGGACATGTGGTTACGAGATGGAGTCAGATCCTTTCTCGAGTAAGTACATTAATATTGACTCCTTTTTTCCCTTTTCTTCTTCTAGGGATGACAAATAGGTTTGTGGCTGAGAGATGGGTTGTCAATTAGATGATATTAAAATTAATAAAGATCCTTCAAGTGCTTCATTTCCTCTGGAGCCACAACCATCCTTAGCCTTCCTTAGGGACTTTGTAGACCTTTCAAATGATTTGTCTCCTTCTTTTGAGGTTCTCAAGACCCAAAGGGGAAGACTGATTCATCTTCCTCCTTGTCTAGAGGGGGAAATTGTTATCCTTTTAGGACTCGAAACGAGACTAGAGGCCTTGATTTTTCCTAATCTGGAGGATTGGGACAAGATTCTTTGTTGGAGTTGGGGCCTTCTCATGTGGGGAGAAAATATTCTCTGAAAAGGGATTAGGACAAGTCCATTGGGGAGATTAACCAAGTTCAAAAAAAACTCATTACCGGAGTCCTTGGAGTAGACCATGCCCTATATGCCTGGTTCCTCCATGAAGTTACTCTTTCTTAATATCATAGGGTTGGGGTGGGAAAGCTAATAAGTTGGCCCTAAAACGATTAGTGGAGATTTACAAGCTAGATGTATTATTTTTACAAGAGACTATGGGTAAAGGGGATGTATTAATAAGTGAACTGAGGAAGTCTTTAAGAAATTGGGAAATCCTGGCAGTAGACGCATATGGTCAGTCTGGGAGTATTATTATAGGATGGAACCATAATATTTCTCTAATGGATTCTTTTATTATCTCCTCAAGCTTGTGTATGAATATTTTCAGCAAAATTTTGGTTCAAGTCTTTACTTTTCTTAGTGTGTATGGGCCTTATGAGGAGAAACAAGGGTTTTGGGAGAGGATTTTCAACCTTCAATGCCTGAATTCTAATAAATTAATTTTGGGGGGTGACCTGAATTTTACTTTGAGTTGAAGAGAGGTTTGGGGGAGTAGTGTGATGGTGGATCACCTTGCTGATTTTTTTGCAAACAGGTTGGAAGCATGTGGACTGGTAGATGTGGAACCTTTGAAACTACAACCTATGTGAAGCAATAACAAGGCTAGAAAGGAAAGTGTTCTTAATTGTTTGGATAGATTCATGGTTCATGATCCATATTTGCATAAGGTGGTGAGGCACGAGTCTTGGTTTGATCCGAGTAGGTGTTTAGCTCACTTTCCAATAGTGCTTGAACTTGACCTCAATGATCCCAGTGCGAGAACACCCTTTAAATTTAATCTAGTGTGGTCAAAAGAGGAAGATTTTATTAATTTAGTAAAAGAGAATTGGGTTCATATTGACCCCCTCCTTAGAACTTTCTACAGGCGAACAGTTCACTCGGGCTCTTAAAAATATTAGAGAGAGGGTGGCAGCTTGGGCAGGGGAGAAATATCATAATATACATTATTTGTTAGAGGAGGTGGAAAAGGAACCTAAGGGGCTGGTAGATGAACTATTGTCAGATCCCTTTGGACAAGACTCTCTAGTCAGGTTAAAGTAGTGTGAGGCAAAAAAATTGAAACTTTTGATGGATAAAGAAGCAGCTTGGTGGATCAAAAGAAAGGTTGTTTGGTTAGAACTAGGAGATAATAACAAAGTTCTTTCACTCCTTTGCAAATAATAGATGAAGTATCAATACAATTTGGGAGTTGTTGGACCAGGGAGGTACAAAGGTCAAAGGATTTAAGGGTTTAGTTGAACTTGGAGTCAATTATTTTAAGGGGATTTATAAGGAGCTAGAAAGGGTTAATCTGGTCAAAATTTTGAAAGTTATTTCTTACTTTCCACGCATGGTTACTGAGGAAATGAGTGAGGATTTGTTCAACCTAGTCACAAAGAAAGAGTTGATTTCAGTCCTGCAAACATTTAAAAAGGACAAGAGTCTTGGACTAGATGGGTGGTCAGTTGAATTTTACATTGAGTTCTTAGATTAACTAGGTATGGACTTATTATGGATGGTGGAGGAGGTAAGAACCTCATGAAGAATGGTAAGAGGTTTAAATGCAACCTTTTTAGCTATGATACCTAAGTAAGATTGTCCTGAATATTTTGATGATTTTAGACCTATCTCCTTGTGTAATTTCTTATATAAGATAATTGCAAGCTAAAGCCTATACTTTCCGAGTATGTTTCAACTGAACAGTTTGGTTTTTTAAGGGGAAGATAGATTCACAAAGTTGTTGGTACAACCCATGAGGGCTTCCACTCAATCAAGATCTTTGGTAGGCCAACAATGATTATTAATCTTGATTTATCAAAATCTTACAACAGAATTTCATGGTTGTACTTTAGCACAATTTCCAAAGGGAATGTTGGAGAGAATAAGAAAGGTTTGTTTTAATTTCCTATGGAAAATTAGTTGTGAATTTGAGGGTACTCACTAGGTCGGGTGGCAAAAGTTGGCAGTTCCCAAATATTTGGGAGGGTGGGGAATAAAAAATATACATCATTTTGGACGATTTTTGGCTACAATATTTATGGTTGGTACTCACTAAGGACAATCTCTCAAGTAGATTTCTAGTATAGAAATATATGGCCCCTAGAACTAAAGTAGACTGGATAAGAAAAGAGAAAAAATTAGTTCAGAATGTGTCTAATAAGTGGAAGTCCCTTTCTCAAACATTCCCAATGGTTGGTTCTTTCCTAGCTTGGCATGTGGGGGAAGGGTCTCATGTGAGGATAGGGGTCAATGCAATAATGGGTTGAAATCATGAAGTTTTTCTTCTAGGAGCTCTAGTTCAGTACTTGAGAGAAAATGGGAAATCGACTCTTAATTTGGTTAATAAACTGGAGGAAACAACTTTATGGAAGCAAGGTTGGTTGAACTCAGGAGATTTGGGTCTAGAGGGAGCCTTAGCAAGGAATTGAGAGACTTTTATTGCAAAGTTAAGAAGGGCACACATCTTACTTAATGAGAAACCAGATGAGCTTGCATGGGGATTTAACAAGCAAGGATCTTCGTACAGTACTAAGTTGGGATACCAGGCTATGTTCCCCTTTGAAGTCAACGAAATGCAATGGTGGTGGAGAGTTGTATGGAAGTTGAAGAATCCGTCTAAATTGAAGAAACTTGTGTGGCTTGCTTTGTTTAATCAAGTTCTTACATGGGATCATTTACAAAGAAGAGGTAAAGTGGGGCTAAACTAGTGTAGTCTTTGTAAGGAATATGAAGAAACAAACCTTTATCTCTTTCTGCTCTGTTGTACTATGTTTTCATTGATGTCAAGTGGTTTCATAGTGATGTATTGATGTCATGGTTGATAGGAAGTGAAGTTGTATCATTTATGTCATGTCATGGTTGATATGAAGTACCAAATGGATGAACACCAAAGTGGTCCCCTTATGGTGAAATCCCTCATGGGAAGACATTTTGTGAAGTCCAAATGGTTAAGTGGTTGAGTAGTTCTAGCAGCGTGGTTAAAGAACTCAAGTTTGGTTGAGGAATAATGTAATGGAGATCAGCGAATTTGCATGTGAGACCATTCTAGATGGATAGTACATGTCATGTCATTTCCGATGATATGTGGTACGTCACGTAGTTCCTCGCGGTTGAGGAGATGTGGCTTTGTGAAGTTGGAGAACCCTCATGAGTTACATAGAAGCTCATAGAAGATCAAAGAAGTCAAATTATTATAGAAGCTCCTAGAAGAAGTTGACTAGTCAAAGTGGTTGCAACTAGGAGTTAATCATGGGTTAAGTTGTTTCAATAAGAAAATAATTAAAAGTAAATTAGTTGCAACTAGAAGTGATGAAATTACTATTTATGGATAAAGTGGTTGTAAGTGGACAAGTAGTTAGAAGTGGGTTAGCCCTAAAAGAAGGAAGTTGGTTAGAAGATAACCCCTAGAGGAAGCTACTTGGAGAGTATAAATAAGAGAGCAAGGGTGTCTTATGATAATGGAGTTTGAGCATATTGAATATCTATTATTTGGTGAAACATTTATTGTAGGTACTCATTGATACATATGAAGTTACACAAGTCTGAGGTAGCAAAGGAAGGTTGACGACGAAAGTTTCAGAGCTTCAAAAAAACCCTAGTTTCTGAAGTGTACACGGGTTGCAGTGGAGGAGGTCATGTACATACGCGGGTTGTAGAAGGACATGGCGCGTACAGAAGAAAAGGTCATGGAAACCTTGATTAGATATTGGTGTCAGGTCCCTGAAGTCTGAAGCAAGTTCTCAGGTCATCATTCTACAGGTTCAGATCAGCTACAAAAGTTCTAGTATGATTGCATGGTTGTTTTAATGATCACTTTTGCTTATGGTATAATGAATGCTTGAAGCATTCTTGGTATGGTTGTTGTGAGATCTGGATATGGTATATTCTGGTTGATTGGATGAGTGAGAAGCACTCTTATGTATGGTACAGTTCCAATATGGTTGAGGGATATCTATGTTGTATCATGATGTATGCATGAGGGACATGCATAGGTTGTTGGAGATGCTTCATTAATGACATGATGGCACAATTTGGTTGTAGTGACAGGTTGCAAGTGGATGTGACAAAGGCAGTGAAGGTCTGAAGGGCCAAAAGTTTCATAGTTGTAGAAAGATGGAAAACCCTAGTTTTTTAAAGGTGTATGCAGGCTAACAAAGGGAAGTTCGTGCACATACATGTGTTGCAGTATAGACAGGTCGCATACATACGCGTGATGCAGTATAGATAGGTCGCATACATACATGTGTTGTGTTAAGCCCTAATATTGGCTCATTACCCCTTAATTGGGGTATATTATATTAGTAATGTTATTTTATTTAGGTCGGCTTTAGGCCATTAGTTGTAATTATACCTCCGAGTCTCCTATATATACCAAGGAGACATTTTCATTTTGAATCATCTTGTACTTGAACATTTAAGTGGGGTAAAAGGAGGTTGCCCCCTCGAAGAGGCTTATTATCTGAAATTATCTCTTAAGGAGTTGATTACTTTTTCTGAGGATTTTCTATGCTATATTGATATTTGGTTCTTAACATATGGTATCAGAGCTCAAGGTCTTAGGGTTCCGCTGCTACATCTGAGACACCTTGGAATTTTCGCTATAACTTTTTTTCTACAACGTTTTAGAAGGAACGTCTTGGAGGATATTTAGTAGACGGATCAAGGTATGTTGGGTTAAAAATTCAGCCCCTGAGGCCTTATACTTTAGGAGATACATCCTATACAAGATAGGGTTCTGGAATCATCCTAAATTGAGTCATTGTGGAATTTTCGCTATAAAAACTTTTCTGTAACGTTTCAGACCCTAAAATTCGGAGGATATTTACAAAAATTTGTAAGGTATCTGTGGTAAAAATTCAAATTCTGGGTCATATTAAATTTGTAGATACACCCTATGTAAGATAGGGTATCTGACTAGTCCTATTGACTAGTCTCAAGAAGGTGTTCCAGGTAAAACAATCATAACTTCTTCCTAGAGTATCCAAATTGTGTGGGACTGGTTTCATTGGATCGTGGACAGTCTGTAGTATTTTTGGTGTGAGTTTTATAATTTTATATCAATTATTTTGTGCAGGGCACGCTATACAAGTGAGATCTCCTGGAAAGGCAAAAAATCGGCAAGTTGTGGGGAAGTAACCGTAAATTCCACTTGGCACATCCAATTTTGATCAGACCTGTGGCATTGCAAAGAAGAAATATTAGAGAACTACATAAAAGAAATTTTCATACCCAGAAGGTCCGAAACTTGGGAGATACAACAGAAGAAATATTGTCTAGCAAAACCACCTCAAAATCAAGGATCAAAAGTGATACTTGGCCAACATACCACCAAAAAAGGGAACTTCTACACCAAATAAGCCTCCATAAAATCCTACTTGGACTCTTGTTGAAGGTGAAAAAATGTGTAGGGACATAAATGAACTACAAAAGAAGATGGATTCAATGGAAGCTAAGTTGGATAATAAGATGGATTCAATGGAATCTAAGCTGGATACTAAGATGGATGGTTTAAAAGGGGAGATCATGGAAGTATTGAAAAATTTCATAACAAAGAAGACACCTGAAAGTGAAAATGCATCCCATGAAATTCATGATGAGGACACAAGGAAGGTGAATAAAAAATGGAGAAACTCTGACTTTGGTTTGAAGACCAACCACGTTCCTAAGATTGATATGAGGAAATTTGATGGCAAGGACCCAATCACATGGATACTTCAGATGGAGAAATTATTTGATCTCCATAATGTGCCACATACACAAAAGGTACGAATTGCTTCTTTATATTTAGAACCTAATCAATTTGTATGGTATCGATGGCTTTGTTC
>ML786055.1:242287-261916 GCA_009831015.1 Picea engelmannii | reverse complement strand
TCTTGTACTTGAACATTTAAGTGGGGTAAAAGGAGGTTGCCCCCTCGAAGAGGCTTATTATCTGAAATTATCTCTTTTTCAAGGCGTTGAGTACTTTTTCTGAGGATTTTCTATGCTATATTGATATTTGGTTCTTAACATGTTACAGTATAGACAAGTCGTGTATATGTTGGATGATTGTTTAATGTCTACAAGACCCACTTGAGGGTTGGATTCTGCACATCTCAGTTGATGCCAAGATTTACAAGTTGGGTCTTGTATTGAGAATTGGTGCTCTCTTGGAGTTGGTTCTCTTTTTAGTTGGTGTTGATAAAGCCCAGAGATTATAGTCTCCTGTAACACATAATACAAAAATCTTACACATATATCTGGTGTTCTTTGTGTTTATTATGGTGATGATTTATAGTTCTCTATTATTGATGAATGTTGTTTATACATGTAAATAGTTAAGTATGCATGAATAATATGTTCGAAGTGGTTGCTAACTAAAGGTTTGAAAGAATTGTAAAAAGATCCCTACATTGATTCACCCCTCCCCCCTCTCAGTGTGGTCTATGTGTCCAACAATTGGTATTAGAGTAGGCCTTCATCATAAGCCTTACAAACTTGAAGGAGATTTGTGGGCACACAAATGGATGAACATGCAGAAGAAGTTCCCTTCTTTCATTTTGACAGATTGCTCGGCATGGAGAATAGGAATGAAAGGGTATTTGAATTCAAAAGGAGCAGGAGTTTGGGATATAGTTGTTGTTGGATCAGTTTCCTTGAAGAATCAGTCAAAAATTGCAGATCAAAAGGAAGCAATGAAGAACAATGCAATGGCATTCAAGACCATCTTAAATGGACTCTCAAGTTTTTTCGAAGAAATCATAGGACAATGCACCTCCACCAATGACCTATGGCTGAAGCTAGAAAAGGCATATCAAGACTCAGTCATCAATGAAGGTAAAGACTCTCCAAAATATTATGATTGCAATAATTCTAAATGTAATTATGTTGAATTTTCTCCTGCAAATGAAGAAGAAGATATAGAAGAAGTTTGTGTAGACTCAACTAAGAATTATCTTATAGATGAAGATGGAGATTTGTTGAAGCTTAAAGACAAAGTTATATATTCGTTAAGAGAAGCAGAAGATGATTTAGATGCTTTTGAGGATCTTGAAGGATACACTAAGGAATCCCTAGAAAAGTATCAAAAGCACATCATGGCACTAAAAAAAATGATCAAGAAACAAGAAGAAAATGAAACAACTGAAAAGTTCATATCTAAACAAAGGACCAAATTAGAAGAAAAAGAAGAAGAGATCAAGACACTAAAGAATGAAATAATTAGTCAAGCAGAAGAAAAGAAGGTAAATGATGAGCTTAAGAAAAGCCTTGGAGAGCTTAAAGAAACAAGAGAAATCAATGTCAATCTAAGAACTCAACTTGAAGAAGCCAAAATGATAGAAGAACTATTGAAGAACCATGTAAATAAAAAGGAAGAATCATGTCATAATCTGGAAGAAGAAGTTGTTGATCTCACGAGGAAAGTAGAGAAGTAAAACACTCATATCAAGTTCATGAACAACTCAACAATATTGGATAGTCAAAGATCACCAAATGATAAATCTGGTCTTGTATACAACAAGGAAGCAACACACTATGAAGCTAGAACTTCTAAGAATCATGATGTAGGACCTTCATTTTTAAAGGGTGGAAGCAAAGATGCAAGTCAAGCACCTGCACAAAGCAAGGAAACCTTCAGAAGATTAGAACAAGGAAGACACCAAGAAGACAATCCTACACCTCAAACCAAATTCAGAAGAGATACACCTTCAATATTGACACAAAAGCAAAGGGATGAAAATGTTTTCAATGGTTATTGTTTCTCATGTAATGAATATGGTCACAAAGCTTTGGATTGCAAACATTATGCAAGGAAATATGTTGAAAGATTCAATAACATCTTAAAATGTTGGAGATGTAATCTTGTGGGACACATTGTTGCACATTGTCACACCATGAGATGTTACAGCTGCAGTGGGTTTGGCCACAAACCCAGGATTGATGGAATTCAAAGAAGCAGTCAATGAGGAATGATTCATACAATATGGAAAGAAGAGAATGGAAGAAAGACAATATTGAAAGGATGGAAGCTGAAAGAGCAAGTACTCAAAGAACATGACACTCTCAGAAGTGGATGAAGAAAGTTGAACAACCAAACATGAATGAAGGCATAAAAAATGAGGAAAGCTTAATATTTTATGAGGCATATGTGGGTTCCTATGGGAGCAATCATGTACATACATGAGGTGACTTATAGAAAGGTTGCATACATACGCAATTTGTCTAAAGAACCTGTCGCGTACCTATGGTAAAGCCTTGAAAAAGGGGGTTGGAACAGACTGCAGAAGGTAAGTAAGCCCAAGTTATCTGAGATTTGATGTTACAGGTCAGCAACAAAAGCTATATGCATACTTGTATGTGTGTTTGATGAATGTATGGTGATAATATATTGTGAGTTTTGGAGCATATGCTTGAGGCCTATCTTGGATGCATGGTACAAACCCTAGTGTGTGGATTGAGACATTTTTGTTAAAGTACAATGTTGGTTATGTTACATACTTATAAGCAAGATTATCACACTTTGTTTATGAGGTATATCATGGGTAATGTGATACTAGATAGAGATACATCATTGATCTATTGAGGCATATTATTGGCACATGTCTAGAGGTATTATTGTTGCATTATACTTGTTGTAGTGATTGGTTTTGAGGCAGATTTGTTGTAGTACATGGTTGGTAAATATGTGAGCTCTATTGATATATCTTGAGGTATAGTGTGAGAAGCATTTGTTTGATGATCTTGGTATATTGTCGGGTTCATGATTGAGACACTTAGTTGATGAGTTGACATATATGGTGCATGTTGATTGAGGCCTACTTGTTGAGATACATTGTTAGTGCATATATTGGATACATTGGCACATGTTTTATGGTAGTTGGTTGAAGCATATCATGAGTGATATGACATTTGTTTGAGGTACATGGTTGGCATGTTGTATGGTTGATGATGTTATTGGTACATTCGTATGAGGCACTTGTCGATGATCTATATACATGCTTAGCACACATTT
This sequence comes from Picea engelmannii, assembly GCA_009831015.1. NCBI lineage: Eukaryota > Viridiplantae > Streptophyta > Pinopsida > Pinales > Pinaceae > Picea > Picea engelmannii. The sequence continues at coordinate 258,795 of ML786055.1, read as the reverse complement.
GGCACATATTCTTGGCATATGGCTGAGATACACTTTATGGTACATGGTGTATGGCATATGGTTGATGTGAATGGTTGGCACATGTTATGGAGTATTGAACATTGATTAGGAGCGATGATGACAGAGGGAGCATGAGCATTGTCATTTCAAAGTGTTTCCATCAATGTTGGTGTTTCCATCAATGTTGGTGTTGCCATCAATTCCAAAGGGGGAGATTGTTGTACTATGTTGTCATCGATGTCAAAGGGTTGATGTCAAGTGGTGTCATAGCGATGTATTGATGTCATGGTTGATAGGAAGTGAAGTTGTATCATTGATGTCATGTCATGGTTGATAGGAAGTACCAAATGGATGAACTCCAAAGTGATCCCCTTATGGTGAGATCCCTCACAGGAAGACGCTTTGCGAAGTCCAAATGATTAAGTGGTTGAGTAGTCCTAGCAATGTGGTTAAGGAACTCAAGTTTGGTTGAGGAATATTGTAATGGAGATCAGTGAATTTGTAGGTGAGACCATTCTAGATGGATAATACATGTTGTGACATTTCCAGTGATATGTGGTACATCACGTAGTTCCTCACGGTTGAGGAGATATGGCTTTGTGAAGTTGGAGAACCCTCATGAGTTATCTAGAAGCCCCTAGAAGGTCAAAGAAGTTAAATTATTCTAGAAGCTCCTAGAAGAAGTTGACTAGTCAAAGTGGTTGCAACTAGGAGTTAATCATGGGTTAAGTTGTTTCAATAAAAAAATAATTAAAAGTAAATTAGTTGCAACTAGAAGTGGTGAAATTACTATTTATGGATAAAGTGGTTGTAAGTGGACAAGTGGTTAGAAGTGGGTTATCCCTAAAAGAAGGAATTTGGTTAAAAGATAACTCCTGGAGGAAGCTACTTGGAGAATATAAATAAGAGAGCAAGGATATTTTATGATAATGGAGTTTGAGCATATTGAATATCTATTATTTGGTGAAAAGTTTATTGCGGGTACTCATTGATACATCTGAAGTTACTCAAGTTTGAGGTAGCAAAGGAAGGTTGACGGCGAAAGTTTTGGAGCTTCAGAAAAACCCTAATTTATAAATCATACATGGGTTGCAGTGGAGGAGGTCGCGTACATATGTGGGTTGTCGTGGATGAGGTAGCGTACATACGCGGGTTGTAAAAGGACAGGGCACGTACAAAAGAAAAGGTCATAGAAAGCTTGATTAGATGTTGGTACCAGGTCCCTAAAGTCTGAAGCAAGTTCCCATGTCAGGATTCTACAGGTTCAAAGCAACTACAGAAGTTCTAGTATGATTACATGGTTGTTTAATGATCACTTTTGATTATGGTATGGTGGATGCTTGAAGCATTTTTGGTATGGTTGTTGTGAGATATGGATATGGTATATGTTGGTTGATTGGTTGAGTGAGAAACACTCTTATGTATGGTACAATTATGATATGGTTGAGGGATATCTATGTTGTATGATGATGTATGCATGACATACATGCATAGGTTGTTGGAGATGCTTCATTAATGAAATGGTACAGATGGAAAAGGTTGGTTGCAGTGACAGGTTGCAGGTGGATGTGACACAAGCAGTGAAGGTTTGAAGGGCCAAAAGTTTCAAAGTTGCAGAAAGCTAGAAAACCCTAGTTTTTTGAAGGTGGACGCAGGCTAACAAAGGGAAGGTCGCATACATACGTGTGTTTCAGTATAGACAGGTTGTGTACATACGCGTGTTACGGTATAGACAAGTCGTGTATCTGTTGGAAGATTGGTTTCTATCTACAAGTTAGGTCATATACTTGAGGGTTAGATTCCTCACATCTCAGTTGGTGTTGAGATCTGCAAGTTGTGTCTTGTATTGAGAGTTGGTGTTGATAAACCCCAGAGATTGTAGTCTCATGTAACACATAATACAAAAAGCTTACACATATATCCGATGTTCTTTGTATTTATTATGGCGATGATTTATAGTTCTCTATTATTGATGAATGTTGTTGATACATGTAAATAACTAAGTATGAATGAATAATATGTTTGAAGTGGTTGCTAACTAAAGTTTTGAAAGAAGTGTAAAAAGAGCCCTACACGGATTCACCCCCCCTCTCAGTGTGGTCATTGTGTCCAACAGGCTCTATCCTTTTTCTATACAAGTTTGGCACAAGATTGAAGAGTCCTTGATTTTGGCCTCCTTATGGCATGGAGACACCATTGAGGTTTGTCTTCAATCATGGTTTTCTCAGCATGAATTTAGTAGCTTGCGAGTTGTACCATTTCTAGTTGTCCGGGGTATATGGAAAACAAGGAACTCCACTCTCTTTGAAGGAAAAATTCACCCAACCTTCCAAGTTTCGGCGTAGGTAATGGGTCTCTTTCCTTTCTTCAAAGAGGTTTCCAAGCAAAAGATCATCGAGATGGTTGGCAAGGTATAGGTGGACAAGACCAATTTTCCTTAGGGCCCTTCGATGGGGCCTGTCAAGGACATAATACAACAGTGGGACTCAAGTTTACTTGTTTCCTATCAGATTCCCATTACTTTCAATTTAAAGAAAACATGGGGCAGAGAACCAACAACTTGGGTGAATTTATGGCACTCTTTTATTTGCTTAAATTCACCTTGTACAAGGAACTTTTTGCAATTCATATATTTGGTGACTCCCTTATGGTTATCAAGTGGATGATTGATTAGGTGCGGGTTCAAAATTATATTGAACTACTGGCTGTAACAAAACCGATGAAGGACGTAGCAACAACTTTCTAGAATATCATATTCTCACATATTTTCCATGAGAAAAACCAAGTGGTAGATAAACTCTCAAAGGAAGGTCTGGTTTTGATGGAGAATACCTATGTCCTTGCAGAATTTCATGAAAGACATTGTTCTATTCTCAGACAGGATAGGTTGAAGACCTTTTAATGTGACTTTTTTTTTTCCGGATATGTAGATTGAAGTCCTCTTTCCTAGGGTTCGATGGATTCTATGCTCTCAGTGGATAATTTTTTTTTTTGTAATATGTCAGTATCATATTGTCTTTAACCGTTTTTAGAGCCTTAATCAACTCATTTTTTTGGGCATTCAAGGCCCTTCTCTCTGAGGCGCACATAGTGAGTGCATTGAGCGTTTATATAAATCAATGCCACATTGTCTTTCGTAAGTCTTTAGAGTCTCGATCAACTTAGTTTTTGATCTTTCAAAACCCTCCTGTTTAGGGCACACATGGTCAATACATTGAAATTGTATTTTATATTTTACTTGAATATAAAATACATTTTTTTTCTTGGAAAAAAATATATGGTATAGAATCTTCCCATAACACCATATATTGAATTTATGGTTGTCCAACTCACTCATCTTCCCAAAACACCATATATTGAATTTATGGTTGTCCAACTCGATATACCATTAAATATTTGCTCTCGAATAAGGTCTCCATTTCGAATCTACTCAACATATAATTCATGCTTTTCTCCTTCATTTCGAATCTCCTCAACATATAATTCATGTTTTTCTCCTTCCATTTTTTTTCCTGTGATTCAAATAGCATAGACAATATCCTTGGGAAAGCATAAAGGTTTCCTATAAATTTAACTATAGCATTAAACAATTGGTTCGAGTAATAATGAAAAGCTTGCTCAACATATGGTCATGAGAGAATCTCCTCAACATATAATTCATGCTTTTCTCCTTCCATTTTTTTTTGGGAAGAAAATGCATGTGATTATAGCATAGGCAAAATCCTTGGGAAAGCATAAAGGTTTCCTATAAGTTTAACTATAGCATTAGACAATTGGTTCGAGTAATAATGAAAAGCTGGCTCGACATATGGTCAGCACAGTTCAAGTACTAATGAAAAGCTGGCTCGAGTCTCGACATATGGTCAGCACATGGTTTGCATTAGGGAAAACATGCAAAACATTAATATCTCGTGCGCAAATGATAAGAATTAAGAGAATGAAAAGCGCGCACAAAATTTAGAGGCCTTTTTTTATTATGTTAATTTAGTAATTTAAATTATAACTAACAACATAAAGGTGTCTAACAAATCAAGAAGGTTATATGAAGGGCACTTATGTTTTTTTTTCCTTATGTTCAATGAATTTTCCATTTGATTTTAGATGGCTTAATTTAAAGTTGAGATTGAAGAATTTTAATTTATTTTAAATCGACTTAATGTTGTTGAGATGGAAGAATTTTAATTTATTTTAAATCAAAATTTTGAAAAAATATTCAATAATAATTTTTTATTTGTGTAGATTGTTAATGATATAAACTATTTCATCATTATATCTTAATTTATTATGCAAATAATAAAATTGTATTTTAATCTATAATGAATTAATATCATCAACTAATAAAAACAAGGATTTTATTGTTTTAATTAGTATAGTATAATTTTTAAACTTTACACAAATTATGTCAAACCATGACATAGTACATAGTTGATATATAGATTAAATTTTTAAAATTACATTATAATATATTTTTATATATTCAAATATTTTCATAAGAATAAAGTAAAAAAAAAAAAAAAAAAGTCTACATGAGACTTGCTGGCTTCTGTGCATGCTCTTGTCCGTCTAGGGTATGGGTGTGTAGGTGATGTGGTCCGGTGTGGGTGTTGAAGGTTTGTAGTGCAACTAGCAACTCACCGCCTTTTCAATGGTGGAATGTGACCAGATGCAGCCGTAACTGGTTTAAGCAAATTTCTCTCAGCGGTTACTCATTCCTCACGTGCAAACCGCCTTTCATGGTAAATTCCGATCACCGACTTTAATGACGTGGACGGGGACACTGTAAAGCATGCTGAATGCCTCGTTCAGGGAGCAACACGTTTCAGAGAATATGATTGTTATCTGTGTACCGTCCCGGGTCGCTCGAGAGGAATAATATCATCTCCCTCCGCTCCTCGCCTCTTCTCTCCACCATGGAAAACGTGAGGAAAGTAGTAATGGTAAATGGTGTCATCCAGGGGAGCCGCTTCGCTGTCACTTCACTTTCCTTACAATGCCAATCTCTCATATTCTTCCCTATTTAAATTGGTTCCCAATACCATCCTTCCACAAAGCCAGCGAGCGGAATTTTTCAAAGTATAGGAAGTAGGTAAGGTCCAGACTCCGTATAAGCGTTCTGCCCTTTCATGTTTTACAGTGATCGGAATTTAGCATTCGTGTTGGGAATGGGTGGGTGCCAGCTTCTTCTATGTCTGATTCTTCTCATTGATCTGTGTTCCTCCGTATTGGTGGAACAGCAGCCTCTTGTTTTAACTTATCACAATGGTCCCCTGCTCACCACCATACCCACTGTGGATGTCCATGTCATTTGGTATGGTAGATTTAGCCCTGTCCAGCGTTCCATCGTGGGGGATTTTGTGCAGTCCTTGGAAGCCAGCAAGGCCACGGAGCCTTCCGTGTACAGCTGGTGGAAAACCACTGAGAGATATAGTGGTGCCTCCAATAATGCCGCCGCCATGGCAAACACGAGGCTGGGAAAGCAGAAGCTGGACGATGGCTATTCCCTCGGCAAGTCCCTGAAGCGAAGCCAGATTGCGGATCTGGTAGAGAGGGCAATTGCTTCCAGAGCAGTGCCGGAGAACAGCAATGCCGTGTATTTGGTACTGACGTCCGATGACGTTACTGTGGAGGGATTTTGTATGAGTTGTGGATTCCATGGTGATCTAATGCCGAGGAAGAAGGTTCCTCTTCCATATGCGTGGGTTGGGAACTCCGAAAGTCAATGTCCCGGGCAGTGTGCGTGGCCGTTTCATCAGCCCATCTACGGCCCCCAGACTCCTCCCCTGGTGGCACCGAACGGTGACATGGGCATCGATGGAATGATCATCAACATTGCCACCGTTCTTGCAGGAGCAGTGACCAACCCCTTTAACAGCGGCTACTTCCAAGGCGACGCTGCTGCGCCTCTAGAGGCCGTCTCAGCCTGTCCAGGGATATATGGAAAGGGGGCTTATCCTGGCTTCCCCGGGGAGCTACTGCTGGATAAAACAACCCGGGCAAGCTACAATGCCCATGGAATTAATGGGCGGGAATTTCTGCTGCCGGCTATGTGGGATCCGGCTACCAGATCTTGCCAGGCATCACTATAAACATTTTTGTAATTGGTACTGAGAAGAGAATTAAGTAGATATCCGCCTCGTCTCTATTATTTCTATGGCTTAAATTTTAGATAAATTTGAACAAAATAATAATTTTATGTTGTTTAAATTGTATTTTTGAGCGTATAAATAGATTGATATTTTTTTCCAGGGTGGAAGATTCTGCGCTGGAAACCCACTCCAGATACTTCCCCACATAGTGGCTGTTATGGGAGTGATAAAGCTTCGCAGCCCCAAGGGATACAGGTTTAACTCGTGACCTCTCCCCGAACTGGAAGAGTGTGCGCATGTCTTAACCAATTGTGCTATCCCTTGGGACCAATAGATTGACACTTGAATTATATAAACTTAGCAACTCAAATCTACAAATTTGAATTATATAAACTTAGCAACTCAAATCTACAAATGTACAGATACAACTATTCATCTCTCATCACTGCATTCATTTCTTATCACTAAATTTCTATCAAAATCAAACCATCCAAAAAATTACTTAAAAAGGTTAAAAAAATATAACATTTAAACTACTACTATTATTTATTCTGTTATTATTTATGTTTATTTTATACATCCTGAGTGAGTTTAATGGTTAAAAATATGTGTTTTCTCTCTAGTTTCAAATTCGGAAGGGGGTAGGGTATGTATATCTTAGTAGACTTTACCAGTCAAATTGCTGAGTGGAGGAAGATCCCTTGTCCCACAAACATGCAACTTGATTTTATATGATATAGAACAGGACATAATGAAAGATACTTGGAATTTGTAAGATTTGATAAAGCGTAACAAGGTCCAAGGAATATATGAATTGAAAAATATATGAATCAAAATCATAAAATAATAAAAAAACACTTTAAAAGAGTCTGAGGGGTCTGATAAAATCTTACCTGTTCATTTCTTTTTTTTAAATCTTACCTGTGCATGTCTTTTGATAAGAGGAATTGCAAATGTCACAAAGCACTTGCGAAGTTTATTTGAATTTTGTGTCCAATAAATTAACAAAACACTTTGTATTTTTTCGAATTTGCATACCACACCCATGGACTTCCATTCTCACATTATTGAGTTAAAGGTTTTTCACCCAGAATTGAGCATGTTGATATCCATGGAGTTTCATCCTCACATTATTGAGTTAAAGGTTTTTCACCTAGAATTGAGCATGTTGATATCCATGGAGTTTCATCCTCACATTATTGAGTTAAAGGTTTTTCACCCAGAATTGAGCATGTTGATATCCATGGAGTTTCATTCTCACATTATTGAGTTAAAGGTTTTTCACTCAGAAATTGAGCATGTTGATAAGTGTAATAAATTATTATGGTTGTCAAAAAACTAGCCATTAAAATTTAAAAAGAAAAAATTATGAACTTCTAACTCTTCTTGTCCTTGTATATCACATGTCAAACTTCAAACGATTCAAATGCTTATTGCAAGGCAATGTATCATTTTTGTTTCTTTTTCATTTTGCACTTCATTTTATTAAGCTTTCTTGTTGTTTAGACTAAATATGTTTTATATTATTATGAAAAGAATCTCATAAAGGTACTTTCATTTTTTATATTAAAAGAAACTCACACGGGCACTTGGATTATATTCCTATTTGCTTTTATAATTTATTGCATATTTCCCGATACAGAATGGGCATGAGTAGAAAGATATTTTAAAGAACCTAGAGGGCTACTTTAGAGAGTATTATAATCTATAGGATTTTAGCCAATCCTAATTGGCAATAACCTTAACAAAAAAACACTAATAGAATGTTATGATAGATTTCTGGAAAGTGGACCTTCAACTAGTAATATGATCAACAGCTCAAGTGTCATTGTACTTGTTTAAGTTCCTCTTTCAACTTTGATAATACATACTTTAAATTGTCCACCAATATAAAATTGGCTATTTTGACAACTTACATTTATATTTGTAAGGTCTTTTAGTTTATTATTATGTCTAAATACCCGTAAATTTGAATATTTTTGTTAACTAATCTTATAGCTTACTAATTATAGGAATACGCACAAAATTAACCATTAGACCATCATTAATTTAAATGCAGTTGCAACATGTTGAAATAAATATGAATGCAACTAATTAACCTCAAACACAACAATATATAAACTATTCACATACACAGAGTTAAAACACAACAATTTAGCTCACAAAATAACACAAAACACAGATAAACACTTATATTTTTAGAACAGTTGTGCAACCAAATGTTTGGGACATACTTTCCACCCAACCATAGACTTGTTATTCTAGATCTCACTAGCAAGTCACCCCCAAGATGGGGCTAGGAATTCACAAAAAAGGGTGTCTCTCATAATCTACTCACAACTCAAATATCTCACAACCCATTGGTATTCTTCGACAATTATCTTGATATCCACCAGCTCTTTTCCTCTTGACCTGCCCAACCCAAGGAATGTACCCCTTCTCTACTCTACTCTCAGTCCATCGGGCGTTCCATTCGTTTATTAAGGTTTATCTGGCATAGGTAACCAGGAATCTCTCTACTAAGAACTCAAGGGAACTCACTGCTAGGAAAGCTACCAATGAAACAACAACAATCACTTGTTGTTACAGTGAAATTCACACATGAATTCACTCTTCATGATTGACAACTTGGTTCTTCTACAAGCCTGACAACTTGCTTCTTCAGTCTTCAACATTGCCAAACACGCTCCATAATTCGCCTTCCATTGTTGTTCCATCTCTAGAGCTCTTCTTTTCTCTCCTCTGCTTGTAGTTTGTCAAAAAACATGACTGTCTAAAATTATTTGTTCTCCCCATACAAATTTATTCTCTTTTTCCAAGCAAGTTGATTGTCACTCTCCCCAACATTTATTGTACTTCAAACCCATGCTCTCAATAACTATGGGATGTGACTTCTCACAGCCACTCTCTTACATGTATTCAATGATTGAGCTCTCATACACTCAAACAAAAAATAGAAGGTTGTCCCCAGTGATAATAAATTCAGGAAAGTGGGTTTGGATTAATACCCATAAATAATTCCCCCCTTGGACACTCCCTTCTCTTGTGGAAAAACCATCTCCCATATCTATCCATATCCCCTGACATCACATTTTATTTATTAAAATTCAAAAATACAATTCGCATATTACATCGTTTGGCCATAGCCACATTCATATCTACATTATGCATTAATTAAATTGAGGATTATAGTGAGGTTGTTACAATATTAATCATAAATAAAGATCAAAGTTTTATCTAACATAAATTGCACAACCTCCAACAACTTGAGTAGCTTCATGGTATTTTGTTGATATTTCATTGTTGGGTATAAGCTCCACATCAATTAATTTTAGAAATTAAGCATTAACGTTTTGTTTACATTATTTTCAAATATTTAGACATAATTGTAGAAGACCACTTACATGAAACATATACCAATCAAGGTGCTTGATCTCTCATAGAGACAAGGTATTGTAAGCAATTGAGGAAATATGAATACTATATTATGTTGGATTACTTGGAAAAAAGTCATCCAAAGCTCTTATTATCGATATTTGTTTTGCAATTCATGATGCTATCAATACAAAGTTATTAGAAGATTATATAAATTTTTATTAAAGAGGTCATATGGGCAATTAACAAGTTTAACAAATAGGATGCATGAACTAATATCATTACAAATTTGCAAATCACATCAGTGTTGTGGTACCACATGTGGTACGTACAAGTGATACAAACATTATTAGGGAAATTTTAAGCAATTGATGCTTATAATGCCTGATAATATTTCCTTGTAATAGACACATGACCCTCGTTACCATCACTTAAAGTTCAATGATGTTTTGAATATCAACTTTGAGACCATCAACTCTAGCAGATGTCAAATCCCCATGCAATTCATTGTATTGGAGACATTTTTGGGACATACAAGGCTTAATCCATAAACTAAAAGAGTATCCATTAAAACAACATGTGGTTGGCTGCCTAGATTTCCAGGGCACTAAAAAAGATAACCAAGGGACGAATCATAACACTTGATTCCAACTACAACTAGTTTGAATCCACCCTAGTGACTAGAAAGTGAATGCCACACAAACATATATGCATATGCCATATCAATATGGTAATAATATTATGAAAAACAAGAGCAATATAAATAAAAATAAAATAAATAAATAAAAAAATTGAATTTTGAAATGGTAGAAGACATTCCTAAGATGCAAAGGGTGGGCCATTAAAACGAAACCCACTTCACATTGTGGTGCTCCTTTGGTGTTTGTGATTCTGAATTTCGGCATACTTGTGGTGGATTAAAACTCATTCTAAACCCAGTGAGTTCCTTTTTTTCCAATAAACAGATTAAGATGGATAAGTCAACCATGGACTATAAAACCGTTGGAAATCTTACGATCCATGAAGCACTAAAGCACAAAACTACTAGCTTAGAATTTTGTTGGGTTGTTATATTCTTTACAATGAAATTCGAGTCAAGGTGGATCGATTAGGAAGAAAATCGAAGTCGAAGTGATCGGCCGCAAGTCAAGAGGTCAGCGGACAAGAGGTTGATAGGAGGTCATGTGGCAACCGAGTGAAGATCAGAGGGAGGTTGGTTGGTGATTCGACTGTAAAAGAATCCAAAGATTCGTGAGATTTGTAGCCAATGATCTGCATGGATCTGTAACCATTTTTGGGTGCCTTTCTTTAGGGTTTTTCCTACTGTAAATCCTATAAATAAGGCGTGAATTGTAATTGCATTAAGTTGAAGTTGTTGATGTTGTAATAATATTTTAAATGAAACCGTAGAGGTTGTTGGTCATGCAGATGTAAGCCAAATTGGTTGTAGGGTTGTTCTTGTGTAAGCAAGAAGGTATGATATCGATTATGTCTTAGGTGTAGACCAAGGTTAGGCATGTAACATTTTATTCTGAATGAATAAGACAAAAAGAAAGCAAGATGCTCAAGGAAAGCTGGATTTCTCGTTTGATTTTCCAAGGTAAAATCTATGTGTAATGTGTGTTTGTTGTGTGTAAGACCTTAAATTCAATTTAGTTCATTGTTTTCCTTTCATGATTTTCTTTATACCAGCATAATAATCAACAACAGCATGATAATCAACAACAAGCTAATAACAACAATATCATGACAACAGATCACTAGTAAAATGCATAAAGTATCTACCTCAACTTGTAGATTAGTTGATTTAGCCCATTTCCTGGTTGTTGATGATCCTGCCCAACTGCCCAAACTCAATATTAACCTCACAGCCAACTAGGAACAACCTCTCCGACTCCCTAGCTCTAGGAATCCTTGCGGTTTCCTAGCCCCCGAGCCCAAAGTTCCCAGCAACAACAGTGCCCTATGAGAGTTTCCAAAATGATATGTTCTCCCAATTTTCCTCCTCCTTCTCCTTCACCTCTTGCAGAAATTTCCAATCCAAAATGAGACCCCTCCCCAAGTCCCCTCCTCTCTTCCTTATCCTCCTCTCTCAAATCCCCCTCATTAATTTCCCAACAACCTTATCCCCCCCTTAATTCCCTAATAGCCTTATCCCCCCATTCATTACTTCACCCACCTTTTAATAATAAAATAATAAAAGTCTCATTTAATATATTTTAATAATTAATTAAATTAAAATTAAAAAGTATGATAAAAATTAATCGATTTGGATTGTTACATTGTGTAATTTACTTTCTTGATTAAATCTGTCCTCTTCTCTTCTACTAGGTTTAGTGTGGAAGTTTAATTTCCTAACAAATTTGTCCACTGCATGCATGCAAGCCCAAAAGTAATATACCTATATCAAACAAACAAAATATGGGTAATGCCAAATGCAATGCCTTCCTCGTATTAACAACATTTTGAAAGAAATCCAAACATTAAACAAGAGATGTTAAGAACAAATACAAGCAAGGATACAAATGCATAACCTCCCACAACTCGTGCAACATCATGGTATTCTGCCACTAGATGTAAGCTCTACATCAATGAATTTCAAATCATCATACAATAGCATTACATTCAAATTACTTTCAAAGATTTAGACATAGATATTGAAGCCCACTTAATGAAACATATCCTAATTAGGGTACCTAAACTCTCTTAGAAGCAAGGTATTATAAGCCACAAAGGAAATATGAATAGTATGTGATGTTGGATCACTTGCAAAAAAGTCATCAGAAGCTCATGGCTATTGTCTACTTTGCACTTATTCATGGTATCAATAAAAAGTTATTGGAAACTTTTATATATTTTTAGGGTAGTGTTATCACTAGTTCATTAGAGGTAATATGGGAAATAACAAATTTAACAAAGAGGATACACAAATTATTATCATTACAAATGTATAAACCTCATTAGTGTTGTGGCATATACAAGTGATATAACCAATATCACGGAAATTGTGAATAATGGAAGCTTCTAATGCTTTATGATATCACCTTTTAATAGACACACAACCACCATGACTATCACCTAAAGTTTTGGTGATGTTTGAACATCAACTTTGACACCATCAACATCAATGGATCCCAAATAGTTCTGCAACTCATTATAGAAATTGGAGACATTTTTGGGAGGAATAAGGCCTAATCCATAAATTGAAAGATTATCAAAAACTAAATCCAGTTGGTTGCCCAAAATTCCAAGACCCTAAACAAAATAAGAAAGGGAGGAATTGTAGTGTTCCATTCCAACTGCAACTGTTTTGACTCCAACCCAGTAACCACCCAGTCCATGCCACACATAGACATATCTGCATATGACATATCAATGTGGTAAGTATCTTATGAAAAACAAGAACAATATAATGAACCACTACAAAAGAAAACATTTAAGTTTGAAATGGTAAAAGACATTCCCAAGATCCAAATTGTGGACCGTTAAAAAAACACTAAATTCACATTGTGTTGCTCCTTTATTGCTTGTGATTATGAACATTAGCATGCTGACAGTGAAGTAAAAATTGTTCTTAGTCTAAAGGTTCATTTTTTTGCAACAAACAAATTAAGGTAGCTAAGTGAACTATGGACTATGGAACTCTTATAAAGCTTACAAGCCATGAAACACTAAAGCACAAAACCACTATCTTAGAATTTGTGCATTACACACATGCAAGTCCAAAAATAACATACTTATATCAAACAAATGAAATAGGGGCAATGACAAATTGATCCGAATTATTTTCGGCATGAAATAAGAGCAAATATATAATAAAGTAATGTACAGAGATATCTCAGATATCCAATAATATAATGGAAATGTATTAGAGATGCAACCATAAACACAGAGATACAGTAATACACAATTTTCTATTAATGAGCGAAAATGTACAAAGGCTGTAAAAATACATAGTGAAAGACTCGCTTGAATGGTGACAACTTATCTCTGAGAAGAGATGTGTCCGCTACTCGCATTTGCAAGAAGATGATTTTACAATGAGGCTCCAAAGGCCTTTTTATCATAAAGAAAATCCAAAAACCTCACCCCGAAAGATGAAAAGCCAACAGTTTTGTGGACCCCGTTTTGGGTAGTTTGGTGTATCAACTTCACGAGGAGTAACTTTGGCATACGATCTTCGTTTGGGGCGCACGATAGTTCGTTGGAAATGTATCATCGAGGAGATTCGTTTTGGGGGCTCAATCAAAGACTTTGGCTATCATTGAGAAGCTCGATCCCGAAAAACCTTCATTTAGGTCCTCAAAATGACCCCAGAAGTTAAAAACTGCTAAAATAATAAATTACCAAAATTGCCAGAAAATTGTTTTGAGTCAGTTGGATCAATCCTCCCTCCTTAGGAAACAATGGTCTCCATTGCGTTGAGTGCCCGGGGGAGAGGAAAAAGTGTTTGTTGAATCTGCATCTTGATGAGTTGCTTGCCTTTTTGGAGAAGTTGTGTTGCTTAGCTTGTTGAAGGTTGTCACGAACCTGTGGCTGGAAGGGTTGGACCATTTTAACCAGTCTGGCTACATGAGATGCATGTGTGCAGAATGAATCTTTACACTTTGTTGCAATCTTGTCGACCTGCTTCTATTGGATAGAAGGTGCTTGGACTGAGGCTACAGTGGTGTTCTTTCGTTCATGCTTTGAACAGACTGTGAAGAATCTAAATTTAGTAGTATGAGATACTACCTTGCGACACCGTTTAGGTGGGACAATAGTCAGAATTACCTCTGGTGTCCTGTAGAGATGGCCCCCCAAAGTAACAATGACACTATGGGGTCGAGACTCATAAATAGCATGACACTTCCACATATATGGTTGGCCCAAGAGAATATCACAGACATCCAGGGCAGAAACATCACATAATACCTCATCCTTGAAGGGTTGTATGTCGTATGACAATCGACACTATTGGATGACACGAAGATCTTGTCTCTGGCGAAGCCACCCGATGTTGTATGGTTGAGGGTTTGGTGTTGTCGACAGTCCCAATTGTTTGACGACCTCTGCTGAGATGAGGCTCTTCTGGCTTCTGCTATCAACAATGAAATGCAACGGGGTCCTCTTCATCCACATATGTGAATGAAAAATGTGCTCCCCCTCTTCAAAATCTGTTGGTTCTTCTGGTTGAATTGTTGCAGTTGCGATAATAGCAGTGGGATCTGTGTCGATGATTTGTCTTCTATTAGTATTTTCATAATCAAATTCTGAATCAGAGTTCGGTCCTTGTCTTTTATCTCGGCCACCGGTTATTGTTTTGAGCGACATTCATCGGTGTTGTACTAGGGGATTTTGTGGAAATCACACCATTTTTCAGTGTCCTTCTTCGTCTTTCTGTGACCCTTCTTTTCCTGTGGCATGGACTGTTTTTTGAGATGTTGTTTTTTAGGGTCGTCTTTATCATACTTTGTTTGATGCGGATTTGCATACCCGAACTCCCGTTTGTTCTGGTGCTTAAACTTCTGCTCGATTTTTACAACATATTGATAAGTAGAACTGAGTGATGAGATGTCCAAAAAATCCATTTCAGTTTGGATGTATCTGTGTAGAGTCCCACAGTATTTCAGAACCAAATTTCGTTCGGAGTCTTTGATACCCTGCTTGGTGCGCAATGTATGGAAGGTATTGGTGAAATCCGGAACTACTTGGCCCCTTTCTTGTCGCAGTGTAGTCCATCTCATGTACTGGTCCTCATAGTTGCCAACAGGGTAATATTGTTCCTTTACCGCATCCACAAAAAAATCTCAAGTGGGCTCAACCCCATATATTCCAGACTCCTCTGTGGAATTTTGCTCCCAGTAAATTTCCCACCAATGTTTGACATGGGGGAGATCCTTAAGGAGTGCGAAGGTGATCTTTTCCATGTCGGAGAAATTATGAACATAGAAATAACCTTCTAGCAGATTTAACCATTTTTCTAAGGCATCCACATCTATCTGTCCTTCAAATATGGGAATATCAAAATTAACTTGTACCTTGAAAGGAGAGGTACTTCCAAAGTGGCCGCTTGATGAAGATGCACCTATTGTTATCGGCGGGAGTTGAAGGATGTGGGAAAAATTCTCCATCATTTTGTTCCTCTTTCGCGTGAGAGCTTGCTCAAGCAATAGATTAATAGAATCATCTGCTCTGTCGTTTTTCTTTTCTTTTGCCATAGAGGGTTTCTTGGGCATGCGAGAGCGATTTTCTTCAAGAGAGACAAGATTGAGACCCAACTTGCTATACTCAGACCTCGTCGGGGACATGCACTAAAAAATGATCAAGAGCAGCTTGCTCTGATACCACCGATCCAAATTAATTTTGGCACAAAATGAAAGTAGAGATATAATAAAGCAATGTACAGAGATATATCAGATATCCAATAATATAATAGAAATGTATCAGAGATGCAACCATAAACATAGAGATACAATAATACATAATTTTCTATTAATGAGCGAAAATGTACAAAGACTGTAAAAATACATAGTGAAAGACTCGCTAAAATGATGGCAGCTTATCTCTAAGAAGAGATGTGTCCCCTACTCGCATTCCCAAGAAGATGATTTTACAATGAGGATCCAAAGGAATTTTTATCATAAATAAAATCTATAACCCTAACCCCGAAAGATGAAAAGCCAACAGTTTTGTGGACCTCGTTTTGGGTAGTTTGGTGTATCAACTTCCTGGGGGCATAACTTTGGCATGCGATCTTCGTTTGAGGCACACGGTAACTCGTTGGAAAGGTATCATTGAGGAGATTCATTTTGGGGGCTCAATCAGATCCTTTGACAATCATTGAGAAGATCGTGTTGGATTACTGAGAGGGGGGGTGAATCAGTAATAGAGCAATTTAACCATATAATCCAAGTGTTATATCAATGAAGCCTTATTATCCAATAACTGCAAAGTAAATAAGCAATGAACAAATGAACAATCATACACATACACAGTACACCAGTGTTTTACGTGGAAACCCAAATCGGGAGAAAACCATGGAATGCTTTTTCTTATATGTCTTGA
>ML786055.1:195656-215114 GCA_009831015.1 Picea engelmannii | reverse complement strand
AAAAAATACTCGAAAGAAGATTGAAAGGAAAGAAAAATAATAAATAAAAGCAAACACACACACATGCTCTATTAAAGAGAGGTACATAATCTATTGGTATGAGGATGCACTCATATTTATGAGGACACCCATTATATATATATTTGATGGAAGAAATCGCAAGAAACTTCTTGAGTACTTCCCCATTTTGTGGATGGTAAACAAGGTAAACCGTTGACCTGATTATGACCCTAACCCAGTGGGGACATCAAGTGAGGCACAACAATCTCAACAAGAGCAACAATAGTTGGTTGGGAATTCGACCCCAAAACCTCATTCATAGTAACCACATCACTTAACCACTCGAACTAACCCATCAAACTCTCTCTCTCTCTCTCTAATATATAAATAATATAATCTTAGAATTAAGTAGTATGACAATTTCATAAACAAATTAAAACAAAATCCATTCAATTTGAAGTATTGACAAAATTTAACATAATCAAATATATATGTTTAATACTCTATAAACATTAGATAAAAAACATCGTAATCATGTAAGTTGACTTATGACAATATACACAATGATTCAACATGTTTTTGTATAAGAGAAAGAGAAAGTACAAATAATCGTGAATAAGGCGAAAGTTTTTTATTTATTTATTTATGTATTTATTTTCATAAAAATTCACTAAAACCTAATAAATTAATATATATAGTTTCATAAAATTTGGTTTCAATATGCCATATGATATTTATCCATTTTGATCCCCATATAATATTTATTTATCCATTTTGATCCCCTTTAATAAATATTAGATTTTTCAAATTAACCAAACCACATACATCACACACACATAATAATATTTAAATTCAAGTCAAATAAGTGAAAACTCAATCAACACACATATGTATGGTTATAAGAGAAGCTAATAAAAATATTATTACAAACTACATTCAATTACAAGTACAATGCAACATGATATACGACTAAAAATATTATTACAAACTACATTCAATTACAAGTACAATGCAACATGATATACGACTACATTATTTCTTTTAGTTTAGCAATCACAGGCTTAAATACAATCTCAACAAGAGGTTAGTCAAAGTCATACTATTAAGGTCCATAGGTTAGCCCCAGAGATGTATTATCACATAATCTATTCAACATAGAATGCACACAAATCCATTAATTGCATTCTCTGGTACATAATTCAAGGGTGCAAAGGGATTTCATCTTGAGTGCTTATCTCGAATTAAAACTTTTTCCTCTAAAGACATGCATATGTGGATAAAGAGATCTAAAGTGAGAATACCGAAGAGATGAAGAGTTAAATTGAGGTGCTATGGGAATAATGTTATAAGTTGAGTGCCAAAAAGTATACTGAAGAAGTTGAGGTGAGGGGCTAAAAGTAGTAGATTAACTAGAATGTTGCAAGAATGAAATCACATATTTGAATAAGATGGCATGATAAACTAGGCATTGGAGACCAACTATCAAACATTTTTAAACGATTCCATACATGTGAAAGAGTTGATGCATAAGAGATTGGAATACATGTGAAGGAGTCGATGCATAAGAGATTGGAATGCCAACTATTAGTAGCCAATGCCAGTGCTGAAAATGGATAATTGTACAGACCTCGCTTCACAATTTGCATTACTTGGAGCTAGTGAAAAGTCAATTGAAGCCAACTATTGTCAAGATTTTTAGACATTTAAGAGTTAGTTAAGAACAACTTGGTCTAATGTGTCTTTATGTAAAATGTGTTTCTTTAGTGTGTTTTTGTAACTAACTAATCCAACAATGATGATTATGTTCTAGACATAAAATGATTTGATGATATATCTTCTCCTCAATATTAACATCACTTGATCTATGGATTGACACCTGATTGGTCCATGATTTAAACAACATGGAGGATCATTTACTAATGACTAAGTATGAAGAGATGTTCATGTTTTATTTATTTTTTTCATTAATGTATTACCTTAAGAGGCTATGTTGGTTGGTGTCGTGGATTATTTCCCTTTTCAAGAGTTTTAACCATGTAAATGTTGGTGTATTGATCTTTGATCCATATGATGTGAGAATTTGTCTTATGATGTTCGACTTGTGTGGATATACATCTACAACTTATGAACTTTTTGGGGTTGACTGAATGCTTCTAGTACATTTGGAATTCCGTTTCCAATAGAAAACACTTTCCATTTCAACCAAAAAGTTTTTTATTTGCCCAAAATATAAGCATTTCTCTCGTATTTGGAGGTATAAACTTTTGTTTTCAAGTTTTTAAATCTTTTTTACACATTGTTAATTTGTTTTTCCAGTTTTGTTTCTTTATATTACTGAGTTGATTCCTTTCCAATCCATGTATTCTCTTTGCCTTGCACCTTGTGTGATATTGAAAAATCAAAGGGGAAAGTCTTTTTTGATTTGCATATGCTCTTTGCCTTGAACCTTGAACAATCTTGGAAAATCAAAAGCAAAAGGGAAAGTTTCATTTTTTGAGTAGACTAACTGAAATCTAACCTCAAGCATTTTAGGGTTGCTTGTCTTTGTGTGTAGTGGTGTTCACACGAGGTTGTTTGTAGGACAAAAAAAAGGGTTTTCAGAGTAAGCACACACTTTGAGGAGGCCACGTGTGAGAAAAATACCCTTTCTCATTTCTAACATTTGATATAATTTGTTATAACTCACTTGGTTATAAGCTACTTCTTAGAAATAGAGGTCTTGAGTTCAATTCTTTTTTTTAAAAGTTACCGTTTGTAAAAGTGCATGCAACTTAAGTTATAAAATAATTTTATTTTAAAGTGCATCTCACTTAAGTTATATAAGTGAATTGCTTAAAATCATAAACAATTTTATTGTTTTTTAAAACATTATTTAAAAAAGGTGCACAAAACTTAAATTATAAAGTAAATTTATTGTAAATTGAACCTCACTTTGTTATAAAAGCGAGCACTTAAAATCATTTTATTTTAAAGTGCATCTCACTTAAGTTATATAAGTGAATTCCTTAAAATCATAACCAACTTTATTGTTTTTTAAAATGTTATTTAAAAAGGGTGCACAAAACTTAAATTATAAAGTAAATTTATTGTAAGTTGAACCTCACTTATGTTATAAAAGTGAGCACTTAAGTTTTTTTTTTTCCTCAGAAAAAAAGCGTAATTCTATTCCATAAGAAATAAAATTACATTTTAAAGATGCATGTCCACATGCATTTGTTGGACTAAGTCAAATAGACTGTCTAAAGTGGCATATCCAGGACAAAAAATATGTTACTCTCCTGCATAAGAGTGACCAAAATACATAGAAATAGATAGTGTCTAGGAAAAATAATTACAACAACAGGCCCACAAGCCTCAATGCAACAAAAAATTATACAACCATAATATCATAAGCTGGGGATAACCGAAGTGTAGTCGCAACTAGCGATATGATGATTTGAATGAAAATTGATGCATCTATTGAGGAAAATCATCAATAAAGGGCTGATGGTAGTACTCATAGAAGGTGCCCTCGTTATCTTCCACTATCATCCACTGCCCCTATACCAACTGCAATCCCTCCTTTGAGAGTCGATCGACTACCATGATGTTCCTTTCCCTGAAAATATGGTGTATTTAAAAATATCAAAAGAAACTATAGGCCTTTGAACTTATTCAAGAATGGGAAGCAATAATATATTGTGACATTGTTGTTTATTTTGAACCCATTTTACAACCACTTGGGAATCACCAAAAACCTGGAGAGAAGTCACATTTTTTTCTTTGGAAAAAAGTAGGAGTTTTAATGACATCAATTTTGCAAAGTTGTTTGTACCAGAACCTAGGCCCATTTTTGTTTTGAAGGTCATTGTTGGCATAGGGGCAGACCCAGGGTTCAACGCACCAACAAAACCCTAACTATTGGCCCTTTCGACAACACCTGCGAAGCAGATGAAGTCTCACCCGAGGTAGAGGCAGGGGTGGTTGGAGGACTCAGGTGTATGCAACCTTAGTTGGGACACCGATCTATGATTATAACACTTAATAGAGAACTTAGCATCGTTAGTTCATCATTATTTACCCAATATCTACTTCACAGATAAAGCAAGGCATCACATCATTCACCCTGATCTAATGTATTTAAGCACTTAGCATAAAGAAATGGATCAGATCTATCAAATTCAAGCACTAAGCACATTCACCTATATCAGATCTAACATCCAGATTCATCATAAGCACAAATCATAAATAGATCTATCTATCTATCTATCTATATCAAGAACTTAGCAAATAGCACATAAATACATCAGAACATCGCACAGAGAAGAATAACACAATATTTACGTGGTTCACCCCCACCCTGGGACTACGTCCACCAACTCTTATTCTTTATTATCTTCAATCAGTCATCTACACGCACATAGCCACAAAAACCCTACTCCGCATAGGACAGGAGATCTGCACGCACCTCGCCATATCCTCCTTCCCCGAGCTAGGTCTAGCACAAAGCCTTTCCTAGTATGTTACAACCACTTGCACTTATCTCTACAAGTTTCTCACAATATGAACATAGCATTTACAAACCCAACTTGCACTTAGCACTTAGCTTATCAGCCTCACATCACATAGATGCCTCCTTTCCTTTCATTGCCTAGACATCTATGTATACTTTACAAAATAGGCCTAAACATGGGTAAACCCATGGGCTGACATCCCATACCCATTACATATTCCCAAATCCCAAAAAGGACCCAAAAAGGGGTCGAGATCCCGCGATCTATGCTTTGTCTTGCACTCCGTCTTTGACGGGTTGTCAAAGTCCCAAAATAGGTCAACATGACCAAGAATCTCCCAAAAATTGGTCAAGGGACAACAAGCCCCCAACACTCACCTATGACTTGTCCCGAGTCACTCTGGTTTAACTAGTTCTGCTTCGAACACCTCGAGCTTGGATCGAGCTGCTTCGACTTGCTGTTGTGCTACGACTTCCTATTCAACGAACTCTTGGATGACTGCATCGTTGATAGGTCCCTCTAGACGTTGTTCAGCTGTAGTGACAACCTGCTCTAGCTCTGCTCCTTAGCCTTCTACTTCTGTAAACAATTGATAGGCCTTGTCTTGTATGGGTTGGAGTTTCTCAGTTACCTCCATAAATCTACTCTGGATAGTATGTATTTGCTGCTGTGAAGTGTGTTTCTCTTGGGAGTGCTTCATTCTTTCCACACCTAACAGGGACATCAGCTGGGCCTGTATCTTTTCAGCTTGATACTTCGCCTCTTGGAGCTACGACTCCAGTGCCTTCGGTTCCGGGTTCTCTGTGAGTTGTTCATAGGTCTGGGCACTGCGATCAGTGAGTTGCTTACATTCCAAGGTAAGAGACTTTAGCCTTTCAACTGCGCTCCGGGCAGTTGCTTCTCTTTGGTCTCTTACATCTTGTGGGGTCTCAAGTACAGTGTGTAGCTCCAAATCTGCTATGCATTGTTGTAGATGTTGGATGGCTTCTGCGAGCTGGTTCACCTGATGTGTGACTCAGTCTTCTGCCTTGATTTCTAATACTGTCACATAGAAAAGTTATCTGTTGACTGCTTCTTTTACTTCGAGTTTCTCCACGAGAAATTGTTCCTTTTCTTGCTATAGTTGTTCTTTTTATTCATCAAAATTTTCTTGGAGAGCAAGTTTTTCCTGTTCTGCAGCACTGCGTTGCTCTATGATTACTCCTTGTACTTGTGTCAAATCTTGGGTGGCTCGATCTATTTCTTCCTGTGCTCGTCGAAGGCGAGATTCAACTGTATCGGCTAGGTGGCGGAGTTGAGCTGGATCATCTCCCAATTATGGTTCCCCTGACACAGTGGAGACTAAACGACTAGACTGTAGGGCCTGTTGTACCCCTCAGAGTTTAGTCTCAATTCGATCATACATCTCTTCTTTCTTTTCTTTTTGTTTCTCTGCTATTTCCAGTGAAGCATCTTGCATGGCTGCTATGAGGAAGTCGAAGTCATCGGAGGTGAGGACGGTCTGCATCTTGGTCATGGTGGCCTTCGATTTCTTTCGGGAGGAAGGTTTCAGAGGTGAACCTTTCCTCTTCTTCAGGGGATCAATCTCGTCTCCTTGAGTATGTTCGAATTATTTGTCATATAAATCTTCGCCATCATCTCCTTTCTCTGGTGATATGGTGGCAGTATTCATGGATGCACTGTCTAATTCTTGGACCTCTTTGGTCTTCTTTGTTCTTCTTGGTCCGGGTGTATCCTGCGCTATTTTTGGGCTGTCGATGTCAGATATTTGCGCAGGGTTTGCTGGGATAAGGAGGTTCACCGACCAGTCCTTTGTGATCTCCTCCAAGTCCTCCTCCATCAGCTTATAGTAGGATTGAAGTTGTTGCTTGTGTTCATTGGCGCGTGCTGTGATGTAAATAAAATGTCGATCTGCGCTGAACTTCATCAAAGGCCAGAATCGGTGTAGAGTGTTCGGAGTCATGCAAGGCTCGGACTATATGGCTATCTTCAGTTGATTGTAGTAGGTATGAAAAACAACATTTGACTGCCACTGTTTATTCATGTCACTTGAGTACCATAGTGTATTGAACTTCGCGGCCAGGGGTTCAAAAGGCTCGATGTCCGAGAAGGTCTCACCTTCCAACATCTCCCAAGCAATAAAATCTATAAGTATCAAGAGCCAACTGAAATGAAATTCATATCCTTGATCTTGTGCTTCTCTACAGTCGAGTTCCAACTGGTTCACCAGGTACTTTGCCCAATTCATCTGAAGGCCTTCCACGCACTTCCTTGCGAGGTCGACTACAAAACCGATGACTTGGGTAGGGCGGTTCTTTCTTACTAACTTCCCTGCAATCAACTGAAAAGTGAGGTGCACTGCGCCACTCTGGATAGAAGCTACCTTGTAGCCTCGCGTTCCCTTCTCAACATCGCCATAAGTGTCCTTGATCTTTTGTGTTAGAGCGCGATCCATGGATTTTCCGGGGTAAAACTCTTGAGGATCAGGTCCTTGCATACTCAAGCCCGTGATCCGATTCATCAACGTCGGATCAACTGTTATACGATGGTTTAGCCACAAATAGCCTCCATGGTAACAAGACAACAACAACTTGACACATGCATTCACCTCTTAGTGTCGTCCGAAGTGAGGAATCTTCATGACGTTCAGTAGGGTGGACTGCGCGAGGTTCATAGTCCACAACTGGGGGATTATATTTGAATTCTTCCCCTTAGTTCTGGTCAGGTACTTATGTGGGGCGATCATGTTATAGAATTTTCGATCTCCAAGGTTGAAGTCACTAAACTTCAATGCTGCAATTTTATCTTTGTCTGCTCGAACTGCACGTATCCCTTTCAGGAGGTACGTCGTAACCAAGGTGTATTCAAAATATCTGGGCATGTTGTCTCGATTTACTGTGCCGCTCAGGGGTGGAATATAGGTGGGTAATATGGTCAGGATCAATTTGGCATTCGCTAGATCATCCCTGTGCTTGGTTCTCTTTTCATTAGATGGCCGGGATGGTCCGGCTCCACGAGTAGTGGATGGAAAGGCTGGCAGTCCTCTCGTCGACGATGCTTGTACACCTGTAGACATCAACATGACTCTTTCAGTCATGAGGTTGGTCATAACTTCTTCAACAACTTTCTCTACAACGCTCAACTCGTCCGACATACACACTTGGGGTTAACAATCTTGGGTTCGGGGAGTAACTTAGACACAGTAATGGGATAGAGAGAAATAGAACGATGATCACTGTGAAAAATCAATTTAGTCTGCAGGCTCAAACTATCAGTTGGAAAAAGTGTTCTCGGTGCATGGCGCGATGGGATAAATAGGTAACTCGACAACGGGTATGAATCCTTTATTAACTCTGTTCTGTCCATTATGGCACGGTCCCAATGGTCGGATGGTGAGTTGTCTATCCATAAATTTCTTTCTACCTACTCGGAGCATTGTTCTAACAGTTATAATGGCCCCAACGACTATATTGCTTCGTCATGGCGAAGTTCCATGTGTCATTGTTATGATATGCCAACGAAGCTCCAATCTTGCAAATTTCCCTTCTGTGAGGTTTCCTCTAGAACCTTCTGCAACTTGTCGTTCTTAGATCTCTTCTTGCTTATCTTTCTAGCCTTCTTCCCAGTGAGCTTCGTCTTGGTAGGCCTTTTTCCATTCTGATTCTTGTCCTCTTTTGGCAAAGTTACTTCGCGTTGTTGAGATTCTTTCCTAAGATTCGAGGGTGATCCTTCTTCTTTATATGGAATAGGTATTTCAATCTTCTGTGGGTCTTCTAGTGTTCTTGCAACTTCGGCATTCAGGTCTCTGGTGTTAAATAGCTTCGATCTATTCTTTTGTTCTTCAGTCAAGTGTGTGATCCTTCTAGTCATGAATTATTTTAACTCTTGCTTCTTCTGCTCTAAAACTTCTTCTTCTCCTTGCCTTCTGGCATGATCTCTTTCAATCCAAGGTTTTCCTAGTAGCATGGTAAATGGGGCACTGTTCTCAATAAATCTAATAATATCAAAATCTTCCTCTATCGAAGTTCCATTAGCATTCATAGGTATCCGGGTGAGATTTCCACATAGGTTTATCAACTTTCCTTTGAATAGTCCTATTCCTCCCAATGAAGGAATCATAACAGGATTCCCTATAGCTTCCCAAGTTCTCTCTGTCATGATATTCACCTGTGTTTCCTCATATAGAACACAGTCAATGTCGAAGTCTCCTATTATTGCTTCAAGGAATTCTTTTTCTTTGAAGATCTCTGATAATCTGACATGTCGGTTGTCATTCAGGGTGTCTTTCATCTGTAGCAATACTTTCTATGATTCTTTCTGGGATTCTGTCATAATCTTAGTTTCTGGATCTGCCTTAGGGTTTTCTTGTCTCATGTTCATTTCTTCAAGCTTAGAAATCATTCTAGGGCAATCCAATACTTCATGATCCATAGATTTACAACAAAGACAACTAGGTCTTCTCCCAGGGCATTCCTTAGCAAGATGTCCCACTTTTCTGCAACTATAACAGAGGGTTAATTCTCTATTTCGATTAAATGATCCCCAACCTTTCCTGCACTGCACACTAGTATCATGGTAGCTAACCTGCAAACATTTCTTTCTAGGGTCTTGCATACACTTATTAGTCCAAACATTCTTTCTATGCATAGGTATACCATATTTTTCACTATTCTTATCAGATCTACTCATATCAAATCTTCTTTCATCTAGTAATATCCTAGTTTTCAAGCTAGGATAGAATCTACCAAATATACCTAGATCCATACTGTTGAAACAAAAATGTCCACTTATCTTACTTCTACAGAGCACAAAACTTTCAGATCTAGAACTTTTCAATATTCTTACCTTTATCAGAGCACAAAGCTTTCAGATTTAGAACTTTTCAATATTCTTACCTTTATCAGAGCACAAAGCTTTCAGATCTTACCTCTTTTAATAATAAAAAAGTCTCACTTTTTCCTTTCTCAGAGCACAAAGCTTTCAGATATCACCTCTTTTCTTCATATCAGACTTATTTTCCTTAGCACAGATCTTGTCAAAATAAGTAGAGTACTGCGCACTAGAGAAACAGATCTACATACAGAGCTTTCACAATTATTGGTCGGATCCTTGCATAAAGATTCTTCTTCCTCAGTTCCTAGCAATCACAGTTTCTAGTCCCAACAATGGAATCATTTGTTGGCACAGAGGCAGACCCAGGGTTCAATGCTATAACAACACACCAACAAAACCCTAACTACCGGCCCTTTTGGCAACACCTGTGAAGCATATGAAGTCTCTTCCGAGGTAGAGGTAGGGGTGGTTGTAGGACTCAGGTGTTTGCAACCTTAGCTGGGACAAAGATCTGTGATTATAACACTTAATAGATCACTTATAACCATTAGTTCATTATTATTTACCCAATATCTACTTCACAGATCAAGCAGGGCATCACAACATTCACCCTGATCTAATGTATTTAAGCACTTAGCATAAAGAAATGGATCAGATCTAGCATATTCAAGCACTAAGCACATTCACCTATATCATATCTAACATCCATATTCATCATAAACACAAAGCATAAATAGATCTATCTATCTATCTATATCAAGCACTTAGCAAATAACACATAAATACATCAGAACATCGCACATAGAAGAATAACACAATATTTACGTGGTTCACCCCCACCCCGGGGCTACGTCCACCAACTCTTCTTCTTTATTAGCTTCAATCAGTCATCTACATGCACAGAGCCACAAAAACCCTACTCTGCATAGGACATGAGATCTGAGCGCACCTTGCCAGATCCTCCTTCCCCGAGCTAGGTCTAGCAAAAATCCTTTCTCAGTCTGTTACAATCACTTTCACTTAGCTCTACAAGTTTCTCACAATATGCACAAAGAATTTACAAACCCAACTTGCACTTAGCACTTAGCTTATCGGCCTCACATCACATAGATGCCTCCTTTCCTTTCATTGCCTAGACATCTTTTTATACTTTACAAAATAGGCCTAAACATAGGTAAACCCATGGGCCGATATCCCATACCCATTACATATTCCCAAATCCCAAAAAGGACCCAAAAAGGGGTCGAGATCCCGCGATCTCTGCTTTTTCTTGCGCTCCGTCTTCAATAGGCTGTCGAAGTCCCAAAATAGGCCAACATGACCAAGAATCTCCCAAAAATTGGTCAATGGCCAACACTCAATCTATTGGATAGATGAAACACTGCCCCACCTCCACAAATTTGATGTCTGTTTTGGGATGCCCCATCAAAAAAATCCCAGGGCCTTTGACAATCCACTGTTTCTGCTTGAATCTCCTTGATTTTTTGGCCTCCTTTTCGCTGGGGGAAATATGCCAAGATACCAATGCATTGAGCTTCAATAACTTCAAAAGGAATGTCCTTATTGTGGAAAATTGTAGGGTTACTGGAAATCCCAATATTCCAACAGGCAAGGGATGGAAGGGCATTTATTCTATTGTTGGAAGGGGTAGAGCACCATGACTTCCAAGCATCCTCCACCTAATGTCCATTCTAGTTGAGAACTCTACCCATCAATCTAGATATATCTTGCCATACTTCGTTGATAAAAGGACACAATAAAAAGAGATGAAACTATGATTCCTCCTTAGATTTACATAAGGAGCACCAACTCGATCCCTCTAATTTTTTTATTTTTTTTTAAATCTCCCAGGTAGGAACTTTCTTAACCAGTAAGCACCACAAAAAAAGTTTGGAATTTGGTGGGAAGTTTAACTTCCAAAGGCCTTTCCACCACCACTCTAACTCCATGTGGTGAAGATATAGATTGAGATGAACATATTCCAATTTTGTAGTATAAGCCCCAAAAGGATCAAAATCACATACTAGTTCATCTTCCCTATCCACTAATTCGACATGAGCCAATTTTAGAGCCCTGGTATAATTCTACCAAATATGTTCATATTCAACTTCTATTCCCAATTTCTGAAGGGAATTCCATTCCTGAGACCAGATAGTGGTGTGATCTGAATCCCCAATCCAACTTAGATAGAAAATCCCCTTCATATACAGGTGTTGAATTAGATTTTCTGACTGAATATGCACTCCCCCACTTCTTGGCCAGACATCCCTTCCTAATCGAACTTGGATCCCTTTACCAAATTTCCAAGCCATGCCATCCTCTATGACATCAAAAGAGGAGACCAAATCTTTCCACATAATAGAAGTCACAGGGTATTTATTTGATGGGTTCCTAATCTAGTCATGTAATGAAGAGGGTTGAATATATTTTTGTGTCACCACCTGAGTCCATAAGCTATCAGAAGAGATTAACCTCTATACTGACTTTGCGGCCAAATCCTTTGCAAAAAGGAAGATGTTTTTTAGATCCCAACCTTCTAGGGATTTTTGGATGGCCAGAGTAGACCATTTTACCCAAGGAGTGACAACTTTGTCTTGAGATCCCGCCCAAAGGAACTTTGAACAATTTTTTCTAATATTTTCAAGGATCCCTTTAGGAATCCAAGCTAAAGACATCCAATAGAATGGGATGGTTTCTAGGACTGATTTTACCAGAACCAACCTTCCTGCCCTAGAAAGCCATTTGAAACTCCAGTTGTTTAGCCTCTTCTCCAATTTTTCTAGAAGCCACATCCATTCTACCTTCTTGTAGCAGTTTGGTTTAAGATGAAATCCCAAATACTTCAACCCCTAATCAATATCCTTAGTCTCAAAGGGGAAAAGGTCCCTGTAAGAAGCTATCTCTTCTTCTATCATATTCTAGGTGGATAGTGAGGATTTCCCTTGATTGATCATCATCCCAGTTGCTTGAATGAAAATGTCCAATATATCATATATATATTTGTTTCATCCCTTCAAGTACCATTGCAAAAGATCATTTCATCATCTACAAACAATAGATGAGTGATTTGAAGGGTGGGAGATATAACAATCCCTTCAAAATCCCTATTTGATTTCGATGATTCCAGATCCCTACTGAGACCTTCAACCACAAGTATAAATATGAGAGGCAAAGTGGACATCCCTGCCGAAGTCCTCTTTCCACTCTAAATAAAGGGGAGGCAGATCCATTAATTAATACAAAAAAAGAAGCAATTGATATAAATCACATCACCCAACTCATAAAATCTATCTCAAAGCCAAGATGTGTTAGGAGAAATCTAATGTAAAGCCAGTTTACTCGATCATAAGCCTTGGATAAATCAATTTTTATAACTGCCTGTTTTAGCTTCTTTGTTTTTATGGAATGCATGCCTTCCTGGGCCACTCCAATGGCTTCATGGATTTGTCGTCCCTCCAGAAAACTGAATTTCTCTTTTGAGACTGATACCGAGAGAACCTTTTTTATTCTTCTAGCAATCACTTTTTCCACAATTGTATAGATACAATTGTAGAGAGAAATAGGTTTGAACTCATCCAAACCTTGAGGGGAATCAATCTTGGGAAAGAGGGCTATGAAAGTTTGGTTCAACGGAGCATGCATTTGACCTATCCTGTGAGACTCTTCCACCACTACCAACAAATCCTTACCAATTGAACCAAAGAAATCCAGATAAAATTCAATGAGCCATCCATGCAACCCGAGGATTTTATTTTTTTGAAATCTTTGCAACACCACTTTAAGCTCATCCTCTGACACTTCTTCCATGAGTCTTATATTATCATCCTCATTTACAAATTTAGGAAAAAGAAGGGCAAGTCAAATAATCTATACCATTTTTGTCCCATTGGATGCTTTGAATAGATTCTGGAAGTGACTTTTTCCCAACTGGGCCAGATTCTTGAATTATGATACCTCTCTACCCAAAGATTCAGTGAGGTTCCAAATTGTGTTTCTGATCTTTCGCCCATTTGTGAAGGCCTAGAAAATTTTTGTGTTCTCATCTCCACTATTTAACTACGTAGTTCTACTTTTCTACCTCTAGGTCTCCTCCTTCTCCTTTAACAACCACCTTTTTTTTCCTTCCAGAGACACTAATGCCTCTTTCGATTCTAAGGTAGAGAAACCTTCACCATCAGAGTCATATAAATCTTGAATAAATTCCTCTGTCTCCTTAAGGGCTCTCTCATCTCTGGCCCTTTTTTCTTTTTTCTCAAATAACCTCCTATTGTTTTATGCACTTTAGATTTGAAGCAAAATGAACCCCCGCAGCTTCGTCCCCGTCAGCATGAAAAGGTTCCCACAATTCTTTTACCAAATATTGAAAGCTCTCCTCCATATCCCATACCATGTTATATTTGAAAGGGATAGGGGGTTCACTCGGGACGCATGCTAAGTATAGGAAGATGGGAGAGTGGTCAGAATATCCACCATTCTCTATCCACAACCAAATATGAAGAGGTTGATGTAGGAGAGGATTTGCAATCATGAATTGGTCTAATCTCTTCGAAATTAGATCCTCCCCTGTCCTCTTATTTCTCCAGGTTTTTGATAGTTTGATTGGGGCTAGATTCGATAGGGTTTATTCTGAAATGGAGTGTCAAAATAAATCAGTGATGGGATCAACCCTCATCCTGGGTCCCCACACCTCAACTGTCCCGAGAGAAAAATTGAGATCTCCCCCTACTATCTGATTATTCTTTTTAAGGAAGGACTTTCTAGACAAATCTTCCCAAAAAGAAACCATATCATGGTAAGGCCCATAGATGTTAAGGATTGAGAAAATCCTATCCATATCTGCGCAGAAAAATTCAACTCCTAAGCATGACTCCACACCACAAGAGTTTAGGACTTTGATCTTGTTTATGTGCCACCTAATAGCCACAACTCTRGATCTCCCTTTTGCATCCAKACCAATAAACTCCCACAGAGGAAGTATAGACTCCAACACTTTTGAGATCTCCCCACTATCCCCTAAAGTTTCTTGAAGTAATAACATATCTGGTTGTTGAGAGGCCACCRATATTTTTAAGGCATCGTTTTTAGATGGGCTTGCCACACCCCGACAATTTAGAGAAATTAATTTCATGGGGGAGCCTCCTCCAAGGGATTCCTTGTTCTAAGCGCCCCATAAATATATTGTTGTTTACCTGCCACAACGTCTTCCAAATCTTTATTAWATGCTTTGGATAAAAAATATCTCCTTCCTCTACCCTTTGTCCCTGAAATGGATCCAGGGTTGTTCCCCATTCCAAGTTTTTACGTCCCCATGGAGCCCATAACCCGTCTATTTATGAGATTATACACAATTGCTTTCTCCTATGAGTCCATAGAAGACTTTGAATCTTCTAGCAAGAGGGTAGTGGAAGGAACCCTTGAGTCAGATGCCTGGTCCAAACCAGAGGGAGGGGGATCCAAAGAGGGAGCCGCAATGGGAGAGGGGAACATGGTTGGGGAAGAGGGCATATATTCTAATGGGGTTATAGTAAATAACGGATGTGGATGGGGCCACATAAATTTTGTAGGGGAGGGGGAGGAGAGAATTTACCCAATCCAATCTTTTCCAAGCATAGAGAGAGAGAGAGATGACCAGAAGATTAATGAATAGGGGAGGTAAAATAAACATACCCTGAAAATGAGAGACTCGACCACGCTGTGCCCCAAAATAAGTGATAGCTTGAGAAAGGGTTGGAGCATCTTCAGATATAGCTGCCATTGCTGAGGTGAGATTTACATGATAATCCAAAGCAGAGATAGCATCCCCACACAATTGTTTCTTCTGAGGTCTGAATATCTCCTCCCTGTATGGATTGATGCTAGAGAAAGATGGCCCTAGCATTTCTGGAGTCCCCAAACCCACACGGGTCATCAGTGGATCCTGCCTCTACTTCCTGGGCCTGAAAGATAGTTGAAATTGACTCATCACATGCCCTTGTTTATGACATCTTCTACATTGAAAGGGAACTCCTTCATAATCCAATATTTGTTTAAAAATATTTCCACCTGACACAATTTCTATATCTTCTTCCAGGCCTTCCCATAGATTTAATTGAACAAGAATGTGTGCCACCACATATTCATTTGAGGCCAAAAATGACATATATACATCAAGAAAAGAGACAAGTGTATTCCCAATCAATCTAAAAGTCTCCTTTGTCTAGAATTCCAAAGGGAGACAAGGGAGGTGTACCCATATGGGTACAATATCCAAACGTTCCTTTCTAGCATGAAAAATGGGTGTCCAAAGCTTGAAGAAAACCGAGGTTGAATCCGCACTCCATGGAGATTTGAGAGCCCAAAGAGAAAATTCTGAATTAGTAAATTTGAACATAAACCAATTTGGATTAGAACTTTAACCTCCGACACATAACCCAACTTTCCTACCCATGAGGAGGCAGCCCAATCCTCTAGATTTTTTGCGTTGAAGCACCGATCCTACACGTTTCCTACCATCGCCAAAGAGGACAGATCCAAAACTTGAGCCATGGATACGTCCTCCCCCAGAACCAAACGAGTCGGTCCTCCTTTTGCATGTACACACTTATTTTTGTGATTGCAAGAGATGACTGGGGGAGTTTGCGTTGATGGTTGGGCCTCTATCCCTGCAAATTGAATATTCCTAGAAGGACTATCTGAAACCCTCAACTCAAACCTGAAAAAAATAGGTACTGATGGTTTTGCATGAACCAAGAGAGACTTAGTAAACTCCTCCACCATAAAAGGGTCCGAAAAACCCTAGATTAGGATGATATTAACTTCAAAAGGAGTAAGAGTAGGAATCCCTGAGCGTTGTGTCCCAACGGGGGAGAAAGACTCCAACGAAATCTCCTTCTGTAGGAAACCTAGGTAGCCAATGCTTTGTTGACCCAGAGCCCAATATTCCTCTGCCAAAGGGGAATCATCCCACAAATATAAGGGGTAATCTTGAAAAGAGCCGCTTACCGCCTGTAAACCCTCCAAATTTGAGCCCAGGCCCGCAACACAATTGCTCGTTTCAGAAGAGGAAAATGAAAAAGTTGTCCTATTGGAGAAAGAAAGCCTCGACACCAGAGTTGGTGAGGAAACAATCCCAATATCCAAACCATTCCCACTGTCGTGCCTCAAAGGAAACATGGCAGGGAAAGGGCTTGCATGGTTGCCAGCTAGAAAACCCCAAATATCCATGCCTTCATTCAGATCCACGCTATGGTCGAGTAATTCCTTCTCCACTTCCTAACCGACAAAATAAGACTGCATATCCAATCTGTGACCACCTGCAGTGTAAGTCGAGAACCACTAGCCAAGGACTTCAACCTTTCCCTGCCCTAGGGTTTCCACAACCCATTCAAAATCATAATTTTTGTCTATCGAAAAGGAGTTTGTAAATTATAGAGGATCTTCGACCACCTCCCGTGACTGAGACACAATAGGTTGGTTAAATTTTGATAATCAACACTTAAGTTATAAAAGTATCTTATTTGTAAAAGTGAGCCAATAGGACAAAGTTAGAAGATAATTTTTTTTAAAAAGATTTTTAAAACTCAACAACCTTACTTTTTAAAATTCAACAACCCTGTCATGCACCCACCACCACATGGCACCTTAACAATTTGACTTTTTATTTCTTTCTTCCAATGTGCATAACTTTGTCACATGGAGCCCATTTTCTGTGTTATTTTTTTGAAACTGCGTATTTTTTCAAGCTCTCTTTATCTGAATAGTAAATTTTTAATTTTGGAGCCATCTTACATATTGGAGGATTTACCAAGAAGAAGAGAATTTATCAAGTTACATTGGGAACATAAGTAGCCTCTTTTAACGATTAAACTGAATGGGACAATAGAAATGATGCAACATGTGGACTAATAGGTATTCCAATCTTTAGTGATTTATAGTTTCACCTTCAAGGGAATGAAATCCCATATGCAACTTGTCAAACACTAGAAATTGTGTTCCGTAAAGAAAATTATATTTGAGCCCACTAGCTTGAAATCAACTTATTTTCGTAAATCCTAATGATTTCTCTTGCATTGAGGATTTTGTATCAAAGTTTAAGACACTAGGACCTTTACTTGTTGAATGTGAATTAAAAAAGGATGATGATCAAATCACATGTAGTATTCTTGCTAGGATTGAAAATGATTTTTGTTTTTGTTTTTGTTTTTGTATCTACTTTTCACTCCACCAGAGAAGCACTTATTAGTTAAGGGACTACTTACAAAATGCCCCCTTTTGAAGCATTTTGCGGTTCTCTAATTAAAGAGAAAAATAAGCTCTTTCACCTTGGATTGATCAACGCTACAGGTACATATAGAAAATCCTTGTTAGAAATATTGTTGTCATTGATGTCAAAGACACGGGGAGACTACAGATGTCCAAGATAAAGATTGCAAGATGGAGATTGTTGGAAACATTGTTTTTGGATTTTTGATGCTTAGTTTGGATACCCTATCTTTGAAGGAATTTTTAGTCTAGATACCCGGCTCAAATGGGAGCATAGGTTATATGGTTGGAAAACATATTCCAAGATATTTCCAACGGTATATAGAATTCCATCTAACTCCCTAGGAATGAGGAGGTAGGAATTTTTTCATCCGACAACCTAGATAGGAAATTTAGGTCGACTCATCTAGTCTTTACATGACAACCCTGAAAGTCAAGACATAAATACTATAAATACAAGATATATGTGCACATTTGATGAGTATCCAAACAAGATATCAAGTCTGAGTTGCCCATAATAGATTTGAGGTGCGCTAGAGGAGTTGTGGTGTCTTTTTGAGATCTGAAGGTGTGCACGAGAAGTTTGAGGGGTTTTTCTTAGGTTTTCTTTTTCTTAAGGTGCGCAATGAATGATGTTGATATTGAGAGGAGAGTGAATCAGTATCAAGTACAATTTAATAACCCTTTCAACTTATACTTAAACCATTCAATCATATCCAATGAGCAATGGACAATAGTATAAGAGTTACACCAGTACACCACAATACACCATGCACAATATATGAGAAATAATCAATAGTTATTGTTCAAGGGAAGTAATGACTTCCAAAGGTAGCTACAACTTTCAAATATAAAGGGAGTGATAAACCTACAAGAGGAATATATAATCCTCCAATATCAAGAGAGGGTTGACCTCTCCATCCTTGCCCCTTCCTTCCACCCAAGAATATATGAGAGATAATCAAACTTTACATTAAATCATCACCATCACATAGAGCCTGATAATGCTTCCTGAGACTTATTCAACTTCTGTAATTCTTCAATTCTTGGAATAATCTAATCCTGTAGATAATATTACTCAATGTATTCTATGAAACTCCTCCAATTTTCACTCCTTGAATCCTCCCCAAAAAGAAATTATAGAAAGAATGATAGACTTTATTCAATTCTGGTTTATTCAGGAGAGTGAACTTTTAGAGAATGCCTTGAGATCAATATTTAACATCAAATTCTGAAACTTGCACACAAGAAACTACAGTCCATTATATTTCCAATGAAGTTGGTCCCAAGTCATTTGTATTCTCTATGAAGAATTTATGACTGTTTTACCCGGAACACCTGTTTATTGACTAGCTTCAGGACTGGTCCAAAACCCTATCTTCCACAGAGCGTATCTCCATAATTATAGTGAATCAAGAACTGAAACTTTTAACAAAGGTACCTTGATATGTCTTATCAATAACATAGCAATTTCACTCTCTGAATCGTTCTAGAAAAAACGTTATAGCGAAAATGGTAAGATGACCTGTAAATAACATACCTTAGAACACATCACCAAAATACTTCATCCTCCCTTGAAATCCGGCCTTCTTTACTTTTGATTTCCTCTCAAATTCGACTTGTTTATCAAATGAATGTATAATGATATTTATTTATACCATTTATGTCACTTCCTTTTAACATTAGGGCCGACCTGCCACTTTCTTATTTTGTAATTATTTTCTTTAATTATCTTCAGGGCCTACATGTACTTCCTTCTTCAGTTCACTTTGTCATATTCAAAAATTCATTTCTCCTCAACCATGAGGATCCACATGACGTGCCACCTACCACCAGAAACAAAATTATGTATACTATCCATCCATGGGTTTTTTTATGCATGTACATTTTC
>ML786055.1:175710-193277 GCA_009831015.1 Picea engelmannii | reverse complement strand
AAGTTATAGAAATAATGGTAGACTTTATTCAATTCTGGTTTATTCAAGAGAATGAACTTGTATAGAATGCCCCAAGCTCAATATTTAACATCAGATTCTGAAACTCGCACAAAAGAAACTAAATTTTGTACTCTTTCCAATGAAATTGGTCCCAAGTCATTTGGATTCTCTATGAAGAATTTATGACTGTTTTACCTGGAACACCTGTTTATTTACTAGCTTCAGGACTGGTCAAAAACCCTATCTTCCATAGAGTGTATCTCCATAATTATAGAGAATCAAGAGATGAAACTTTTACCATAGGTACCTTGATATGTCTTCTTAATACCATAGCAATTTCACCATCTGAATCATTCTATAAAAAAAATTATAGTGAAAATGGTAAGACAACTTGCCTCTTCGACAACAAATACCCTGGTTACAATACAAAAAACCCTTTACAAGATTCTCTTTGCAGATAAGGTAATGGTCATATTTCCTCCAATGGTCTGACCCCTTATGCCCATGAGAAATGAATGAATTCCCCAAAAATACACTAAGGCCAACAATATATATTGCATTCCTTCAACTAGACACTTGTCAACTTCAGAAGTATCTTTAGCTACTTGGTGACTCATTCCCATCCCTCGGTAACTTAGGATAAATAATTATCCATAAATTGCATTTTTCAGAAATATTAATAAAATATTCCCTTGGACTTAAGTCCCCCCTTTTCCCTTTTTCGGTGGAGTTAGCTCCCCGTCTCTTTTCGTTTGATCTGCTTGCGCGCAACAATGTGATATTATTAATGAGTTTTATTACCTTTACAAGGATAGGCGCACTAATCTATTTGTGTTTCGGCTCACCATCATCATCACTACACAGGCTCTTCGACCTCATATATATATATATATATATATATATATATATATATATATATATAACCCGGTTCGATGTGCACTTCAAGGTAATCCCTACGCACTTACTCAAGTGTGTGCAACACTGTGAAATATGTGTACCCTTCCTTTGATGTGAAACCATGCACACTTATCCAGGTGTGTGCAACACTGTGAAATGTGTGCACCCTTCCTTTGATGTGCAACCATGCACACTTATCCAGGTGCGTGCAACACTGTGAAATGTGTGCACCCTTCCTTTGATGTGCAACCATGCACACTTATCCAGGTGCATGCAACACTGTGAAATGTGTGCACCCTTCCTTTGATGTGCAACCATGCACACTTATCCAGGTGCGTGCAACACTATGACATGTGTGAACCCTTTCTTTGATAACAATTTCTCGTGCAATACTCAGGTGCATGCAAAACCAAAACTTGGTGCCAATGACTCACAACCTATATGTACATTTACATTTACAATTGGCACCAACAACTCACCAGCCTATATGTACAACTATAAATAGGGTTCGGATCAGGGACATTAAACTATCGGTCCTAGGTAGGGTCAATTCAGTGTTTTGATCATTGGCCTATATTCCTAGAACTAGGGCGATTGGAGGAGAAACCAGGTTCTCCCTTTAAATATAATTCTGGCTAGGAAAATATTGAGGAGTTCAAGAAGTTGGTTCTCTCTACTTGTGTCCCCTTCAGCCTGAATAGGGGTTTGAGAACTAGTGATAATTTTGTTCAAAACCTTCAGAAGTTAAAGAAGGAGGTCACAGCTTGGGCCATGACTCGTCGTCAGTCAAATGAAAAAGATTTAAAAATGGCGAAAAAAGAATCGGAAGAGTTATATTCTCGGGTGAAAGAAGGAGGTTTGGTTACTTCAGATGAGAGGGAATAATGCAAAGCTCTGGAGACAAAATGATATTCAGTGTTGTTGGAGAATGAACATACATGGAGGCTAAAGAGTCGAGCATTATGGATAGAGGTGGGAGATCATAATTCGCAATTTTTTCAAAACATTTCAAATCACCAAAAAATATTCAACTCCATTTGGGAATTAGAAGATTCTTATGGGATTAATAAAAGGGGTTTTGATGAGTTAGCCACGTTGTAGGTGGCCCACTTTAATTATTTGTTCGTTGAAGTAAAACTATAAAAGCAGGGGATATGCTAAATTTAATTGCTTTATTTCTAAAGATGGTTGACTAGGTCAACAACATAGATTTTTTTAGAGAGGTAACAAAATAGGAACTATGTGGAATTTTAGAAACTTTTAAGAAGGAAAAGAGACTAGGTGTCGATGGTTGGACGATGTCAACTATGTGGGGGGGGATCTTCTTGGTGTAATGGAAAAAATAAGGGTTGAATGGAAGCTTAAACCCAATATCAATGCCACATTTCTAACCTTGATACCAAAGTCGGATTATATGTCATCATTTGATGACTTCAGACCCATTGCACTATGTAATTGTCTTTATAAAATCTTATCCAAGTTCATAACATTGAGGCTAAAACCATTGTTGTCCAATTACATTTTGCAGGAACAGTTTGGATTCTTGAGAGGTGGAATTATTCATGAAGTTATCAGATTAGTGTAGGAGGGTATCCAATCCATTAAAAATAAAAGGAAAGAGGTGTCGGTTGTAAAAAATGATCTATCATAAGCTTATGATATAGTCTCGTGGTTGTATCTCAGGATCTTACTTTTGCATATTGGTTTTGAGTTGCAAGTAGTTAAGTGGATTATGGTTTGTGTAACTATAGTCTTCTTTTCTATCTTGATCAATGGTGTGGGGTCCTCGTTTTTCAAAGCAGGTCAAGGGCTCATAAAAAGATATCCCTTGTCTCTTTATTTATTCTTTTTGGTGGTGGAAGGCCTTAGTCGAGTCATGGAAAAGGCTAGAAGAACTATGTCATTTCAAGGTATTAGTTTTGGAAATTTGGTTAGACTTACCCACCTTTTATATGTAGATGATGTTTTGATATTTTTTCAATGTACAACCGCAGATTGTCTCACTTTAAAAAATATAATGACCTTTTTCAGTGCAACAACGAGTATGATAATTAATGGGATTAAATCAACTATCTATTTACCATTTAACAACGAAGATTTCAAGGCTCTATTCTCAAACATGTTTCCTTTTTCTATTAAAAGATAATGGATGGCTTAAAATATCTCAACTTTACCATCAATCCAAATAAGTATTGTATAGTGGATTGGTCATGGCTTGTTTCAAAGGTGGATTGGAAATTCAACCAACGGTGTAATCGATGGATATCCAAGGGAAGAAAATTAGTGTTCATCAAGGCAGTTCTGGAGGCAATACCTATGTATTGACATCTTATGACCATGATACCAAAAGGTATTCTAACATGAATCAGAAAGGTATGCTTCAATTATCTCTGGAAATGTTGGAAATGTAGCTTGGAATACAAAGAGTGTTAAGTACCAAAGACCTAAATACAAAAGCACCACAATAGATCTAGAAAACAATATAGAAAACCCACACTTTATTATTATGAAAACCCTTGAGGTAGGACAACACCATATAATAAATCATATTAAGTAAGGGATCTTCTCCTCTTCACTTGCCTCTTCGAGGGGGAAACCTCCTAATGAGCTACCGCTCCAAAAACAATACGTCTTCTTGATTTTCCATTATATTTCTTCAACCCCTTTATATAGTGCTACCAACCACCTAAGAACCTTCTAGGGGAGGAACCTTATAGAAGTGGAACCTTCTAATAAGTCCTCTTACAATTATTATGTTCACACTAATATATCTAACTACCACAATGAGAATTATTTAATAATATAGTGGACCTGGTCCACCTTATATTGAATGACATCCACTATTATCACTATGGGCCCTTCGCCGTCCCCCCTGCCTCCCCTCCCCCATTACCTCTCTAGTTGCACTACATTCCATCCCCCTTATGAAATCATTATCCTCAATGCTTGTTATGAGGGTGGACAAACCTATACCAGGGTTCCATGGATAAGTGTGGACCATAATGTTGAAGTAGGCTAGAGAACCAAGGTCCCATGTAGGAATGTCAGCCATCATGCTGAAATAGTCCAACCACCACTGTAAACCCGGGTCCCATGTCCAAGTGCTCATGTGAACCCCATGCTGAAGATATCAGAACTCAATTGCCAACTGAAAATGATGCTCCAAAGATCGACATTGGTCATGTGGATCCAAATATGTAGAACCGATCAAAGGGGGATGGAATGTAGTGTAGATAGAGAGGTAATGGGGGGGTAGAAGGGCCCATAATGATAATAATGGAGCCCATTCAATGTAAGTTGGACTAGGTACACTATATTATTAAATAAGGCCCACTATGGTAGTTAGATATATTATTGTGAACACAATAAATGTAAGAGAACTTATTAGAAGGTTCCACTTCTAGAAGGTTCTTAGGTGGTTGGTAGCACTATATAAAGGGGTTGAAGCAATGTAATGGAAAGTCAAGAAGTATTGTATTTGGAGAGGTATCTCATTATGATTTTACCCCCTCAAAGTGGCAAGTGAACATGAGTGGATCTCTTCCATAATAGGATCTTTTGTAAGGTGTTTCGCTACCTAAATGGTTTTCATAAAAATAAGTGTGGATTTTATATATTCTTTTTGGATCTATTGTGGTGTTAAATTTGTATTTATGTATTTGGTACTTAACAATGAGTCTCACCTTGAAAATTGGCGAAGCCTATACAAGCCTAAATATATGGGTGGATGGGGTATTGTTTGGTCGAGCACTGACTGCTAAGTCGCTTTCGATGTTCTTGACTCAAAAGACTCTATGGAGACAAATTCTTATAGCTAAGTATATAGATCCTCTCTCAGTGGTGGATTGGATTCGACAAAGAAACAAATCAACTCCAAATGTCTCAACACAATGGAAGGCGTTGTCTCATGCTTTTTCTGTGATAGGTAATTCTCTGGCGTTGAAGGTCGAGAATGGTGCACAAGTGAGAATAGGTTATGATGCTATAATGGGGTGTGGTGAAGGAATTTTTCTTGCGGAAGTGTTGACAAACTCCTTAAGGTTGAAATGTTTTTGCACATTGGATCATTGTTACACATGAAATTTGCACACCTAGGTACCTCGCCCTAAGTGTTGTAAGTGTCATATAAGTGTCTCATACACCTAGACACCATGGAATAACCTATGTCACAATCCCTAGTCAATGTGGAGGAGGGATATATTACATGAAGGCCAAAATACCAAGTGCACATGAATTATTATTACTATTCATGAAAAATAAATTAATTAAGTGTGAGAATCCACTTCACATTTGGTTTCCTATTTTTTAGGGAAGGTGGAGGATCTCATGGATGGTTGAAATAATTTTTCCTTAAAATCCTTGAGAGATATTTCCTCCCTAAAATCCTTAAGAGATATTTTCTCCCTAAATATCTTTCAGATCCTTTTTTAGTGGATCTGATGAGTGATCCTCTCCATGGTGGTTAATCCTCCAAATCCTATATAATGAGGGTGTTCCATGGAGGAGGAGTAGTGGAGATGCGAGGTATCAAACCTATGATCTTGGGAGAAAGATTTAGGATATCAAACCTCTAATTTTGGGAGCTTTGTGCAAGTGTTGGATGAGGAGGACTTGGGGAGGCTGTTGCAACTACATCTATAGTCTGTAAGTATTTCTTTAAGAGTTCTCATTAATATATTGCTTAGCCTATTTCATTCTAACCTATGTCTCTTTACATATGTTTTTCTTATAGATGGATTTGATTGGACTAATCTTATAGAATAGAGTAGGAGTTATTTGTCTTGTTGTCCATTGCATTGCATGTGTCAAACAATGCTAAGGAGCTCGGAGATCAATCTCAAGTTGGAGAAGCGAGGACAAACATAGGAATAAGGTGCATCACACTTCCTTCATTCTCCTTCTCTTTATGATTAGTTAGTTAGATTCAAAGGAATGTTAGTGTCCATTTGCATGGTTTATGTCTTGGTATAGGGGTCTAGAATCCAAGAGGATATTCACCTGTCCACAGAGGGATTTTCCTATAACGAAAATTGGCCAATCCACTGGGGATGGACATTGATTTGAAGTTCCTTGGATTGTCCCTACCATTTTCCCACATTTTAGATCATTTTTACTGTTTTTTCATGATCCATTACCTTTCTCCCATCTTCACTAGCAATTTCACCAATTTCTGTGAATTCTGGGTGAGTTGTTTTGAATTTTTTGGCTATGTTTTGAATTTGTGGGAAGGGAAGCGCTCCCCTGGAGTGCATATCAGAGCATTGATCTCTAATCAGTGCCCCCTGTATTTCTTTACAGAGCACTATATCGCTTTGTTCCCTTGAGTTAGGGAGCGCTAGTCTCTTTTTTGGAGGTTTTCTGCCTTTTCTACTCAGTCTTTTGCAGCCTGTTTTGCAGAGGTCTTTGCCCAGAGCCTATACTTTGGTTTGTGAATTTGTTTGGGTTGAGATTTGATACTTATCACTTCCTATTGTCTTGACTTGAGTTTGAAATTTTTTCAGAATTGTGAAATTGCTCTTTCTTGTTGCTTGTTTTGTCGGGATAGTTTGAGTGATTTCTCTTTTTCCCTATCTTTTCTTGGATTCTTCTCTAAACTTTCTTGTTTTCCTTGAATTCTTGTTTATTGTCGAATCCTTGATTGAGTTATTGTTAGAACAGGTTATATCCTACTTGTTTTCTTTCAGTTCTCATTTCTTTGAGTGCATGCTTTGTTTGTAGCCCTTTTTGCTTCATGTCTTTTGTATCTGCATCTGACTTCTTCTTTTAATTGAAAGTAATGGAGAATTAAAGGATTTTAATTTACTTTATTTATACATTAGAATCAAACAAAGAAGATAATTTCATTCTTGATTTTGGATAGTGTATATAGGTTGATTGCATTTGGGAATTGGGTGTTTTTGTTGAAGAAAATTGAACCTCTTCTCCATCCCGTATGTAGGATTCATTGAAGAAAAATATTTGCATCTCATTTTTCTTCATTCTTTTGGAGTCTAGTCTACAACATCATCATTTTCACTTTCACATCTTTGAGTAAACAACATCCCTAAAATGAAGCGCTTATAAAATTGACTAAACACTTTTAGATTTTCTGGTAGCGAACCTACATTAGCAAGTGTAGGGCTTTGGAATAGGATGTGAGGATAACTTTCCAAAGCCATCAGAAAAACATAGAATCTTGTGTTAGGGAGCGTCAAATCCAATTGTTCTTATAATCATAGTTGTGATCCCCCTCTCACACAGGGGTTACGCACGAGGTCGCGTTCGGGAGGGAAATGGATATTATCCCTCCAAGGCTTAATCGTTCGTGGTAGTCGGATCGTATATTGGGGGTTCTTCTTGAAGTCCAACTGTCTTCATTTGGTCTCAGTGCTTCGTGAATTCTGAATCCGTTCGGGGTCCTCTGGAGTTATATCGATCCACTTATCCTCAGTTCTCTTGAAGGATTTCAGAGTTGTTATCCTGCCCATACGTTCGAACTCGACTGTACCTGCCCAAAGGCTGACTGTGAGTTAGTGACCTTAGTAGCCATAATATTTAGGTTCCTTACATGAGGTGATGGTGAAGGGAAGTATTCGATGCACGTGGAACATACGTTGGTGAAACTCACTCAAGCTCCTTGGATGGTAAATCCACGATTATTGTGTGGAATCTTGCACCAAGGCGTAAGTTTGTTAAGCAGGTCACCAACGTAACATATCCATCTGTTCTATCCCATCCCCTTCCTGTATTGATCTCGCAATGTTGGATTTCATCACCAACTAGTGGTTTCATTGTGGGAAGGTTTGTTTGATTGATTGCTTCTCAGATTTGTAGTGTGTGTTGTTTGTTTTCCTTAGTGGACCTTAGGTCGAGTCAGTGTCAATGGCATCAAATCCTGGGAGTACCAATGGAGGAACCCATTTTCCTAGGGAACCTTTCGCCTTTCCTTCTTTTGGAAATGTTGGTCCTCCGTGCATTGCCACATTGAGTCTTCCAAGACTCACGATCGGATTGTCGGTTTGGTTGTTCTCCACTCCACTGATCTTGAATCTTCCCAATGCTTCGAATGCACCTAGTGATTCATATGTAAGCACACCACCCACACATCAAACTCATTTCGACCTTTCTCTTTCTTCACCCATCAGGTCTCCTTCCCTTT
Source organism: Picea engelmannii (assembly GCA_009831015.1). Taxonomy (NCBI): domain Eukaryota; kingdom Viridiplantae; phylum Streptophyta; class Pinopsida; order Pinales; family Pinaceae; genus Picea; species Picea engelmannii. The sequence continues at coordinate 185,242 of ML786055.1, read as the reverse complement.
CTCCTTATTCTCCTAGTGAAATCTCTAAATCAAGTAGCCATGTTGATAAGAAGAAGAAGAAACAGAAAGAGAAGAAGAAGAAGAACTAGAAAAGGACCAAGCCTCCAACCACACCAGATCATGTTGGATCCAAGAAACCAACTACGGTTAATCATACTAGGATTGTTGATAAAGTCGACAAGATTAAAATGAAGAATCCTAAACCCAAATTCCCTTGCAGTCTTTGTAAGGGTGACAACTTTCTAAGGGATTGCCCTGGTCTCCCCAAGGTCTTAGAAATGTGGTTTTCCATGTCATCATCCCCTACAGGACATGTTGGTGACGCCCCGTCAGTGAGTGACATTAAGGTTGGTAAGAAGAATAGAACTGTCAAATTTCCTTGCTTGCAAGGATGAGTTTAGGGGCTAAATTTCGCTCATGGGCTAATTTTCCATGGGTTTTCCCAAAAAACGATTCGCCATTCTAAAAAATATTTGTGCACATTCTATAGGATAAAATTATTTTACCTTCAAAATCGCCAAAATTTTATACAAACTATATAAAAATCCATAGAAATTTAAATATTTTTACAAAAATATCGCCAAACATTTATAGTTGGCATATGAAAGATTAGTAAGATTCGCCAAGATTTCTACATTTAAAAATAAATTTCTATCCTTAAAATCATCCTTGCTTGCTTGTCATGTGAAGGTGATCATTACCCTCACCTTTTCCCTCGTATGGACAAGGCTTCTTATTTGTTGGAAAAGATTCAACTTCCAACTAGTTATCGTAATATTTCTCCCAAACCGTCATTAGTTGATGGACTGGTCAATCCGGTTCCATCCCTGATTAGTTCGGTTGATCAGGTGTTCAATATGGTTTCATCCTCGGTTGAACCAAAAACCCAAGTAGTTAATCCAGTTCCATCATCGATCAGCCCCACTCTTCATCTGAAAAGTGAAACCCAAGTGGTCGATCCAATTATGTCACCGATCGATCCCACTCCTCCCTTGAAGAGTGCAAAAGTGGTTGATCTGGTTCCTTCATCGGTCGATCCCACTCCGCCTCTAAAGAGTGCAAAAGTGGTCGATCTGGTTCCACCTTTGTTCGATCCCACTCCTCCCTTGAAGAGTGCAACCAAGGTGGTCGATCTAGTTCCACCACCAATTGACCCCACTCCTCATTCAAAGAGTGAGGATGTCGCTCAGGTCTACCTTGTTAATACTGATTCACCTGGACAAGGGGGCATGCTGCCCGTCCCGATGGCATCCCCTTCAAGCAATCAGATGATTTATATTGATTGGAATCATTTCATAGAACCTCGTCTTCCTTCTTACGTTCCTTTCCAAATCACCGTGCAGGTTTGTGATAGGAATATTCTTAACATTGTAATAAATGAAGGTTCCTCTTTTAGAATCTTATCCGCGAATGCTTGGCAATCTTTTGTTTCTCCGCAGCTTGTGCCTGTGACTTAGAATCTGTTCACCTTTGACAAAAGATCTAGTCAACCTTTAGGGATCCTTCCTCAGTTTTCGATTACTTTGGGAGGAAAAACAGTCTACGTCGATGCGTTGGTAGTTCACGACCCCTTGGACTTTAACCTGCTCCTTGGGCGAGACTATGTCTACATTATGAGAGATTTTGTTTTCACTCTCTTTAGAGTGATGTGTTTCCCTCACAATGGAAACATAGTAACGATCAACCACCTTTCATTCATTGACCCTCATCTCATGGTCAACTATCCGCCTTCCCTGAATGGTCGATACATGTCAGTGATATCGGCCCCACCGCAGGTCAATTATGTAACAACCTGCCCCATGCATTCAACCCTACACGAGAGGGAATCCCTCCCTTCTCTTGACTTAGATCTGGTCGTTGACATGGTCATTTATTTGATAGGGATATTAGAGACAAATATCCCTACCCTTATCAATGTCGTCAACATGTATTTCTTTCGAAGTGTTTTTCTTCCATCTAACGAAGATCCCCTGGAAGCCATGGCTGACGTTTGTATCTTGTACCTAGTCGAGTCTTTCGTTAGGTCTTGTTTTTTAACCTTCCTTTCATCTACCCTTATACTTTTTCTCCATCTAGTACATAAATTGGTGACAACCTCAAAGTTGACGAATGAAATGAAGCTTGGGGGGGCATGTCTCCATCCTTTGATTATCATTTTGGAGTTAAGCCACTAGATTTTCAAGCTGGGGGAAGAGTACCAACCATCCATGGGTATCCCTACCTTTGGAAATTACATTGGGAATTTACAAGCATAAGTTTAATTTTGTTTCAATCTTGTGTAAAAATGAAACCAATACCGAGCTTAGTCTTTGTTCTTTCTCGTGCACGTAAATACATGAGAATGTAACCAAGTAGAATTTTATCACTTTTCCGGACTCGTAAAGGTTATACGAAATAGGAATCCCCTGGAGTCTCCTTTAATCTCTTTTCAGACTCTCTAAACATGAAAATATTTATGAGTGATCTTGTTTCCTTCCACACTCGTTAAAATGTTTGAAAGGGCATATTTCGAGTGGTAGTTTATCTCTTTTTCGGCCTCGTCAGACTAAAATTACAAAAAATGACAACCTTGGAGTCGCCTTTAAGTTATTTTCAAACTCTCTAAACATGAAAAACCACCGAGTTTTCCTTCTCTAGACTCGCTAAACTACACATTGAAGGACCCATATGGGAACGAACCCTTACTTCTTCCAGATCGTTAATCAAAATAAGAGGAACATACCGAAGGTGAGTTATATCGAACATGTGTTACCCTCCTCGAGCTCATTAAATTAAAAAGAGGTACTCATCTATCTAGGTGGGGGAAAAATTGAAGGAAGTGGATCAAGGTTTTTAGAAACCTTTATGGCAGCTTTTGTCGCCCTTGAACATGGCACCTATTTGTGTATCGTCTTACAGTTGGGTAATCCGCTTGTCTCTAAGTCATACCAATTCCATGTGTCGCCATACTTTTTCGTCAAATCGAAGAGTGCTCTTATTGTCGTCACATTACATTCTTGGTACTCGTCGAGTCAATGCTGCCAAGTCAGTTGTCGTGCCTCATCATGTTCAAGGGAAGTTTCACTTCAAACCATCCATCTGCAGTATTGCCAGTTTCCATCTCTTGTGTCAGTTCATACAAATTCGATTCACCATATTACATCACTTTCCTATTTTAGTTTTGTGTCGTTGATGGGGGATCCATCAAGGCCCTCCTTCGACGAGTATTTTCATGTCAACTTCAACACATCATCCAGGAATTAGACTTAGAAACCAATTAGTACCTTGGGACCTGCATGCCTCAATGGTAGTCCTCCTCACCTCTGACAGTAGGTTTATATCATTGACCTATGATCGGATGATTCCACGAATGTTCAACCTTAGCTCATTTATTCACATTCACTGGAATGTACTATGGTACCTTGGGAGTCATTGACATAATTGGTGATTTCCATCACACTTGTTAACAGTTTACCTCAAAGACCGGTAATCAAGTGGTTTCTACCATGTTCAACATCAAAACATCTATTCGCATGGCTAGATTCGTACAACATCGAGATTGGGATGAAGACCCTGGGTTGAGCATTCACTCTATTAAACTGCTTTTCCCAGGCTACGAAGGAGATCATTTGAGCATGTTGATGTATAGACTGTCACATAGATCCACATAGTATTGGTCTGTGGCTATGTTTTATCATCTCATAGTTCCACTGTGTATTTTTTGTGGCTATGAACAATTCATGTCATGGAGGTATTGATCCACATTGTATCTTTGGTGGCCATATCCTTGGTCAATACTTTTAATGGATCCACAGTGCATTGGTCGGAGGTCGTTCTTTGATTCATCTCGTATTCCGAGCTTAGGTATGTCTGCCTCGGAAATGGAACATTTTTTAATATTGTTTGATGGTTGTTTGCAGCTTCTTCCAAGTTCTCCAACTCCACATCTTTGCATTAAAGATTTGTAAAGTGTTTTGGCCATCATTCTCTCTTCTGACCTCACACTTTAGGGGGCATTCTGTTACACATGAAATTTGCACACTTAGGTACCTTGCCCTAAGTGTCGTAAGTGTCATATAAGTGTCTCATACACCTCAATACTATGGAATAACCTATGTCACAACCCCTAGTCAATGTGGAGGAGGGATATATTACATGAAGGCCAAAATACCAAGTGCACATGAATTATTATTGATATTCATGAAAAAAAAATTAATTAAGTGTGAGAATCCACCTCACATTTGGTTTCCTATTTTTTAGGGAAGGTGGAGGATCTCATGGATGGTTAAAATATTTCCTCCCTAAAATATTTGAGAGATATTTCCTCCCTAAAATCCTTAAGAGATATTTTCTCCCTAAACATCTTTCAGATCATTTTTTAGTGGATCTGATGAGTGATCCTCTCCATGGTGGTTAAGCCTCCAAATCCTATATAATGAGGGTTTTCCATGGAGAAGGAGTAGTGGAGATTTGAGGTATCAAACCTATGGTCTTGGGAGAAATATTTAGGATATCAAACCTCTGATTTTGGGAGCTTTGTGCAAGGGTTGGACGAGGAGGACTTGGGGAATTTGTTGCAACTACATCTACAGTCTGTAAGTATTTCTTTAAGAGTTCTCATTAATATATTGCTTGGCCTATTTCCTTCTAACCTATGTCTCTTTACATATGTTTGTCTTATAGATGGATTTGATTGGACTAACCTTATAGAGTAGAGTAGGAGTTATTTGTCTTGTTGTTCACTGCATTGCAAGTGTCAAACAATGTTAAGGAGCTCGGAGATCAAGCTCAAGTTGGAGCAATGAGGACAAACATCGGAATAAGGTGCATCACACTTTTTTCCTTCTCCTTCTCTTTCTGATTAGTTAGTTAGATTCAAAGGAATGTTAGTGTCCATTTGCATGTTTTTTGTCTTGGTATAGGGGTCTAGAATCCAAGAGTATATTGACCTCTTCGTAGGGGGATTTTCCTATAACAATCATATAGAAAATGAGGAGGAAACCTCCATTTGGGCACAGGGTTGGTACTCAATAGAGGATCTGGAGTTGGAGGTAAACTAGTCACATGTCTAGTCTGGATATATTACAGAACTACAAAGGGCACATATACATCTGTTGCACTCGGTTGATGAACTAGCTTGGTTTGTTAATCAGTCTGGGAGTTGCTACAATGAAAAATTGGGTTGCCTTGCGATGTTGGATGTGGGTGAAGGAAATATTTACTGGTGGTATAATTAGTTATGGAAGATAAGAGGGCCTTCAAAAGGAGTGATCTTCTTCTTATTAATACTTAAAGGTAAGGTCCTTATTTAGGATTGTCTCCAAAAGTGTGGACAACAAGGGCCAGTGATTTGTTATTCATGTAAGAATTTTGAGGAGACCAATAACCGTCTATTCTTAGAGTGTTCATTTTCTCATCATGTATGGAGAGAGGTCAGTTCTCAATCGGGGATTACTAATTTGTGGTAAAAAAGCAACATACAGGATTGTTTTAAAGTTTATTTTTTAGATCAGAGGTTTTTTTTCATGCAAGGTGTTGCCTATACTTCTTTCATGGGGGTTGTGGTTGGCTCGAAATGCATGACTTTTCGAGAATAAGACATATACTTCCATCAAATTTTCCCAACAAGCTCTTGCCCTGCTCCAATCCTATAAGATTAATCCAACTATAAAAATCTCTAGGATGCTCAATAGGGTGGATTCAAATAAACAAATTTAGTCCATGTGGTTTCTTTGATGGGGCTTGTCAGGGCCCAACTATGACTTGTAGTTTGGGCATCATTTTACATCTTTCTCAAACACGTTACTTTCACGGGAAATTCAATATAGGATCAGGATCCAACAATATGGTTGAACTTTTTGCTTTATATGCTCTATTAAGACTGGCAGTAAAAAAGGAGGTATTGAAATTTCAGATCTTTGGGGATTCAAAATTATGCATAGATTGGATGTTGAATGCACTACAAATTTCTCAAGTGGACTTACTGTTGCTTGGATAGAAATTGAAAAATATCTCGAGACAGTTCCAAGATATTCAATTCAAGTATATTTTCAAATAATTAAATATAGAGGCAGACTCACTATAAAAAGATGTTCTTTCATTGAATGAGAATGTGATCCAGTGGGAAGAGTTCGTGGAGGGGATTTTGATCTCCATGGTAGAAGAAAATTCATTTTAAGTTGGAATTGTCATTTTGTGTGTGTTGGGAACCTATCAAAAAATGATTTGTTGGTGAACCTTAGTTTCAACTTTATGTTTGTAAAAAATACTTCTTGAACATATTGGTAGATCCAATGTTAGTTTGCGCATATAGTGCCCTCTGAATGTACATTGTATATCTTAATAGAAAGTGCTGGTTTTTTTCGAGGAAAAAAAAATACAATTACAATAGCAAGTCTCATCAAGTAATTATGTAATAAGATCTATTTGAACAACCATCTTGTGACTTTGTTATAGAAAGGATCATTAAGTTGGAAATCAATACAAAACCAATAATGCTAAATTTTATAAAAATGCACATCATCCTAAAAAAACAATTAATCAATTCTATTAAGTAATGAATAATTTAAATTGGATATGGAAAAGTCATTAATTAACTTTAAAAGAAATAATAAGAAAAAACTAATCCTATGATTTTATAAGCTTCATTAAATAAAAAAAAAAAAAAGAGACAAATTAAATTAACTAATATAATATGATTCAAAAAGTCTCATATTCAAATATAAGTTAAAAAAATATTTAATAGATTACAATTAAAAAAGAAAACCTCTTTTAATAAAACTCTTCACACTTATCTATTAATTTTATAAACTAATTAATATAAATACACAATATGCATTTTCCATACTAATAATAATTTATAAAAAATAAAAAATAATTAAGAGGATTGTATGGTGATATATAGTCTTAATATTCTTAAAGTTCATAAATTCTATAAAATTAAAAATATTCGTAAAACTCATAAATTCTTATTACAAAGATAATCCTTAATCTACCTGTCATCCACATATGCACACTTGCCATCTACATCCAATGAGTGTGGTTAACATCATTATACCACTCCACACTTGGTAGTAGGCACCATGATCCATCCTCATAATTTAGGATCATTAACAAGCAGAATTATAAGAAAGACAAACCACAAATCACTGTAAAGTGATAATACATCACAAAAATGCAAGTAACAAAAGTGGTTTGGGTTATGGATTGACATAAAAGTATTTCAAATGATTGTGATTATGAAGGATAATGATTATGATTATGAAGGAAAGGGAGAAGAAATCAATTGGCATTGAAAAAAAGATTGAGTTAAAATGTGTGAAAAATAATTTGTCATCGATAAAGTAATAATATATGTTAGGATTATAAACAATAAAATTTTTATAAGTTTTTTTAATTATTCCTTCACCTCCACCCCACTCTTATATGAGGGTGACAAAAATACAAGCAAACAAAACATGATTATGCTAACTTCAAAAAACATCGATTGTAATTGCAATTTTATATCAAATATTTACTTATTACATGCAGTTTGAAAACTAATCTTAATTGTTGCATACCAATGTTGGGTAGTATTCCCAAATCATGATCTTTTCTTCCCTCTTAACCTTTATTTTCCAACCCCTTGATTGCATGATGTGACCATGGATATTCACCAACTACATGCCAACTTTCTAATTCTTGAGAGTTAAAACTATTACTTATCTAATAAACTATAGATTTTTATATATATGGAAATTTTAAACTTGTTTGTCAATATATAGGTTTTAAAAATTAAGTGAATATCATTACTAACTTTCATATTTTAAAGTTATTAATATATTATCATTAAATAAATTAAAAATGGATAAATACCCATCAAATCTAACTATTAATTTATATCATAAATATTTTTATAAATAAATGTAAAAAAAAAAGTAACTGTCAAATTCCAATTCCACTACCACTACCACTACCACTATCATGGATAACTTTATTTTGATTTACATTGTCACATTTCAGTGCATTGTTTTAAATTCTAAATTTCTCATAAAATTGCATATCCATTGACGTTCGACGTGATCAAAGGCCAAATGAATTTGGTATTTTCAACATATATTATAAGAAACAAAGTCTTAACTTTTTATTTTCCTAAACTATTGATTACACGAATAAGTAATAAAGTAACGACCTTGGAGTGTGATACAACGTGTTGAGATTGTAATAATGTGTAATAAAATTGTTGGACTTAAGTGTCCAATGAAATTATAATCTCAAACCATTTTTCAATGTAAGTTCTATCATATGTTGAAAGATAATAATGTGTAATAAAATTGTTGGACTTAGGTGTCCAATGAAATTATATTCTCAAACCATTTTTCAATGTAAGTTATATCATATGTTGAAAGATAATAATGTTCAAGGAGATAAATACGCCTATCAAATGTTGTTGTTGAAAATGGGGAAGCTAAGTTGTTAATGACATTCAACTTGGAGCAAGCACGATCTGGAAATATTTGTGTTGGTTACTTTACATGGTCCTCGTCCCCCTCTCTAGATATTTGGCAAGGAAATATTTGTTTTGGTTACTTTACATGGTCTTCGTCCCCCTCTTGTCAAAACGCTGATGTCTTTTTCATTTCACATCATCTTTACAAGACTTTTAACTTTTACACTAGAGAAACTCGTTTACACGTGGAATGATGCTTCAAAAGTGATAATAAATTGAAATATTGGAAAAATAAGCTCCACAAACTTTTTAAACAAGTGCGAATATCAAAATTACTTTATAAAACTTGATATGATTCTTAAGAAGAATATTAAACTCAACCAAAAATTTAATAACCGTATATCATGTCATATAAATTTAAATTTGAATATTTAAAAACAACCAAAAAATTTAACCACATATTATGTCATATAAATTTAAATTTAATATAATAATATGTAATGTTATATAAATTTAAATATATATAATAATATGTCATGTTATATAAATTTAAATTTGAATATATATATATATATATATATATATATATATATATATATATATATTTTTGACCAAAACGATTAGAGGATTTGTATTAAGTGTGGTCGAGCCACGAATGCGTTTACAAAATGGCAGGGCTTCACTGAGTCTCTGCCTGACAAGAGCTTAACATTGCTCCTGGATATACATGTATTTTCCGAATTCCGAAGAGGCTAACACTAACCTAATAGCTATTTCAGCGAGCCATATCGGCTTCGCGTCATTACATCTTTCCGCTGATACACTTTTTTTTTCTTTTTTGTTACGATCTGTCATTCATTGCTTTGACCCTAGTTATGAATTTCCGGCTGAGCTTGCGCTTCTTCTACCTCAGCAATATCGGCCCAACTTGAGGCTTGTTGGGTTGGGCTTGAAGACCTGGGTAGCGCTGCTTCCGCTAGGTTTTCCCCCTTAACAGGGACTTTGGGGACGGAGACGGATTCCCCTTCAGCTTCTGACGGCGAGATCTTTGCTTCAGATTGCTTCTCATGTTGTGCTCCTGTCCACCAAGTGGGCCTTTGGCTTCGGAATGATCTTCTTTTTCCA
>ML786055.1:140833-163512 GCA_009831015.1 Picea engelmannii | reverse complement strand
AAAAGCTAAAAAAAAAAAAAAAAATAGAATGTTGAGACTACCACTTACAATTTTCCAAATTAATCTTCACATTTTTGTATGGGATCACAGAATTGTTTACATGTTTTGATTTAAAATAAGTTATTTTTCAATATATTTTAGAATGAGTAAATTAATGGAGTGACAAACAAACCCAAATTTTCAAATAATGTTTTGTAGGCAATTTTTCAAGTTAAATTTGATTACATTTTCATATGCGATCACTGAATTGCTAACTTGTTTTAATTTTTTTAAATCCAATTTAATGCTATATTCATTAACTGTAATCATAATTTAACTGATTTCCATCCTATATAAATCCAAAAGTACTACAAGACTTATAAATTTTTACCTGTCAGCTGTTTTACCCTATACTTTAAANTGTTTTAATTTTTTTAAATCCAATTTAATGCTATATTCATTAACTGTAATCATAATTTAACTGATTTCCATCCTATATAAATCCAAAAGTACTACAAGACTTATAAATTTTTACCTGTCAGCTGTTTTACCCTATACTTTAAATAAATATTTAAACTTATCTCTCCATACAAATATACTATTATACTACGGAGTATATAAAATTGCCATAGTACCAGTTTGTAAAATGTACCTTACTTTTGCAGGGTACCTCGTTGTAAAATGTGCCTTACCTTCACCTAAGAAGTGATAGGTCACTCCGTACTGAACTGTACGTCTCTAATGGCTGGAGCGTAAAACGTGCCCCTACGCCTCCCCGTGCTGCAATGTACGCCTCCGTGAAGAATTGTAGGCTGCACCTATGCATTACACATCTCCCAATACTCGAGAGAGGGGAGATCCGTGACACATCTCGCCATACTCGAGAGAGCAGAAGATCCGCGAAACAGGCATTAACGACACTATGGGCGAATTGGTATAACAAGTATCCTCTTCGTCTCAAATACTTTCAATATTATATTATCTCTTCCTAGTACTTCAAATATTATTATTTTTCTCACATCCTTACTACAACCCTCTGCCGTTCTAAATTTTAATATTAGATTCTCTCTTCCTTGTACTTCTCTAAACATTATTATTTACGGCGACTACAACCTTCTGCCGTCTTAATGTATTCCGCCGATTTTCATTCCGTAAATTTGTTTTCTTGCAATACTTTATTTTAAAAGATTAGTGTAACTATAATTTGTCGATCCGTCGTCCGGAGGATGACGTGGCTCACCTACATGTTCACACCTTATCGTTCACTGGTGCAGACAGCTACCAGAACCACCAGGAGCAGGCTATGATTCGCGTTGGGGTCACCACACACAACCTAAACTGTGAAGTTTCTTAAAAATTTTGTAAGAGTTAAAAAAAAATTACCGACGTATTGGGGAGATTTACAGCAGATAAGTATACATTGAATAGAACCATAATATATACATTGCATCACAATGGCTTCTGCACAACTGCCAGAATATTTATAATCTATATTCAACCTGTCGCGTTTTGTGTTTCCTTGAATGCTACATTACCCAAACTGGTAAAACCTCTGAAAAACATTATTTACAGATGAAAATTCAAGTTTAACTACACTAATGTCTTGCACGAGCGTGTAGCGGGATCCCACATGGCCGGAAGCAAGAATTTGCGCCCATTCAATCCATGCCCATTGTAGCTCGCCCCTGTAATTTTGTCAACCAGAAGATTTCCAGGGTACCCAGGATACGACCCATTTGCATACATTCCCGGGCACGCGGAGACGGCCTCCAGTGGCGCGCCTGCATCGCCTTGGAAGTAGCCGGTGTTGAATGGATTAGTAACTGCTCCTGCAAGAACGGTAGCAATGTTGATGATCATCCCATCGATACCCATGTCACCGTTGGGTGCCACCAGGGGAGGAGTCTGGGGTCCATAAATGGGCTGATGAAACGGCCACGCACACTGCCCGGGACATTGAGTTTCAGAGTTCCCTACCCAGGCATATGGCAGAAGAAAATTCTTCCTCGGAAAGATATTAGCATGGAAGCCGCAACTCATACAGAAGCCCTCCACAGTAACATCATCGGACGTGAGAACCAAATACACGGCATTGCTATTCACCGGCAGTGCTCTGGAAGCAATTGCCCTGTCCACCAGAACCGTAATGTGGCTCCGCTTCAGAGACTTTCCGACGGAATAGGCGGCATCTAACTTCTGTTTTCCCAGCCTTGTGTTTGCTATGGGCATGGCCTTGTTGGACCGACCACTGTATCTCTCAGTGGTTTTCCACCAGCTGTAAACAGATGGCTCTATGGCCTTGCTGGCTTCTAAGGACTGCACAAAATCTGCCACGATGGAACGTTGAGCAGGGCTGAATCTGCCATACCAAATGACATGGACATCCACAGCAGGTCTGGTGGTGAGCAGGGGACCATTGTGGTAAGTTAGAACAAGAGGCTGCTGTTCAACTAAAAAGGAAGAACACAGATCTATCAGAAGAAGCAGACATACAAGAAACTTCCACCCTCCCATATTCCCGAAATCAGATACCATTACAAGACTAGTGCTGCTGCTAGGTTTTTGCCTCAAAGACAAAAAAAAGCACCAGGTGAAGACTATTTTCTACACCTCAAGAAATTCCAGTGGCTCTGTGTGATGAGAATGGTATTGTGAACCAATTTAAATAGTGGGGAGGATAAATGATGGGCATGAGAGTTGCGTTGGAAGGAAAGCGGAGTGACAGCTAGGCCGGCCTTCTAGATGACGCTAATTAACCCTACGGCTTTCCTGCCTCTCATTTTCCAGAGTGGAGTGGTAGCAGATATTTTAATGAATTATTGCATTGTGACAAACACACATCCCCATTCCTCTCGACCGCGCCGGACGCGTGTAGAGGACGCTAAAGATAACAGTCACAGTCTCTAACGTGGCACTCTCTGAATGGCCCTTCCAGCATGCTGAGCAGCGGCCTCTTCAACGTAGTTAAAGTGGAGGATCGGATTCAACAGGTAAAGCGTGAGATCCACGTGAAGAAATTGAATTAGGGACCCGGTTTGGAGAGAATTATAATAAAGCCAGCTGCAGCAAAAGCTGGTCATCATTGAAGAAAGCGGTGAATGCAAATTGCAATACAATAATACTTAAAGTGGCCTCCGACTATCACATCGGTCCACATAACACACCCCATCCCTTCCACGGACAGGACTCTGCACAGAAGCCAACAACTGTCCCGTCGAATCCAACTGTTCTTTATCTTTTTTTTAAAATCAAAATCGTGACAGATGGATCCCGGATCCTCTCCCTTACCGACGGACCAAGTGGCTCCTCTCCAAAGTCTTTATCGCAAAGACCGACTTTGCGACATTCCATCATGCTCAGTTTTCGTCTTTCATACTCTAAATTTAAAGCACCATGATTTCTGAATGCGTTTTACAGTTTGTAAACCAGGGTCGGGACTCGGAAGGCGGATTTGATGTTTTTCTTGTTTTTTAATAATAAACGATTTATTATTTAATTATGAAAAGGATAAGTGGGCTCCTCAAACACGGATCCAGTCCTATTGAGTCCGACATATAACAACAAGATAAAAGGTACAGAAAGCCAACTATTTAAACATTGAAAACACACAACGCTCAATTAATGCGTTTCAGCTAAATCCACCTACTACCACACTTCGTCAAACTCTCGTGTACTCTAGTCTAAACAAACGGAGTAGGCTAACTCAGCAAATAAATAGACCCATGTAAAAAAAAAATGGGCCTGAATACGATCAGATTATCAGGGGTTTTGTCCCATTTTAAATCAATCTAGTCTAAACAAATGGAGTAGGCTAACTCAGCAAATAAACAGACCCAGGTAAAAAAAATGGGACTGAATACGATCAGATTTTCAGGGGTTTTGTCCCATTTTAAATCAATCTAGTCTAAACAAACGGAGTAGGCTAACTCAGCAAATAAACAGACCCAGGTAAAAAAATGGGCCTGAATACGATCAGATTTTCAGGAGTTTTGTCCCATTTTAAACCAATCTAGTCTAAACAAACGGAGTAGGCTAACTCAGCAAATAAACAGACCCAGGTAAAAAAAAATGGGCCTGAATATGATCAGATTTTCAGGGATTTTGTCCCATTTTAAACCAGTCTAGTCTAAACAAACGGAGTAGGCTAACTCAGCAAATAAACAGACTCAGGTAAAAAAAATGGGCCTGAATACAATCAGATTTTCAGGGGTTTTGTCCCATTTTAAACCAACCTAGATGCTCAGAAAATCATCAAACTTCTGGAAAAACCTGTAGAAAAGGTAACTCTGGAGAGAAGATTGCTTCCTAGTTAACCAGCTCCTAAACAAACCACCATTTTTTAAATCACCATTTTTTATATTTTTATTTAAAATCTATTTAAGAAATTATTTTTATTTAAAATTTCTTGAAGAATGGTTGGAATTGTAGAGAACATGAAATTGGTAATATGAGTATTTAACTAAGTTGAATCCATTTATATATTCAAAAATATAATTTTAATAATAAAAAATTGTATAACCTACTTTCAGTGAATATGAGTATGAGTATTTAAGGAAGTTGAATCCATTTATATATTCAGAAATTTAATTTCAATAATAAAAAATTACTATTTAATAAAAAAAAGGTATAACCTACTTTCAATGAATAATAATTGTTTGGAAAAATTCAAATCATTCCTAAAATTTCAAGGATAATTAATACAAAATATGTTAATAGTTATTTTGACCAAATTTTGTTTATATACAATAATGAACTTGTAGATTAAGTTTAATCCAAATCCAATCAAAAATTATTGAAACTCTATATTTGAATGAATCTATATAATTCGATAATGAACTTGTAGATTAAGTTTAATCCAAATCCAATCAAAAATTATTGAAACTCTATATTTGAATGAATCTATATAATTCGATAGAAAATGATGATTTTACCAAATCAAATAATTAAATTTTATTTATACACAACCATATAAAACCATATAAATGTACATTATTTAATAATATAAAATACATACCTATAATATAATAATTTTTTTCAATTTTTACCATCAATCCATTCTCCTAATTTATGAGAAGTGAAAACTAATAATTTCATCCGCCTGATTTATAATTTATGAAAAGTGAAAACTAAAAATTTTACATACTTAAATACAATTTCTTAATTTTATGTAACACCTAATCTCTCGTTATTGGTTTTGAGTTCTCCATCAACATGGTTCTAAGTTGAGTTATTCACTCTGGTATATTATCAAAGTATTTTTGGATTTGCTAAGGGGTTTTTTCTTCGTGATTAATCTTTTTGGAGTACCTCTCTTTTTACTTTTGGATTATATCTTAATGTGAGTAACTCCCTCTTTATTGTCTTTGGTCCTTTCTTGTTTTGAGATTGAATCTTTACTTTAAGTACCTCTATCTTTGTTATCTTTGATCTTTCGTCCTTGCTTTTCGATTGAATTTCAGTAGGAGTACCTCTATTTTTGTCTTCCCTCTTTGTTTTTGAATGGGAAGGTGGTGTATCTATATCCTTTTTACAATCTTTGTTTTTTCTCTTTAATTAGAATTATATTTTATTATAATCATGTTTTTTTTTTGTTTTTTGATGTTTTTGCTTTTGAATTGGAAAGTGTTGTAATGGGATGGAATAGCATGAGCATGACTGTAAAAGTTGACAAAACAAAGGTTATGATAATTAAATCCAAAAAGATCACCTACGATACTTTTGTGTATGACAATGATAGTTTGGAGGAAGTGTCTTCATACAAATATATTGGAATCGATATTAACCATTAGCTCAGTTAGAATTATAGCATTGAGAAAACGATAAATGGAAGGTGAAAAGTTTATTATGGGCTTGAAAACAATTATAAATCAGGGGACTTTTGGCTTTGGGATTAAAAAAAGCTCATCTTTCACACTCTTATCACTCCGGTTATCTTATATGGTTGTGAAGTTTGGGGTTGCAGTATCTATCTTATATGGTTGTGAAGTTTGGGGTTGCAGTATCTCTAGAGAGTCTTGGAGAAAGATAGAACAGATCCAAAAGAATTTTATAACTTACAATCTCAAAATCAAGGGGAATACACCATATCATATCATCCTCATAGAAGCGAGTCTTTCCCCCATTGAGAGCATTGTTATGATTAGATACCTAACTTACAAGAATAAGATAAACAACATGGAGAAGGCTCAAGCAGAGATGGCATAAAGATGTCAAATATTGGTTAAATCATTGGGGAATACAAGAAGAAGCCATCATGGAGAATATTGGTTAAATCATTGGGGAATACAAGAAGAAGCCATCATGGAGAATATCGATAATATTACAAGTATTATCACTTCTAAATTTAAGGAGAATATGTGGTGTGATAAAGAGTTAGAGGATAAAAGGAAACTAAGATACTACAAGGAGGTGGTCAACCCTAATTTAGAAGATCAAAAGTACAAACTCTCACCACCTACACATGAAACTTGAAAATCAATATTGCTAAAATAAGAACAAACTCTCACCAGCTAAAAAGTGAAACTGGGTGTTGGACAATTCTCAAAACATCGTGGGATGAAAAATACTTCCTCTTAGATTGCCTTGCCTATACCCAAATTAGATCCCAATTTAAAAATATTTGACACAATACATATCTTCACAACCTCCTAAGTCAACAAAACTATGGTGATCTTGGAACCCTTCAATGCTTTTTGAGCATATAAATACAATTTTAAAGAAATCGAAGTAATCTCTTACCTTCTTACCGTAGGATAGACCAATTGGTCTGAGTGGATTAATCATCGTCATCATCATGAACATATTTTAACCTTTTCTTTTGCTTTTCTTTCTAATTGTTTATCATTTAGATCAAATTTAGACCTCACATAGTTCAGGATTTTCATCCACTTACAAAGTAAATCAATTCAAATTTTTTCTTCTCTTTATTTTCTCCTTGAAAAATGGTCAATACCATGAATTTATATTCTTTATTGTTCATTGATTCAAGGAAAACCACATACAAGCTCTTATCAATCAAACAATTTTAAATCTTACCCCAAAACTAAAAAACACTAAACCTAAATAATATCCACAAGAAACCTAATATCCATTTTGATCGTTATTGAGGCTACCTCTAATAAAATCATATACTTTTTAATAGTATTTAACATAAAACCAAATATTATTCAGATTACCTTCTTCAAAGAAAAAAGAAAAATTACACTTTCCTATTATTATATTCATTTTATTTAAAAAAAAATAATAAACATAAGAAATTATTTAATTTTATTTCCTTTTTTCTTCTTTCTCATTTTAAGATTGACTTACTCTATCGGTACACTGAAATAACATCAATCTTTTAAGATAGTGAGTTCAGTGATCTCGACTTATTAGCGTTTTTTTTTTATGGTGTGTCGGCCATTAAGATATTTAATGTCTTTAATTACAACGCAATCATGTTATACATTGTTTACTAGGGCATAATTTGCTTAAAAAAATTATATATTAAAAATAGAAACTTTCACATTTTAAAATTTTAATAAATTAAATTGCATTGATCTTATTACTTAAAAGAGTTTTTATTAAAAATCTTTTTCAATCCCAAAAAAAAAACCCTTAAATAGGCATACGGGTTTCATTATTCATAAATATCCGTGAAAAGCATTGAAAACCCCACCACGGAGGAAAAATCAATAAAGAATTTACAAATAACACTATCATTTATGGTTCGCTTCATGCACATAGTGTCAATACATGGTCAAATGTTCACATTGAACTAGAAAATGAATTTGTTTAATAATTTTTTAAAACTAAAATATTAAACAAAACAATGACACATACCAACCAAACCTAGTATGGACCCCTTGTCAATGATTAACACTATATGTGTGGCCCCTATCACACTATGTCATGTGATCACGCTATGCAACACGTTTGTCGTCTTTATAAGGGTGGCCAACAATGCTAAAAGAAAAACTAGACCTACTTTCACTAGTTGTGATCCCAATGACGTGGTCGGAAAATGAAATTCGCAAGTTGAAATTAATTAATTTTAAGTGAGTCGATAGTTAGCATGGAAAATGCCGCCCCTACGCAAGTTGACAAAAGTTTAATTTAAAGTGAATTGATAGATGAGAATAAGACATAACCAAAAAAAATTATAATATGGCGGTGCATTAAAAAAGTGGGTAATAAGTTGTAATCAACTATGGTAGATGAATGGACCTTTCATTTTTGGCTCTCTTATCCAACTCTATGGGGATGGCTAGGCTTTGATTCGTACACGTGATATTCACAAATATGGCGCATTTGATGTCACTATTACTTTCGTAATGTCCTTGAAGCATTTCATGTTACTATTACTATCGTCATTGTCCTTGTCCTTGAAGGATAAGGATGGATCGTGTCCCGAAGGTTATAAAGTTTTTAGTATAATAATAAATGTTATATATGTGGATTTATATAATTCGATTTAAAATATTTAAAATTTGATTATATATATATATAATATTTATTGTTTATTGTTTTTATATAGAAATGTTTCCCTGAATTATTATTATTTTCTTATAATAAAAAAATCATGATCACGGATATATTCTCCCTCCTCCTTAGATACATCGTACCAAACTTTACAAACAAGCTTTATAAAAAGTGCAAAAATAAAGCTTTGGATGCAAAAGCATCCTCTATGCCCCTTAAAAAACGTGTTTGGGTTTACAACTTATACAACATTAAAAGTAATACAAATTGGTTGATTTCTTTTCCTTTATGCTAGTTTTGTAAGAGATAATGAGTGGATAACCTATAAGAAGAACAGTGACCATAAAATATGAGACTTTTCTGTAGACTTCTTTGTTAATGCTATGTCTCATATTTTAAGCACTTTTCTAAGAGAAAGAAAAACTCAACTCAAGCAAAATTTATGCATTCCTGGTCCATGGCAACAATAATAGGGAAAGATTTGGCAAGTGGGCAACCTGTGTGTGAGAGCATACACTCATTAGTGAAACAATAAATACTGAGATATACATTGTCAGTCATGAGAACCGTGGAGTAAAATGTAAATACAGTTCTACTAACAAGTATAGTAAGGGTCATCCACTCATCAATAAACACAGAACAATTAAGCTATATATATCTGAGAGGGATGAAGAGTAGAAAGTATTTGGTCACATGGTATTTATTTCATATTTCTCCGCGGTTTTGAATGGGAATACTACTTCTCTGCGGTTTTGAAATTAATATTTCTCCGTGGTTTGGAACGGGCATACTAGATCTCTGTTGTTTTGAAATTATATCTCTGCAGTTTTGAACGGGAATAATACTTCTCTTTTTTCTTTTTTCTAAGATTATATATCTAGGGTTTTCAACGCCAATAATACTTTTTTTTTAAGGAGATATTTTATTTCTAAGATTATATATCTAGGGTTTTGAACACGAATAATACTTTTTTGTTTATTTATTTTTTAGGAGATATTTTATTTCTAAGATTATATATCTAGGGTTTTGAACGGGAATACTGGACTTCTCTATGGTCTTCACAAAAAAAAATTTGGCTTCTTCAAAGGGTTGAGCATTTGGACATCTGAAATGAGGTGAGTCACTTTTTACTTTGTTTACTTTGATTCAATTTTAATTTTACGTAAAGAGATTTAAATATATATTTTTTATTTTTTTTATTTTAAGTTTCATAAGTAAAAGTTAATTTGAGAGATAAAGTCAATCCATAATAATAATTGTTACATCTTTTTTCTCTTCTTTTCAATATGAGCACTCCACCACCTATTCCAAAAACTCACCCTAACAAGGGGAGCCCCCCCAAAATCACCCTAGAGATCCTTTACAATTATATGGAATCAATAGAAGATAAAAAAGAGAAGAGAGAGATGCCAAAATCCAAATAGAGTTAGAAACATTAGAAAAAAGGAGTGAAGAAAGAGACGTAAAACTCAAAATACAGCTAGAGGCAATGATTGATAAAAAAATTAAAGATACAATTCAAACTCAAATAGAGGATAGATTCTTAGGGTTCAAGAGTGAATTGCAGACAATGAAGGATAGAATTCAAGAAATGGAAAAACATAAACAATCAACCCAAGAAGGAGGGGTTGAAGAGAATCACAACTTGAGAGATAGGATTAAAGAGCTAGAAGAAAAACTAACCAACAATTTGACTCTCAGTAATATGGAAAATAAATTGGATATAAAACCCATCAAAGAGGAAATGAATAAGCTAATCGAATTGGACCATGAACGTAACAAAAGAGCCTTGAACCTCATAATTTTTGGTATAAAAGAACAACAAGAGGAGGACACGCTAGCAATAGTAAAAGAAGAATTAAAAAATAAATCACAAATTGATACAACTTACCTCATAGAAGCAAAGAGGCTAGGAAAAATAATTGATCACAAAGATAGGTTGATCTGTGTCAAAGTAAGTTGTAATGACCATAAATANAGTCAATCCATAATAATAATTGTTACATCTTTTTTCTCTTCTTTTCAATATGAGCACTCCACCACCTATTCCAAAAACTCACCCTAACAAGGGGAGCCCCCCCCAAAATCACCCTAGAGATCCTTTACGATTATATGGAATCAATAGAAGATAAAAAAGAGAAGAGAGAGATGCCAAAATCCAAATAGAGTTAGAAACATTAGAAAAAAGGAGTGAAGAAAGAGACGTAAAACTCAAAATAGAGCTAGAGGCAATGATTGATAAAAAAAATTAAAGATACCATTCAAACTCAAATAGAGGATAGATTCTTAGGGTTCAAGAGTGAATTGCAGACAATGAAGGATAGAATTCAAGAAATGGAAAAACATAAACAATCAACCCAAGAAGGAGGGGTTGAAGAAAATCACAACTTGAGAGATAGGATTAAAGAGCTA
This sequence comes from Picea engelmannii, assembly GCA_009831015.1. Classification (NCBI taxonomy): domain Eukaryota; kingdom Viridiplantae; phylum Streptophyta; class Pinopsida; order Pinales; family Pinaceae; genus Picea; species Picea engelmannii. The sequence goes on along the minus strand of ML786055.1, from coordinate 152,661 downwards.
GAAGAAAAACTAACCAACAATTTGACTCTCGGTAATATGGAAAACAAATTGGATATAAAACCCATCAAAGAGGAAATGAATAAGCTAATCGAATTGGACCATGAACATAACAAAAGAGCCTTGAACCTCATAATTTTTGGTATAAAAGAACAACAAGAGAAGGACACGCTAGCAATAGTAAAAGAAGAATTAAAAAATAAATCACAAATTGATACAACTTACCTCATAGAAGCAAAGAGGCTAGGAAAAATAATTGATCACAAAGATAGGCTGATCCGTGTCAAAATAAGTTGTAATGACCATAAATATAGCATACTTAGTAAATCTCTGAGCTTAAAAGGGTCGGGAATATTTATAAATGAAGACCTCGTTCCCGAAGACCAAGCTGAATTAAGGAAGGAAGTTCAAAAGGTAAAAGAAGCCAGGAAAGAAGGAAAATGGGAAAAGAAAGTGGTGTCCTAATGTTCCCATTTTCATACCAAATCCATGTGTCGATGTTTCTGTAATAATACATTGTAATTAGGATCTAGGTTCCATTAACGTTGTATGTAACAACATGATTCACTGTACTCTTGATGGTCCTTTAGAATGTGGTTTCATAACTATTTTCACCTACCATACTTGTGTGATCTGATTGGATTATATTGTTTGATGCTTAGATGCTATGAAACACCATGTAGCACTTGGGTTGTATGTTCGAGAGTGCCATCGTTTCCATTTTCCTATATGTTGCCCATATCTTTTCTTGTTGGATGATATCTACAAATCTATTGACCTGTCAGGCTGTCTTGTTCTCCTATGTAGCTAGAGCAGGTCCTATATTGTTGATGGATGTGCAATTATACCTATCGTGTGCTTGAATATCTACTTCATCTGATGATCTAGTGGTATGCTACACTAAGTCATGCAATGCTTTGATACTTCATAATGAATTCGACCTGTGTGCATTATAATAGGCGAGTTGTTGATGCTTTACTATCGATGACTTTGTTGCTGCTACTTTTTTTATGTGTACCGGGAGAAGTCAAGCTAGTGTGTGAATTTACAACTTCTGGGGTGTTAGAGGAATTTCCTACCATATAAAAATGCCAAAGATTCTAGTTGTAAAATGTTCTACTGGGTGTTAGGATCTTACTATGCTTTGTGCGTGTGTTTCTCAACCACTTAAATGTATTAGGCCATGATCCATTATTTTTATAGTTCCATAAGACCATGCAATGGTAGAGGCACTAATTGTTCATTGTTGATGCATTTCAATTACAAGATCTAATTCTAAGTGTTGTGTAAATGCATATAGATTTTATAACGAAAAGTACAAGTTTGTTGCAATGGACACTGCTAAAAAGTCAATGTTGAGCACAAAGTTTGTTACACTTGACAAATCTTTTCATTTGTAGAAATTTTTGCAATTTAATCTTGTACATATAATTAACACTTTTGTAGTACTATGTACTGTGTGGTGTGCAATATGTTTTTGTTTGTTGCATAATTGATATACATTTGGTAGACAAAAAAGGGCATATGTCAATATAAACATTATATAGAATATATTATATGAGATTAGTATTCACATCTTCCATGTTTCAAGCAAGAGAAGTTTGACGAGTCAGGGAAGTATTAGTACTAGTGCATCACAAACATTCACCCACCAATATATTTAGAGGTAAATTTCCATAAGATATTTTTCGTCTACATACATGACAAACAATAGCTTCACGTACTTATGCAAATTGCAATGTTTAGTTCAAGAAAAATAGGTATACCTGGAATTAAGCAATCAATGTTGGAGAGTAAGTGTAAAAGGCACAGGTGAAGCAACTATCCATGTGTAACATGAGCAATTGGAAGGTATGTATATAAAAATGCACAATGTGCGGCGGGGAAAAAATATATGGAAACTCTTCTTCATATTGCTTATTTTCTGTGATTGTTATACGATGATGCAGCTCTGCAATTCACAATATTGTAATATTGTGTCAATAGAGGACACAATCACAAAACTGGAGAAGTATTCATTGAAGACGTGTTGGTCATTTACAATACATATTTGGATAAAGCGAATATTTTATTCAAAATTTTGCATATTGATGTGATAGATGAAAATGACATAGTGACTTACATTGATTGTTCCTACACCTCATTGAAAAATATTATTTCTGAAGTTGAAATATCTATTACAAATTTCAAAATTCTACTAAAAAGTAGCTATAAAACTTAAATCAAGTATAGTAGAAACAATGTCTCTAACATGTAAATAATACAATTTCATATCAAACAATTCACAAATAATACAAACATGCATCCAATAGACACTACTGGAGTTGTCATCACCTTAGCTAGAAAAGTTGGATGGTGCTACAATTTTCATATAAAAGATGGAAACACATGGCCAAGCAACTGTATTTTTTTACCAAAGTCAATGGTTTATGGTTTATATGCTAATATATTTGAGGTTAAGATGTATAAAAATTGCAGTATTTGAGGTCAAGTTGTATAAAAATTACAACATTTTATGTATCAAATGCAGTGGTTTGAGACATATGGCTATTAATAATACTTCATAATACTAGGTTTTTGATAATATTAATATAAGGTCTAGGGTTAGAGTTAGATTGAATTATTAATAGTACTAGGGTTTCATGTTTAAGAGTTATTTATAAGTGATTATAAGTTTAGTTTGAAGTGATTTTAGTTTCGTTATTTTAGTTTAAGAATTAATTTTAGTGATTAATTTTTAATAGTAAATGCTAAAATTGAATTTAATTTTTAGTTTTAGAAATATGACATTACAGCTAGCCGACCTAATTACAAATCTCAAAATTGTCCTGCATCTACTATTAATTGACGAAGATCAGCAAGCTTTGTAACTGACGATTAGTCCTGATGATGAATCCTGATTCGGATTCGAAACGTCGATGACAAAAATGACACCAACTGTGGATTATCCAGCAATTAATCTTGAAAAAATAATTATCAGGGATATATTCTCTCTTTTCCTTAGATACATTGTATCAAAACTTTACAAACAAACTTCCACAAAACTCTCTTTACCTTGTAGTGATTATATGGAGATGGTCACAGCAAAAACTTAAGTTTGCTATTAAAAGCACAACTCACAATTTTTTTATCTAGTGGATAGAGAAGGAAAAATCACTATAATTGTGTATATCCATGAGAATCTAATTGTTTTATTTGTCTTGCACTTTTCTTGTGGCATGGGTGTTCGAATAATAGGTTTTGTAATCAAATACAAGTGAATATATGAAAGAGGTGATGCAACATTCTTTGTTATGCTAAATTTACATTTCTTGATTGAAAATATCACATGTAAGTTTTGCAAATATCATAGGTTTGCATTAAATATCATTATCTTCTAGTAATTGATATCAACCAATACCATAAGTATCTAAAGAAAATCAAAAGTTATGTTCAATGTTATTGAGTGATTAATTAAGAGGGGAGTTCTCCAGGCTGTAGCACTCAAAAGATGGAAGGAAAGGATCATAGATACACTTCCACTTTTTAGGAATATATCCTTTGCTCATATATACAAAGAAGAGAATCAAGAGGCAGACAGATTATCAAAGCTGCCTGGAAGCATTGCTTATACCCATTGGGAGGATGGTAATGAGGGTCCTACTCATTACTTAAAGTTGTTCTAATTGATACAGAGATAGTTTTATCAATGACTAGCTTCAATGTTATTGGCACTTGGCCGTAGAACGAATGCTAAGTTTAGAGGGACATATTCCTCTTTTTTTGTTTTTTGTACTATTATCGTTCTGTATTGGATGCATCTTATATCTAGTTTTGAGCACAGTGCTTAGCTGTGTATGCTACCGTCATAGTATTTGATCAAAGGTCCTATGTTGAAAGGACAATTGTAAGAGAACTTTTTATATTTTTATGAATATAAAAAAAAAAATTCCTGTGAAAAACTCTAACAAATATGACACACCTTAGGAATATAGTAATTTGTCTCAATGTCATGCACCCGAACTTAACTCGATTGTATATTTTGTCCAATAAATATGAAGCAAAGTCAATCATTAACTTTGTTCCATGCCAATTGGATGCATGAATCTGTAATCGAAATGAGGATTGTAATGTCATACTAATAAAAGCAAACTCCACACTAAACCAAAAAAAAATAAAAACTTTAAATTAATTATTGAAGTTCAAGTTTTTTCTTAAAACCACAAATTTAAATAATTTAAAACTCGAAAGATTTGACCAACGTTAATAGATTTATGTATACACGACTCATGATAGAAATTAAGTTAAAATCTCTATGTCAAATGTACCTTTACATGAGATAGGTGATACATCTCCCCTAATAGAACCTTACACGAGAGGTGATACATCTCCCATCTCCCCCAATAGAACTTTACACGAGAGGTGATACATCTCCCCCAATAGAACCTTTACATGTGATACATCTACCTATTAGACTATTTGGAGATTGTACTCTATATATATATACAACGTTGAAAAGTTAAACATAATACATCCGACCATAATGTAATGTGATTGGGAATATATTATCAGAGATGTAATTGGGATATATATATTATCAGATATCTTTTAAGATTCGGTAAATAAATATGTATCGTTTCCAAATCTATTCTTACATATATATAGTTTCCACATCTCTCTTCACATTAGCAGACATTTATAATTTATTTTGGTGTTAATTGTTTATCGATTGTCCATGTATAAGTCTTAAATGCGTCTAATTATAAAATGTATTTTTTCCATTAATTTATTCACATCTCATGATGAGTAAGTTTAATTGGGTAATAAAATGATTATATTAATGATATTTATTTAGGAAGGGTTTTTATCTAAAATCGATCATCAAAACCACTTTTTATAAAATATCATTAATTAAAATTATAATTAATCATCTAAATTACCTTGTATAAAATATCACAATTGAAATCAATCGATTGTCTTTCTTTTAAATTGGGGGTCTTGAGAATCGAGTGAACTAGGTTTGAGATTACAAAAATGAGAATATCAATGTAAGTCCATGGGATTTGAACCTGACACTAGGTCCTGGATGGGGCGAGACACAACATAGGCGTGAGGTGCCCCAATTGGAGCCAAAGCCTTTGGCATAGTAAGCCTAGCCATGAACAAGTCTAATGGTGGACTCTTTACTGTGAAATCCACGATGACTTTCATTCCTTCGTTGTAGAATGAGTACGATATTTTACGCTCTTTTGATTCGTCATTTATCATTCGGTGTTTGGGTCATGATAAGACTGTTGAGAATGGAGTGGGTTTGGACAATCTCTTCATGGAATACATGCCAGTCCAGAGCATCGTGGACTTGCTCAATAAGTTTGAGAGGTCGACAAATCCATGATCAGGACCTACATTCATGGTATCCTACACCGAATCCATTACCTCCACAGGTAGGGGATTATGCATTGTGATATGAAGGGGAAAAATGTTCTTGGCGGTGGCAATGGTGTGAAGCTTGTGGAATTTGTTTTTTCTAAGAGGATTGTGGATGAGGATGAGAGGTATAAAGTGAGGGGAACCCCACTATGGATGGTTCCAGATGTGTTGAACCGTGTGGAGCAACAACCTTCTTAGGATATTGGGTTTTTGGGTTGCACTGTGGTTGAGATGGCCTCTGGCGATATGTTTATATGTTTAGTGTGCATTGTTAAGCAATTTTTAAATAAAATATCGTGTTTTTCAAATTCAAGCATAGGAGGCAATTTTTAAATAAAATATCGTGTTTTTTGCTTGCAAGCATGCAATGGACAAATTTGTTAGGAAATTAAACTTCCACACTAAACCTAATAGAAGAGAAGAGAACATATTTAATCAAGAAAGTAAATGACACAACAAACACATATTACACAGAGATTTTCCTTGGAAAATCAAACGGGAAAACCATCTTTTCTTGAGTGTCTTACTAAATTCTTGTTGTCTTATTCATTCAGAATAAACTGTTATATGCCTAACCTTGGACTACACCTAAGACACAATTGATATCATACCTTCTTGCTTACACAAGAATAACCATGCAACCAATTTGGCTTACATCTGCATGACCAACAACCTCTATGGTTTCATTTAAAAGATTATTACAACATCGAAACGTCAACTTAATACGATTACAGTTTGCACCTTATTTATAGGATTTACTGTAGGAAAAACCCTAAAGAAAGGCACCCCAAAACGGTTACAGATCCATGCAGATCATTGGCTACAAATCTCGTGAATCTTTGGATTCTTTTATAGTCGAATTACCAGTCGACCTCTGATCTTCAGTCGATTGCCACATTACCTCCTATCAACCTCTTGTCGAATGACCTCTTGACTTGCAGTCGATCCGGTTTTTGGCTTTTCATCTTTCGGGGTTAGGGTTTTGGATTTTCTTTATGATAAAAATGCCTTTGGAGCCTCATTGTAAAATCATCTTCTTGTGAATGCGAGTAGCAGACACATATCTTCTCAGAGATAAGATGCCACCATTCTAGTGAGTCTTTCACTCTGTATTTTTGCAGTCTTTGTACATTTTCGCTCATTAATAGAAAATTGTGTATTACTGTATCTCTGTGTTTATGGTTGCATCTCTTATAGATTTATGTTATATTATTGGATATCCAAGATATCTTTGTCCATTGATTTATTATATCTTTGCTCTCATTTCGTGCCGAAAATAATCTGGATCAGTGGTATCAGAGCATGTTGCTCTTGAACATTTTTTAGTGCATGTCCCCGATGAGGTATGAGTATAGCAAGTTGGGTCTCGATTGTCTCTCTTGAAGACAATCACTCTCGCACGCCCAAGAAACCCTCCGTAGCGGAAGAAAATAAAAATGACAGAGCAAATGATTATATTAATCTATTACTTGAGCAAGCTCTCTCACGACAAAGGGACAAAATGATGGAGAATTTTTCCCACATCCTTCAACGCCTGCCGATAAGAACAAGCACGTCTTCATCAAGCAACCACTTTGGAAGTACCTCGCCTTTCAAGGTACAAGTTAATTTTGATATTCCATATTAGAAGGACAGATAGATGTGGATGCCTTAGAAAAATGATTAAATTTGCTAGAAGATTATTTCTCTATTCATAATTTCTTTGATAGGGAAAATATCACATTCACACTCCTTAAGGCTCTCCCGTATGTCAAACATTGGTGGAAAACTTACTGGGAGAAAATTTCCACATAGGACTCTGGAATATATGGGGTCGAGCCCACTTGGGACTTTTTTGTGGATATGGTAAAGGAACAGTATTACTCTGTTGGAAACTATGAGGACCAGTACATGAGATGGACCACACTGCGGCAAGAAAGGGGCTATGCAATTCCAGAGTTCACCAATACCTCTCATACCTTGCGCACCAAGATTGGTATCAAAGACTCCGAACGACATTTGGTTTTGAAATATCGTGGGGCTCTACACAGACACATCCAAACTAAAATGGATTTTTTGGACATCTCATCACTTGGTTCTGCTTATCAATATGTTATTAAAATCGAGCAGAAGTTTAAGCACCGGAACAAATGGGAATTCGGGTATGCAAATATGCAACAACCAAAGTATGATAAAGACGGCCCGAACAAATAGCATCCCAAAAACTAGTCCAAGCCACGGGAAAATAAGGGTCACGGAAAGACAAAGAAGGACACTGGAAAATGGTGTGATTTCCAAAAAAGCCCCTGGTACAACACTGATGAATATCGCTCAAAACAGTAATTGGTGGCCGAGATAAAAGACAAGGAGTTGAACCTTAATTCATAATTTGATTTTGAAAATATTGATAGAAGACAGATCATCGACGCATACCCCACTACTATTGTCGCGACCGCAGCAATTCAACCAGAAGAACCAACGGATTTTGAAGAGGGGGAGTGTCTTTTTCATTCATAGATGTGGGTGAAGGGGACCTTGCTGCATTTTATTGTTGATAGCGGAAGCCAACATAACCTCATCTCAATAGAGGTCATCAAATAGTTGGGATTGTCGACAACACCACACCCACAACCATACAACATCGGGTGGCTTTGTCGGGGACGAGATCTTCGTGTCAGCCAACAATGTCGATTGTACTACAACATCCAACCTTCAAGGACGAGGTGTTATGTGATGCTCCCCCCCTGGATGTATGTGATGTTCTCTTGCACCAGCCATATATGTGGAAGCACCATGTTATTTATGAGTCTCGACGTTGTAGTGTCATTGTTACTCTGGGGGTCATCTCTACAAGATACAACAGGTAATTCTGACTATTGTCCCATCTAAACAATGCCACAAGGTAGTATCTCATACTACAAAATTTATCTTCTTCACAGTCTGTTCAAAGCGTGAACATAAGAACACCATTGGAGCCTCAGTCCATGCACCTTCTATCGAACAGAAGCAGGTCGACAAGATTGCAACAAAGTGTAAAGATTCCTTCTGCACACAGGCATCTCATGTATCCAGACTAGTTAAAAAGGTCCAACCCTTCCAACCACAGGTTCATGACAACCTTCAACAAGCTAAGCAACGCAACATCTCCAACAAGGCAAACAACTCATCAAGATGCAGATCCAACAAACACTTTTATCTCTCCCTCGGGCACTCAACGCAATGGATACCATTGCTTTCTAGGGAGGGAGGATTGATCCAAGTGGATATCGGTGGACACCCACCTTTTCCAACTAGCTCAAAATAGTTTTCTGGCAATTTTGGTAATTTATTATTTTTAGCATTTTTTAACTTCTGGGGCCATTTTGAGGGCCTAAATGAAGGTTTTTTTGGATCTAGCTTCTCAAAGATAACCAAAGGCTCTGATTGAGCCCCAAAAATTAATATTCTTGACGATACATTTCCAACAAGCTATCGTGCGCCCCAAACGGAGATCGTATGCCAAAGTTATGCCCCCAGGAAGTTGATACACCAAACTACCCAAAATGGGGTCCACAAAATTGTTGGTTTTTCATCTTTCGGGGTTAGGGTTTTGGATTTTCTTTATGATTAAAAGTTCTTTGGAGCCTCATTGTAAAAGCATCTTCTTTTGAATGCGAGTAGCGGACATATCTCTTCTCAGAGATAAGCTGCCACCATTTTAGTGAGTCTTTCACTCTGTATTTTTACAGTCTTTGTACATTTTTGCTCATTAATAGAAAATTGTGTATTATTGTATCTTTGTGTTTATGGTTATATATCTGATACATTTATGTTATATTATTTGATATCCGAGATATCTCTGTACATTTCTTTATTATATCTTCACTCTCATTTTGTGCCGAAAATAATCTGGATCAGTGGTATCAGAGCAAGCTACTCTTGATCGTTTTTTAGTGCATGTCCTCGACGAGGTCCGAGTATAGCAAGTTGGGTCTCGAGCTTGTCTCTCTTGAAGAAAATCACTCTCGCACGCCCAAGAAACCCTCCATGGCAGAAGAAAATAAAAACGACAAAGCGGATGATTATATTAATTTGTTGCTTGAGCAAGCTCTCACACAACAGAGGGACGAAATGATGGAGAATTTTGCCCACATCCTTCAACGCCTGCCAATAAAAATAGGCAGGTTTTCATCAAGCTATCACTTTGGAAGTACCTCGCCTTTCAAGGTACAAGTTAATTTTGGCATCCCGTATTTGAAGGACAAATAGATGTGGATGCCTTAGAAAAATGGTTAAATCTGCTAGAAGGTTATTTCTCTATTCATAATTTATTCGATAGGGAAAATATCACCTTTGAACTCCTTAAGTCTCTCTCCCATGTCAAACATTGGTGGGAAACTTACTAGGAGAAAATTTCCACAGAGGAGTCTGGAATATATGGGGTCGAGCCCACTTGAGATTTTTTTGTGGATGCAATAAAGGAACAATATTACCTTGTTGGCAACTATGAAGACCAGTACATGAGATGGACCACATTGCGGCAAGAAAGGGGCCAAGAAGTTCAGGATTTCACCAATACCTTCCATACCTTGCGCACCAAGATGGGTATCAAATACTTCGAACGACATTTGGTTCTAAAATATCGTAGGGCTATACACAGATACATCCAAACTAAAATGGATTTTCTGGACATCTCATCACTCGGTTCTGCTTATCGATATGTTGTTAAAATCGAGAAGAAGTTTAAGCACCAAAGAAAACGGGAGTTTGGGTCTGAAAATCCACAACAAAAAAAGTATGATAAAGACGACCCTAATAAAATAAATCCCGAAAACCAATCCAAGCCACATGAAAAGAAGGGTCACGGAAAGACGAAGAAGGACACTGGAAAATGGTGTGATTTCCACAAAATCCCCTAGCACAACACCGATGAATGTCTCTCAAAACAGTAATTGGTGGCTGAGATAAAAGACAAGGAGCCGAACCCTGATTCAAAATTGGATTATGAAAATACTGATAGAAGACAGATCATCGACACAGACCCCACTGCTATTGCCGCGACCGCAAAAATTCAACCAAAATAACCAACAGATTCTGAAGAGGGGGAGTTTATTTTTCATTCACAAATGTGGGTGAAGGGGACCCCGCTGCATTTTATTATTGATAGCGGAAGCCAAAAGAACCTCATCTCAGTAGAGGTCATCAAACAGTTGGGATTATCGACAACACCACACCCGCAACCATACAATATTGGGTGGCTTCACCAGGGACGAGATCTTCATGTCAGCCAACAATGTCGATTGCCATATGACATCCAACCTTTCAAGGATGAGGTATTATATGATGTTTCCCCCCTAGATTTTTGTGATGTTCTCTTGGGCCAACCATATATGTGGAAGCGCCATGTTATTTATGAGTCTCGACCCCGTAGTGTCATTGTTACTCTGGGGGGTCATCTCTACATAATACCAGAGGTAATTCCGACTATTGTCCCACTAAACAGTGCCACAAGTTAGTATCTCATAGTACCTCAGTCTAAGCACCTTCTATCCAACAGAAGCAGGTCGACAAGATTCCAGCAAAGTGTAAAGATTCCTTCTACACACATGCATCTCATGTAGCTATACTAGTTAAAAAGGTCCAACCCTTCCAACCACAGGTTCGTGACAACCTTCAATAAGCTAAGCAGCGCAACTTCTCCAACAAGGCAAGCAACTCATCAAAATGCAGATTCAACAAGCGATTTTCCCTCTCCCCCGGGAAATCAACGCAATGGAGATCATTGCTTCTTAAGGAGGGAGGATTGATCCAGATGGATATCGGTAGCCAACCAACTTTTCCAACTAACTCAAAATAATCTTTTAGCTATTTTGGTAATTTACTATTTTTAGCAGTTTTTAACTTCTGGGGCCATTTTGAGGGCCTAAATGAAGGTTTTTCGGGATCGATCTGTTGGATCATGTTGTCATTGATGCCAATGGTTTGATTGATTGATGTCATTGATTGATGTCTACTGATTTATTGATGTCAAAGGATTGATTGATTGATGATTGATGTAATATAATATGTATTTTCCTTGATGAGAATGCATAGATGAAGATGGATCAATGAGTTGTCATTGATACATGATGAAGATGGATCGATGTGGTTCCATTGGTACATGATGCATTGTTGGAAAAATGTATAGATGACTCATTATTGTCTTATCATGATTGATAAGGTTTACAAATGGATGAGCTCCAAAGTGGTCCCCTTATGGTGAAAGCCCTCACGGGAAGATGCTTTATGGATTGAGTTATCCTAGAAGAATGGTTGGAGGAACCATGCTTGTATGAGGAATAACGAGATGAATATCAAGGAAATTGTTGGTGAAACTATCCTAGATGGATAGTGCTTGTCATGCCATTTCTGGTGGTATGTGGAACGTCACATAATTCCTCACGGTTAGAGAGTTATGGCCATGA
>ML786055.1:126784-140783 GCA_009831015.1 Picea engelmannii | reverse complement strand
TTATAGCTCTCCACTCAAATTCTTATTGAAAAGAAAGTATGAACTGCTTCTCTACCGGTCTCTCCCTCCTCTCTGTCAATACTTATCCATTAATAATATATTTAGTGTAAAGCCAGACAGATGGTAATATGCTTGCTGTTCGCCGTCTCCGTTTGCTGTTTTCCATGAGTTAGGGCTGAGGGAGTTTTAGGGTCATTGCAGATACGAATCGTTTCTGTGCCTTGCTTCAAGGGAAGGTAGAACAAGAGATTACCAGTAGGAAGAGATCTATGGGGAGGGGGAAGATTGAAATAAAGATGATTGAGAACGAATCAAACAGGAAAGTCACATTCTCCAAGCGGAGAGGAGGTCTTTTTAAGAAAGCTCGGGAACTCTCCGTCTTGTGTGAGGCAGAAGTCGCTCTCATCGTTTTCTCCAGCACTGGCAACCACCAGGAATTTGCAAGCTCTAGGTTGGTTGATAAAGCTTATATGCTCACCGTTGATATGTTCTTCCATATCCAAATATTTTTGGTCTGATTTTTAGATTTTTTTCTGTTTATCTATGAATTCTTTCTTAGATTTGTTTTTTATTTTAATGATTGTGAATTGTTTTAACAGTTGTATACATTTTGCTATCTAACTTTTTCTGGGCTAATTTAATAAGTATATCACTTAAAAATTAGGGTTGCTCTCTATTTTTTTAAACTCTGAGCTATCTAACTTTTTCTTTTTTTTCATTTTTTATACCTAATTTCTAGAGATATGCTGTAATACTATCATTCTAAATTGTTTTAGTGAAACTGTATACATTTTTCTGTCTAACTCTCTGCTCTATACATTTTTCTGTCTAACTCTCTACTCTTTGTTATTATCCAATGTGCTTTTGTTTTTATTTAGTATGTGAACATTTTAACTTGTCAATGAAATGAGTAAGATTTGTTAGGAATGAGATATCAGAATATCCACTGTAATCTCTAACGTCATTCTTGTCTCGTTTACTATGTTACGCGAAAAAGCATGAAGAATATTTTGGAGAGATATAAAGCGTCCACAGGAATAGGCCTTCTTGACTATCAAGATCAAGTAAGCATTTTCATTTCCCATAGTTTGCTCAAGTTAGATTGTCTCTTTTCTGTATATTGTTCTTCATCATTATCAATCTTATCTCTTACGCATAATGTTTGTGAGACCCAAGTTTTAATCTACACCTGACATTTTGTGGGGCTTGATGGTTATCTGTGTTACTGTGGCGCAAAATAGATGCTTTCTGACATGGCACGGATCAAGAGAGAAAATGAAATCCTTCATGCTGATTTAAGGTAATGCAATTCTACGCTTGGTTTGAGAATAAAGTATTTTCAGGTTTGTTTTTTAGTATATTAAAATTTTTGAATGTAAGATCTGTTATTTTAACTTATACATTTATATGAAATCATATGGACGTTTTAGATTTTCAATGGATGTCCTCCATCTTAATCTACTGGGGTGATTTTTAAGGTATAAGTAAGTAGTTTAACAACATCCATCTGCCTGCTGGAGGTTCATGCTCTTATGAAAGTCTCTCTCAAAGTGACTATGGGTTCGTCCAAATAAGTTATCATCTTTCTAGAATTGATGTTGATTACTCTGCATTGACTAAAGGTGGAAAGTGATATTAGGAATATCTAGCTTGGAATAATAAGATAACTTCAAACTGAAAGTACTCAGAGAGCTGCTAGGGGCACTGTAAGACCACAGATATGAATTAAGATGCAGGACACTTAAGCCATTGCTTTCATAAATAATCTTTTAAAACTCGCTAATTTTCCGAGAGTAGAAAGTTGTCTAATTCCATATCTTGCCAAGTAGATATGCTCTAATTACTACATGTGTGTTTGGAAATAAACGAATTTATGAAATTTTGAAATATTGTAAATTTGTAATTATTAATTATTTTTTATCTTTAACATAAGGTTTTTTTTATAAATTTAGAAAAAGGTGGAGTGGGAAAAGTAAATTTAATTTATTGAGAAAAATAATTTTTATTTAAAAAAAATATTTAAAACATTGTAAGAAAAAAGTGAGGGTTATATATAGAGAGAGAGAGAGGGGTGTGATCATCTCCTTAGAGCAATAAGTACTTCATTGGGTCTAAAGAGTGAGCATTTTTTTATGAAAGGAGTTTATGGTTATATAAAGAGGTGATCATCTCCTTAGAGCAATAAGTACTTTATTGGGTCCAAAGAGTGAGCATGTTTTATCAAAGGAGTTTATACGGTAAAGAAATTTCCAACACTTCTCAGCTTACTAACACACCCAAGAAATGTGGTCCATTGTCTCTAATTGTTGACAAACATGACATAATCTATTAGGAAATCCTATAATTGTACGGAACACTTTGATAAATCATTAGAAGCCATGCAAAAGCTCTAAAATTATAAGAGACCATATACAACCAAACATTATGCAACTCATGAATTGATCTGTCCTTCGAATCCTTGAATACCTAATGAAAATTTAGGACTGAGGATAATAGAGGCCTCTAATGAAGTTATAGATACAAACAATGAGAGTCATACTATTTAAGTGGTCGGTCAACTAGAACACCGACTCCAATTTCTTGAAAATTTCCCAGGCATTCTAGTATTCAATTTATACATCTCAACCTCTGGGATAAGTTCTCATAACTCCATAATAGAAAGATGATAAAAAAAAGGAGACCATACTCTTGAGCAAGAGCATGCCACTCTTTCCAATAACAAGAGACTGAATCCCACAAATCACCTAAGAGAAATATGTCCTCTCTACTCAATCTGTGAGATAGAAACTAAGGCAACTCCAATGCACATGAATTTTGAATCTTCGAAATCCAAATGGGATGGAAAGATAAATACCAACCTTGTTTCCCTCTCACAACCAATGAACCAAAGTAGCAACTACCTTCCATGTGACCTATATGCTCTAAAGGGTGGAAGCTAGAAACCTAGAGGAGATGAGATGATATTGCAATGAAATACCCCAAAACTCTACTTGAATGCTACAATAAAATCACCTAATGCCAAAACAAGATATGCAAAGGAGCTTCAAGACTCTTCACCACTCACTTGGATGCCAAAATGCTCAAGCCATGGGTGGAAACATCAATCAAGCCAAGCCCCTCTTCAACCTTAAGCATGGTGAAAACATCCCATGCCACTAAGGGAAAACCTCAATCTCCACCATACTTAGACCACAGATAATCTTTCAAAATATACTCAAGTCGGTGAAACTAGGCCATCTTCCAAAACCAACAAGACACATAATAAACATGAGATACCAGAAGCATATGACTAATAATAGTTAACTTTCCTATAAATGAAAGGTACTTATGATGCTAGATATAAAGCATACTTTGCAAGCTCTGCAAACACCAATCCCACATGGTTAAGGGAATCCTTAAATATCGTGCAATAACCCCAAGCTAAATATAATACCAAGTAGCAAGGATCGAATCTGAGGGGAATCTAAACCTACTAACCAAAATTCATTTTTATCAGCATTGACTAAGGAACTAGAGGTAGAGAAAAATGTGTCTAGAAAAGAAATATCCCCATCAAAAATGTATTTTCCTCTTTGATCAAGAGTAGAGAGCCATCTACAAAGTGGTTGCTAACCATATGGGAGAAGAATACCATGAATTTGGACAAAAATAAAGGTGGCCTCCAATAAATAACTCAAATTATATACAATCAAGACATATAAATAAGGCGTCAAGGACATCCTTGATGAATATTTCTATGCAAATAAATCCTAGGATACAAGGCCCTATTAATCAAAACAAAAGTTGAATCATTATTGAATAGAGTGTTCACATGAGAAAACATATGGGATTGAACCCCCAAAAAATCAACATCTTAGAAAGAAAAAACTATTCAACCCAATCATATGTTTTGTCAAAATGAGTTTTCAAGATCGAAGATTTTTTCCTAGTCTCCCACTCTATAGCCTCTTATGTAGAAACCATAGTGTCAAGAATGAAATGCCCTTGAACAAATCTTACATGTTCCTAATGAACCACATACTTTTCCATTAGAATA
This sequence comes from Picea engelmannii, assembly GCA_009831015.1. Classification (NCBI taxonomy): domain Eukaryota; kingdom Viridiplantae; phylum Streptophyta; class Pinopsida; order Pinales; family Pinaceae; genus Picea; species Picea engelmannii. Next base: position 136,747 of record ML786055.1, on the reverse strand, counting down.
TTTGAAATTCCAAAGTCATGGATATAATTTGATAAAAAAACATGAGCAAAGTGATAAGCTACTAGCCACTATTGGAATCCTTGGTTGAATTATTCAAGATAAGATTGATGAATCCTTATTGAGAAAATCAGATAATATATTGGTAGAAAAAACATCAGTGACCAAAGAACAAAATTCATTATCAATAGTATCTCGCATGGCCTTGTAGAACTCACAAGTTAGCCCCGCGATGCTTAGATATTTACCATAATGCATAGGAAAAAATGTGGAATACATATATTCCTTTGAAAAATATATATCTAAGCTATGCTTATCACCACAACAAGCTTTGCATAGGACCACACAATATCAAGCATCTCTAGAAATGATCTGCTGTGAGAGCATCTCCTTAAAAGGGATACATGATTTTTCTGAAGGAGCATGTTGGTGGATGATGAAAAGGAATGAACTTAGAGAGAAGAGGCAAATTATATCGATGGAGCAATAATGAAGAGGAAAGGGGGAACTCAAATTAAGTGATGGAGGAGAATGCTACGCATTCATACAAAGATAAGAAGAAGTCTGGACGTTATGCTACATATAACAAAAAAGGGGAACGATGTGTTCTTCTCCTCCTCTTGACATTGGACGCTTTGGCTTATTCCTTCATGTTGCAAACAAAAGAACTGAAGGAAACTTGGATCATATGCTCAGAAACAACAAGAGATGCACACCAGTTCCTTTCATGCGCATTCTCTCTCAATACTCACAGAACAGGAAAACAAAAATGATCTCTCTCTCTCTCTCTCTCTCTCTCTCTCTCTCAACAAAAAAAAAGAATTAAATTACACACAAGAAGAATAGATAACGCAAGATTCAACAAAACTTCATCAATTATTTTAGATGACGATGTCCCTTTTTAAATAACCAAGGTGATCTCCAACAATGGTAATTGTCGCTTTATTCTTCTGCATTTCTCTGCGCATTCAAACTAGCAAGAGAAATTTCCTGTAGCGATTACTGACACAACTAACTATTCACTATTTTAGACATTTCCATTATTTACTTAGACTGGCGAATGCTTAATTACAATTAAGAGACTCACAAATGCTAACCAAGATCAGAAATTAATATAGTACATTCTTTGTGCACGCCTTGCTTCTCGGACTGACGATATCAAATTACAATAGAAGTTTTTACTAGTTGGCCAAGGAAGGGAGACACCCTTCCTTGTGGCCTAATTCCTCCCTGTTTAGATCCGGAAGTGTCCATGCTTCCACCACCCACTTAGGGAAATTTCGTTGCACTATCTTGACTGTCATCCACTTGTCCTATCTCTGGAGTTTGGCATTGTTTACCGACAAGGTATGAAACATGATGTTTCTTGGTGCGATCCGATGTTACTTGCAAGGATGTTGTGACTGGAATGTGTTCATGTGATATAACATCACTATGGTCAGTCTGTTGTTCTTGGTGTTGATGTGTTGATCTCGACATAGTAAAAATGAGAGGCATATTTGTGGGCCCTTGAGACTAGAACCCAAGACAGACCTTGAAAGGTAAGAAGTCTTTAGAAGAGAGCATGGTATTGTTGTATGGGTGCCACTTTTGCAAATCTGGCATCAAGAGGTGGAATTATTTGGGGTACTGGCGGTAAGTCTATTTGGCTATGGACAGGGTCTCAGATTGGTAATTCACTCGGTGACCTCCCTGTTTACGCATTGCTCCAAGATAAAATTGAGAGGCAATCGAGGGTAAGGGATAGTGATATTTAATTGTGGCTTGGATGAGAGAATGGTAAGAGATAACTAGAGCATGTTCGATAGTGTCTTGGGTAACAAGTCAAGATGATGGAACATTGGGTAGTGATGCGTCATGAATGAGATCGGTGGATGTAACAAGGGCTCGAGGCGGTGGGCGCCTTGAGGGAGACTAAGATACATTAGTAAATTTTGGGCGTAGAGGGAGTATTATGGGAGGTGTCTGAGTAGTGAAGTTCTTGGGATGAACATGGCTGGTCAAACACATAGAGACATTATTGGTATTGGTAACATGATGAGTGGTTTTGGTATCAGTTTGCGGTGGTGATGAACTGATAGATTATGAAGTAAGTACATAGGTGCTCCCAGCTTGTTTAAGGTGGTACTGATGTGTATTTGTGTGATACACCTCTTGTCAGTTTTGTTGGTAAGGAAGACCAAGAAGGATACCAACACAACTAATGGGGACACACTGCAGATCATAGTGTCATGAAAAGGACCAATGGCTAAAGTGTGGCCTAATTCCTCCCTGTTTAGATCTGGAAGCGTCCATGCTTCCGCCACCCACTTAGGGAAATTTTGTTGCACTATCTTGACTGTCATCCACTTGTCCTATCTCTGGAGTTTGGCATTGTTTACTGACAAGGTATGAAACCTGATGTTTCTTGGTGCAATCCGATGTTACTTGCAAGGATGTTGTGACTAGAATGTGTTCCTGTGATATAACGTCACTATGGTCAGCCTGTTGTTCTCGGTGTTGATGTGTTGATCTTGACGTAGTAAAAATGAGAGGCATATTTGTGGGCCCCCGGGACTAGAATCCAAGACAGACCTTGAAAGGTAAGAAGTCTTTAGAAGAGGGCATGGTATTGTTTTAAGGGTGCCACTTCTGCAAATCTGGCATCAAGAGGTGGAATTATTTGGGGTAGTGGCAGTAAGTCTGTTTGGCTATGGACAGGGTCTCGGATTGGTAATTCACTCGATGACCTCCCAGTTTACGCATTGCTCCAAGATAAAATTGAGAGGCAATCGAGGGTAAGGGATAGCGATATTTAATTGTGTATTGGATGAGAGAATGGTAAGCGACAACTAGAGCATGTTCGATAGTGTCTTGGGTAACAAGTTGAGATGATGGAACATTGGGTAATGATGCGTCATGAATGAGATCGGTGGATGTAACAAGGGCTCGAGGGGGTGGGCGCCTTAAGGGAGACTAAGATACATTAGTAAATTTCGGGCGTAGAGGGAGTATTCTGGGAGGTGTCTGATTAGTGAAGTTCTTGGGATGAACATGGCAGGTCAAACACATAGAGACATTATTGGTATTAGTAACATGATGAGTGGTTTTGGTATCAGTTCATGGTGGTGGTGAGCTGATAGATTATGAAGTAAGTTCATAGGTGCTCCTAGCCTGTTTAAGGTGGTACTGATGCGTCTTTGCATCATACACCTCTTGTCAGTTTTGTTGGTAAGGAAGACTGAGAAGGATATCAACACAACTAATGGGGACACACTGCAGATCACAGTGTCACGAAAAGGACCAATGGCTAAAGTGAAGACACAACATCAAGCAATAGTAATGCAAGGACATCCCTTTTGTACCCAGCCAAGGTGATATGGATCGGGGTGTGGAGTTGCAGATGTTGGACAAAGTCTTGTGATATTATATTCTTTTGAATACCATTGTCTAGAATGAGAGTGGTGAGTTCATTTTTAATTTGGAGTTGTGAGTGAATAGGGGAATGTTAGGGTGACCTGGTTCTGGTGTAGTCACGAGAATGAGGGATGGGTCGGTTGCGGTGGAGTTGGTGAGAGATATGAATTCTGGATGCTCGGGAAACTCACTAGGTGTGGCTTCTTCAAACAAGGTCGGATGGGGGTGGTTATTTTTAATGGCTCGACAGTCAAGAGAGTTATGGGAGTTGTTCTTATGAAAATTACATGAAACTACATTGTTGGTCGTTGACGAGGAAGAAGGATAATATTGAGAATGAGAAGGAGGTGGGTTATCAGCCTCGGTTTTATATGACACATATCGAATGTGAGGAGCCACCTTTCTTTCTATGTCTAAGGCTCATAAGAAAGCTTTTCTAGAGAAGCGTTGTCAAAAAGATATACCTCCCTCCAAAGAGGTAACGATAAACTAGAATTGAACTTAATGATTAATACCTCGTCTAGTTTGCTTACATGTAGCTGGATGTGCATCTTGCAAAAGACATTGATGTAGCCTTGAACAAACTGATTGGAAAGTTGATGGAGTTGTAACCACTTTGCAAGTAAATTATGAAGGTAGATTGGAGGGTAGAAGCGTTCTCTCAATGTCTGACATAACATATCCCATGAAGTAATGCGACCATTTTTGGGGGATGGTGAGGTACCGAGCTTGACGATCAATTCCACGTTGTCCAAGTGTGTGACCCACCAAGTTTGGGTGATTCCTTCTAATTGAAGACTGGATATTTGTAATTTAGTGGCCTCTTCCGTCTCAGACGAGGTTTTGAAATAACTGGAGAGGCTACGGATCCAGGAATCGATCATCTCTCTATTCATTTGGCTGGAAAACTTGGGTAATTGAAAGAGGGTGTCCATCTGCATGGTCATTGGAGGTCTTCATTGTTGGATTCAAATTAGTTCTTGGAGAGCTAGTGTCAAGTCTTCCACTGGACTTGATATGTCTGTGCTGGATTCCTCACTAGAGGCCTCTCGTCAAGGTGGCATGGTCGAAAGCACTGAATAGACCCTGTGGAGGGTGTGAGAGTAACCCTGAGAAGGGTGAAAGTAACGCTTTGAAAAAAGGGGGAACTCAAATTAATTGATGGAGGAAGATGCTACACATTCATACCGAGATAAGGAGAATTTTGGACATTTTGTTGTGTATATAAAAAAAGGGGAACATTGTGTTCTTCTCCTCCTCTTGATGTTGGATGCTTTGGATTATTCCTTCATGCTGCAAACAAAATAACTGAAGGTGACTTGGATCATATTCTTAACAACAACAAAATATGCACACCAGTTCCTTTGGTACACATTCTCTCTCAATACTCACTGAATAGGAAAACAAAAATCATCTCTCTCTCTCTCACCAAAAATGAAAATTCGAATTACACACAAGAAGAATAGATAACGCAAGATTCAACAAAACTTCATCAATTATTTTAGAGGATGATGTCCCTTTTTAAACAATCAAGGAGATCTCCAACAATGGTAATTTTCGCTTTATTCTTCTGCATTTCTCTGTGCATTCAAACTGACAAGAGAAATTTCTCGCAACGAATACTGACACAACTAACTACTCATTATTTTAGACATCGTCATTATTTACTTAGACCGATGAATGCTTAATTACAATTAAGAGACTCACTAACCTTGACAAATATCAAAAATTAATATAGTACATTATTTTTGCACGTCTTGCTTCTCAGACTGGCGAGATCAGATTACAATAGAAGTTTTTACTAGTTGGCCAAGAAAGCGGGACACCCTTCCTAGTGGCCCGAGAAACCACCACCCCATCCTTCAAAGCATAAGAATAAAAATATTCTTAAAATGGTAGCTATACATACCTATAACCTTAATAAGACAACCATTAATGTTGAAAAACCCAAGCACCCTTCACCCATGACCTTCCACTTGAGAAAGTTGAAAAAGAAGCTGAAAATTTCATCCGCATCCTAAATTCATTCAAGATGAGAGTGAACCTAAACACCCTTGGCTAAATAGTCCTCATCCTATTGAAATTCCATCTCCAATTTCACAACCTCCACCTGAAGAGACACATTGTTGGAATTATCTTTAAGAAAGGTGTGAACCTCACCAAGACATTGATAAGCCAAACAAAAATGCATGTTCCACTTCTTAGCTAGCATGTTTCCATAACCTTTTATTAACTTAGTAGTATGGAACATTGTAGAGTCTCACCAAATAATCCACCCTTGATCCCTAATTGACTAAGGGGAAAGGTTCAACACTCTTTGAAAATGGCTCCAGGAATCATCCAACTCCAAATGAGAGACATTTAACTTGAATAATGAAGAAGGGACAAACAAATCAATAGATTTTCCCAAAGAAATCATTGTATACATCAACAAATGATTTGAACCTATCACATCTAAAATCACATCAATAGGATGAATCTTGTGAAAAAAACTGAAATCCTCCCATTTCCCATAAAAAATGATCTAATCAATTCAACACCTTATCCTAATATGGATGAAAAAGTTAGACCAAGTATACAAATAACCATAATCCAATACTTTTTTCTTCCAATAAGGGTCAAATGTTTGAGGAGTATATTTGCAATGACACCAAGCATGCTTCTATGGACCACTAATCATGAACAACTAACCCTTCATGCCCACATCTATCCCCTTCCTGCTGCACCGTATTAAAATCCCCTCCACCAATAAACTCTATAATAGGAAGAAATGAAGTCATCCAATACCAAAGCTTGCATCACTCTAAGATAAGATTTGGAGAATAAATAATTGAGAAACAAACCACATGATCTTTGAATTAAAAGGGTGACCCATACACATTGATCATCTCAATCTGAACTAGACGCAACTACAAATCTTTGCAAAGACGAAGAGAGAGAAATTATGAATCCTCCACTCCACTGACAATTATATGATATCCAAAAATTCACATTCCAACAATAGTTCATCTTGTTATGAAGCTTGAAACTAGTAGAATTAACCTCCTATGGGAATACCACATATGGTCAAATACTCTACAACACACGATGCGCAAAATATTATGATTGTGAAGCATCATTCCACAGAAATTCCAGTACAATAACAAAATTTCAATCCAAGGGAAGATGAAAAACTAAACTATTGACCATGTTTTCCATTTTAAATCCATCTAAACAAAATGAATGAACCACTGCATACTTGAAATCCTTTTCTCAAATGGGGGATAAAATTTCCAGCAAGATGATCCAACCAAATAAGACAGGAGGATTCCTTTCACTTGTTGTTTTGACCTGCTATGTAGAATCAATATTGATTCTAGTTAACTCAAAAGAACTAAATATATATGGGGTAATTAGCCTAGTGTTCTGAGGTACCCTAAAAAAAACGACTATCGAAGAATATGTACTTCCCTCAAGCTGATCTACAAGACCTTTTGGGACTTCACTAGTACCATCGTGAGTACAATTACCTAAGAAGAATTCCCCAAATTCATATTCTCTAGAGCCAAATACATTTTAACCTAAACCACCAGCACATGAGCCACCTAAACCAGTACCAACAAAACCTAAACCATTCCATGCACCAACACTAGTAGCATTGGATCCAAATCCACTAGCACTAGAACCACCAACTAAAGAGCCTCTATTTTTCAAAACACCATCATGCCCAAGGATTAAATTAGAGGCAACAAAGGTGCCATCAATCCCCAAACCATTGGATGGAACATGGGTTGAACCACTTCCTTCTTTTTCCTCCTCACTCAGGAATCACTTTTGAAGAGGAAACTTTCTAATCAAGATCATAATCCTAATATAAAAAATAGGAATTCATAATATGTAGGTAGTGAACCTTCTATTAATGAAAATGATTGGTTATGAAAATAGAGATAAAAGGTACGAGTTTCCACTTGACATCTACCTCTATTCACACTTAAGGATTCACCTTGAGAGAGTTTTTATGACCATATGGGGTAAGCGAATTACCAAATTAGAAAGAAAAAAAGTAAATAAATAGACACAAATCAACGAAAAAGGTGGAAAACTCAAACCAGAGTGGGTAATGGGCTTAGCCATAGTCATCCAGGTTGAAATTTACCAATCATGACTCAACATAAGAAATACTACCAATAATACTCAAAGTACCAAACTATAACACATGGTGAGCTACAAAAACAAAATTAAATAAAAGATAAACATACTTCGGTCCCAACCCCTAATGGGAATTCAAGGGAACTCCTTTAGCCTCCAAATTTATCACAAATAACCAATTCAAATATGCTTATCATGCATCTTATCAATAAATAAATAAATCACTACCTTGGTCTCTAGATGCACGTTCCCTTCAAAATATTTTTTATTATCCACCGGGAAAAAATTAAATTCATTCGATTCCAACAATGGCCTCGGAATTGTAGAATCTAAAGAATAAGGGGGAACCTCAATTCCTACTCCTCGAAAATACTTTATAGTTTTCTTGGAATTATCTTGGTAGGTAAATTTACCTTCATATATACCATCAATGGCTAGAACATGGGAAGTTGTTGATGGGATAAGCCTTTCTTTATGGGAGGTCCCTCCTAGCTTAATAGTCAACTGTGCATCCGCTAAATATTGAATGATAGTCACCACCAAGTCATCCTGTTTGGCGACCAATTTTCCTTGACATGGAAAATGAGGCTACTCTTTCAAATCCTTTGAAGTACTAGAATTCAATTTTCTAGATTATTTATCATTCAAAGAGTGCACCACCACCTTCATCGAACCATCACTATCAAAGTTTCTCAATGCAACATAATTTGATGGAGCACTCTCTCAAGTTTTATCATGTTGTTGGTAGACATTGTCCCTACCCTCCATGAAAATTCTAATATAGTCTTTAAAAAATATCTTCACTTTAGAACCCTTAACCCAGGGTTTCTAATAAAATGAAAACATTGACCATCAATTGAATTAACCAATACTATCAATTTCTTTGAAGCTATTGAATCAGTAGTAATTTGAAAACATAAATCTCCCTTACCTCCCAGATCTGAACCTATACTTGCGGAAATAGAAAAACCCCCTTTTTCATTGAAAGACAACCATACACCTTCAATTTTAGAATCAAATCAATTCCTATTCCATCTGTATCCATACTATAAACCAAATACATACATTATATGGAAACACGAAGACCCATATAGCCTCCCCTTACATTATAAATTGATTTCATGTATGCACATAAATCTAAATATCCATTTCCCTCCTCTCCCCATTCTGCTCTAGTAAAATAAAATTTTCATTTCACTTTATGTATGTTTGAATTTTGTAACTTTATCTAACTTTATAATTCTTAACAAAATATAGAGCTTATAGAGGTGCACAATTAAAAAAATCTAGAATTTACAAAGTTTTCCTTATTATTTTTTTATATTTTTCTCTTTTGTTGCTATATGGGAATATAGAAATGAAGTTTGACATGGTATCATGGTTTATATGGATCTTCTAAGGAGATTATTAATGCACAATTAAACAATCTAGAATTTACAAAGTTTTTTTTATTATTTTTTTTAACAATCTAGAATTTACAACGTTTTTCCTTTATGGAAATATAGAAATGAAGTTTGACATGGTATCATGGTTTATATGGATCTTCTAAGGAGATTATTAATTTTTAAGAGAAACTTGTTTTTTTCATTGTCTCTTCAAAACAAGTGAGAGACAAGAGAAGACCAAATTGAAGATTGTTTCTAACTAATAAATACGTGCAATGGTTATTATGCAAATCTATGTTTGAAAATTGGTCAAAACAATGAATGTATTTGATGGAAAAGAAAATTTCCACATGGAGAAATAAAGGGGAAATTATTGTAAAGGGGAAACTGTATTCCATGTAGTTGATGACAATGATATAAATGCAAGAAATTTCCACATGGAGAAATAAAGTGGAGATTATTGTGAAGGGAAAAGTGTATTCCTTGTAGTTGATAACGATGATATAAATGCAAGTTATATTATTGTTAGGAAAAACAAAGTGGAAGAAACATGGAAGGAGGCTAAAGCAATATTTATGGCAGTGATTTTTCTTTTTTACCATATTTTAGTGGGCATTATTAACCAGAATACCAAAAAATATATGCGAGATTATGTAGTCAAGAAATATGAAAAGAACCCCCGGATGGGGTGCCTCGCTGTCAATCTGAGCACATGCAAACGCAGCCAACGCACGTGGCGGTGCCAACAGGGCACGCCATTTATAACGCCATCCCTCCCGGCTGCGAGCAGTTATGCTAAGCCTCGGCCTCCGTAGAGCACTAATATGCGATGGAGCCATTCGCGCGTGGATGGAGCACGGAAGGCCAATGCATTCAATGCTCAACGTTAATGCTAATGGCCGAATTAAGCATCATTCCTTGTTTTAATCGGGACAGCAGACCGCCCACACCGCTCTCGACTGTGATTAAGCTTTTCCAGAATCTTCAAGCCGATAGCTCAGTCCTTCCACTCACCATGCCTCGCATCCGGGGAAGGCCTCGTCGAGGCTCAGGCTGG
>ML786055.1:113104-126734 GCA_009831015.1 Picea engelmannii | reverse complement strand
AAACGTGCACCCAGCAAGGAATTCGCCACCCCCTCCGACGCTGTTGCATCACGACCACCTCCAATTGATCTTTGACCTGCGCAGCATGGCGGAGGATCAGGCTTTCAGAACGGCGACCATAAGTCAGCGTTTGGATTTTCTCTTTGCTGCTTACTCTGAAGCTTCTCCACCGAGCAGATGTCCCACTTGCGCGCAATTCTTCGCTTTTACAGGCAAGGACGACACTCAGGCAAACTAGGTTCTGGTCTCTACTGTTTTCTTATGTTTTTCATGTTGCTATGTACTCGAGCTATGGCTCCCCTGGATAGTTACAGTCTAGACTTCTTAGCTACAGTGAACAAAACCCCTGGTTTCCTACGGGCAGGGTGGCGTCAATATGCGTCTAATTTTGCTATCTCTGGACAACGGCCAGCTTCCCTGGTTTCCTCTGTTGGCAGGAAAACTGGACCGTTCCTGACAGTTGTATCCCTTTTTGCTTAGCTTAATACAAAGGTTCCACTTTTACTTAAAAAAAAAAAAGAAATATGAAAAGAAGGGCCACATAAAAAAACATGTCCTCTAAAATGATGTGTGTACACATAAAAATCATGGGTGATAACATATTTTAACTCAAAGATAAATATTTTCCAAGATTATTATTACTTGATATGAGCATAAATGTAAATAACCTTAAATATTCTTATTTTATTGAGGTCCTTACCATAATCATCCATTACTTTGATCACAATATTCATGAGCATAAAAAATATAGACTCTCAAATGGATGTTGATAAGTTACTAGAAGAAGAAACTCAATAATTGATGTTGTTAGAAACATTTATGGAGATATTACTTTTTATAGACAGAAGAAAAGGAAATATAATTTTTTTAAGCTACAAGACAAAACCAAAAATGATTATAAAAAAAACAAAGTGAATATTTTTGAGAAGTCTTGCAAGGTATTACTATAGGCCATTGAACAACTAGAAATAATCCACATAAATATTTTGAAGGTAAAGGTGTAAGTATGACCATGGCATGGCCATGTTTTATGGAAATGTTTTTGGAACTAGATGGCTATGTTGTTTTACCTTGATATATTTGGAGGAGAACAATAAGAGAAAACATTTAATTATAAAATCAATAAATTCAATGTTCCAAATGAGTATTGTTTTATTGACTATATATTTTTAGACAATGTAATGCATCACAAGCCAAGAAAACCCATCAAATATCTATCACCTTTGTCAAAAAAAAAAAAATTATTTAATTTGGAGATAAAATTTGGTATAAGATAAATTGTATTAGAGATCTAAAATTCCATATTACAAATGGAGGATGTGGTATACTAGGAAGAGTCTTACATGTGTTGAATTTGAGAAGAGACTTAAAATATCTTCCAAAAATAACATATTTGGAATTGAAGGTTGAGTTTGATTGAGTAAATTGCATTCTAAACAATCAAGCAATGTAGTGTTCTTTTACAACATCCTAGAGAAACAAATTTGTATGTTTAGAATTTATATTCAAACATTGCATTGTATAATGGTTAACTAAGTTCTATATTTGGAATTGAAGGTTGAGTTTGATTGACTAAATTGCATTCTAAACAATCAAGCAATGTAGTGTTATTTTACAACATCCCAGAGAAACAATTTTTTATGTTTAGAATTTATATTCAAACTGTTAGGGTCCTAACCCGCACATAGGTAGATCAATATATCTGGATGTAATAAAGGTCAATATTAATAAGGCCTTTCAATAAAATAGAATAAGGCGGATGTAAGAAGACCTAATAGAAGCTTCTGCTTCTAGAAGGATTCTCCTCTAGATGCTTCTCTTGATAGACATATTTAGTATAAATAAGGGTTGAGGGTATGAAAACCCTAGCTTTGAGATTATTGTAACAGAGCACTGCTCGACAGGAGGTTGCCCCCTCGAAGACGCCCGTGAACATTTCTTTCTGAATCAAAGTGCTATTTCTGTTGTTATTCTTATATCATTTATGTGTTATTGTGGAGATTATATGGGTTATGTTACTGTTATTCTGCCATTTCTAGCATTTTATTTATGTTCTGCATACTTTTTATATCTAGTATATTACAAGTGGTATCAAATCACTTTCCTTGGAAAAAATTGTGGGAATTTTTTCCAGGGTAGAGAAGTATTCTGACGTCTTTAAGCCACAGAGATCTATCGTTACGTGCATAAATCCGCGGTTGAGGGATTCATACACACAGAAAATACAAGTGGTTCTTAAGCGCACATCTGTTTGCCACCCTTGTAACCCCAGTTGGTACCCCTTCGAGTGGTAGCGCATCAGACAACACCTATGTACAGATCAGCCTAGATTTCCTGAAGCCCTCTTTAAATAAACCGATCGGCCGCCTAACTTTTATAGTGCCACCAAGAACAACACTCGGGAAGATACTCTCTGGTACCTGGGTAGTCGGGTAGTACGACTAAGGGTACCGTCTATCTTCCTTAGTTAGTTCCATGAGATATTAGGCCGAGTACTACTGTTTGACCCCACACGTATATCATAGAGCTATAGCAGAGGGCAAACCCTTGTCTGTAGAACCCTTGAATACCTAACCCTTGGGGGACAAAAACATAAACAAATTAAAACAAACAAGATCTATTGATGCGCAACTATGTTCAGGTTGCCAAGTAAATACACATTTCTTTTTGGTTAAGAATTTGGGGATTACATCGCTGCAGTATTCTTCAGACCAGAGTATAACTCCGCAGGTGTAAGAAAAAAAAAAAAAGTCTAGAAATTTTTTAACCATTATTTGAGACCTATTCCATTGGATTCATCTCTTTGCCCTTATCACATTCATCCATATCATTTTTTTGGAAAAAAATTTGACCCTGTCCACCCCTTTTCAGTTCACCCATCCTCATGGCCCATACCCGTAGCCAAGACCTGGAAGCTCGCTTCAACACCGTGAAATATGGTTTCCTCAAGACCCAAAAAGAAGTGAAACAACTCAATGCTACTGTTTCCTCCATCAATACATCCATCAATACAACCATAAATACAACCATGCAATCCTCAATGGAGGAAGCCAAACAAGAACTTACCACCCAGCTTGAATTTGTCTTTGCATCACTCTGCACCAAACTGAAGATCCCTACAGATGGCCCTTTCTCTGACGCACATCCAAAGACTAAAGGTGGACATTCCTCCCATTCCCATACCTTTCAGCCCCATCACTTTCAACATGACCTCCACCTTTCGCGGGTGGATGTGACCAAATTTGATGGCTTGGACCCCACTAGTTGGGTAACCCAAATGGAACATTATTTCTCTCTATACGGCATTACAGATGACTTGGCCAAACTCCGATATGGTGTTCTCCATATCGATCAAGAACGTTGGCAATGGTGGCAATGGAGAAAAACTTCCTGTCAAGGGTATATTGCTTAGACCCAATTTGTGACTGAGCTTTATGAATGATTTGACATGGACACCAACCATTTGGTCCATTTGACAAAGTTGAAACAATCAGGAATAGTAGAAGACTTCATAGTTGCCTTTGAGTGCCTGGCTTTTCGAACAGAGGGCATGACTGATGCTTTCTTTCGCGAGTGTTTTATCAGTGGCCTCAAGGTTGAGATTCAGGCCCATGTCCTCATGGCTCGACCCTCGAGTTGGGTGGAGGCTACTAAAAGAGATAAAGAAGAACAACAGTTTGTATCCTCTCAAAACCAAAAACCCTCCTTTATGCCTCACCCTAAACCTGTAAATCCCACTACTCCCTCCACCCCATTAAAGATCCAAAAATTGACCAGGGATGAAATGGCTAAACACCAACTCAAAGGCCTTTGTTATAATTGTGATGACAAATATTTCCTAGGCCACAAGTGTAAGGAACAAAATCTTTTTATGGCCATCTCTGAAGATATTTCAGAAGAGGATTTTGAAACTCCCCTTGTGTCTGAGTCACCTAAAATCACTGACATAACCCGTCCCTCAGACCCTTCCGAAATGGAACCGGTCATTTACCTCAATGCTCTCATTGGCTTCTCCGCTCCCCAAACCCTCAAGTTAATCGGTTACATCAAGCATCAGAAGGTCATCATTCTGGTTGATAGTGGAAGCACCCATAATTTTATTCATCGCTGCATTGCCCAAGAAACTCATTGCTACATCCATGCCATCAACAATTTCCAAATCATGATTGCCAATGGTGGTTCCATGAAATGTGGAGGGTGTTGTGAAAATGTGCGTCTCCAAATCGGTGACTACCACCTAAAATCCCATATGTTTGCTATAGACATGGGAGGTTGTGACATTGTGTTGGGTGCAAACTGGCTAAGAACTCTGGGTCCCATTCTCATGGATTTTAAGGCATTAACCATGCAATTCAACCAGGACGGCCACCAATATAAATTCCAAGGCATCATTGTTGGTTCACCTGAGGTCATTAGTTCCCATCGCATGGAAAATCTGCTCAAAAAAGTTCATTCTGGTGTCAGTGCCCAACTCCATGCCATACAAGCAACAGAGACACCCCCGGTGCCGCAAGACCTCCAAGCCCAACTTTGTAAACATCAAATGGTATTTTCCACTCCCCAAGGACTCCTTCCTTCCCACGATGTTCATAATCATTCCATTCCCCTTGTACCCAGAAGCCTTCCTCCCAATATCCGTCTATATCGCCACCCCTTTTCACAAAAAAATGAAATTGAGAAAATGGTTCAGGAACTCCTTCATGCAGGCATTATCCGCCCTAGTACGAGCCCTTACTCTTATCCTGTAGTCATGGTCCTGAAGAAATAAGGTTCTTGGAGAATGTGTCCTGACTTCCGTGCCCTCAACAAACTGACCATTAAATACAAATTTCCTATTCCTGTCATTGATGACCTCCTGGATGAATTGAGTGGTACCTAATTCTTTACTAAACTTGATCTTTGCTCAGGCTATCACTAGATACGTATAAAAGAGGAAGTCATTCCGAAGACGACCTTTCAAACTCATGAGGGCCACTATGAGTTTTTGGTCATGCCCTTTGGCTTGTGTAATGCCCCCTCCACCTTCCAAAGCCTCATGAATTATGTATTTTGTCCCTTTCTCCATCATTTTGTCTTAGTTTTCTTTGATGATATCCTCATCTATAGAAAAACCTGGATAGACCATCTTACTCATGTGGATCAAGTTCTCCATCTACTCTCTCAGCGCCAACTTTTCCTGAAACAGTCTAAATGTGCTTTTAGTGCCTCATAAGTAGAATACTTGGGTCATCTAGTTGGCAAGGATGGCATCAGGGTGGATCCAAAAAAGATTGAATCTATGCAAGACTTTCTACACCCAAAGACTCTCAAAATATTGTGTGGATTTATGGGCTTAACAGGGTATTATCGCAAGTTTGTTAAGAATTATGTAAATATTGCAGCACCTCTCACTGCTCTCCTAAAAAAGAACTCTTTCACTTGGACTCCAGCCGTGACTCAAGATTTTCAAACCTTTAAGATGACCATGTGCACCACTCTGGTTATGGACCTTCCTGATTTCACAAATACCTTTGTGTTGGAATGTGATGCCTCAGGGAAAGGAATCAGTGCTATCCTTATGCAAGAGGGTCAACCTTTGGCCTTCACCAGCAAGCAACTATCTAAGAGGAATATGGGAAAACCCATTTATGAAAAGGAAATGTTGGTTATTTTGCATGTCGTTGATTTGTGGCGCCCTTATCTCTTGGGGCAACGTTTCCAAATTAAGACAGACCATCAAAGCCTCAAGTACTTTCTGGAACAACGCATTATCTCCCCGGAACAAAAAAAATGGGTGACTAAGCTCTTTGGATGTGATTATGAGATCATTTACAAGAAGGGAAAAGAATATGTGGTGGCGGATGCACTGTCCCAAAAATATGAAGAACAAGGATCCTTTTTTTCTCTTTCCTTCATTGTACCAGATTGGCTCCAAGCTGTGCACCAGGAATGGCTACAAGATCCCAAAAGTTCGCATCTGATCCAACAATTGTAGACCAATGCTCCAGCTCCCACAGGGTACTCTTGGCTCCAAGATGAGCTTCGATACAAAGTTTTTTTGTATTTAAGCAAACAATCAAAGCTTAAATCCACGATACTTTCTGAGATTCATGCTACACCCACAACAGGGCACTCTGGGTTCACCAAAACTTATGACAGGGTCAAACGTTCTTTTTTCTGGGATGGTATGAAATAGGACATCCATAATTTTGTCGTTGAATGTGAGGTGTGTCAACGCAGCAAGGTGGAAACAATCAAATCTTCGAGCACACTACAACCACTTCCGATTCCACCTGCTATTTGGAAGGATATCTCTATGGAATTTATTACCGACTTACCCAAATCGGGAAATATCAGTCATAATGGTGGTTGTGGATCACCTTTCCAAGTATGATCATTTATGCGCTCTTCAACACCCATTTACTGCATCCACAGTGGCTCAAATTGTCATGGACTAGGTCTTCAAGCTTCATGGCATGCCACATTCTATTGTTTTTTATCGTGACCCAACTTTCACAAGAAATTTTTGAAATGTTTAAGCTACAGGGCACCCAATTGCATCTCAACACAGCTTATCATCCCCAGACTGATGGTCAAACGGAAGTTGTCAAGAAGTGTTTGGAAACATATCTGAGGTGTTTTGCCTTTGAAAATAAAAATCAGTGGGCTCAATGGTTACCCCTAGCTGAATGGTGGTACAACACTTCCTACCATACAACTACACGCATGACTCCTTTTGAAGCGGTATATGGACATAAGCCCCCTTCAGTTCTCTCATACTTACCGGGTACCTCGAAGGTCCAGGCGGTTGACCAATCACTTATAGTTCGAGAGAATATTCTTCGTTCCCTTAAAGAGAACTTGGTCATGGCACAAAATCACATGAAGCAACAAGCAGATCAAGGTCGCTCTGAATGTCAATTTGCAGAAGGGAATCAGGTGTTTTTGTGTCTACAACCATACAAGTAAAATTCCCTCAAGTCCGAGCATTGTTATAAGCTAGCGCCCAAATTTTATGGACCTTATATAGTTCTCAAGCATGTGGGACAAGTCGCCTATCAGTTATCTCTGCCTAGTCAGTTGAAGATACATCCTGTTTTTCATGTTTCATGCTTAAAGAAGGTGATTAGAACTAGGTGCCAAATTCAAACCAACCTTCCTGAGTTAGCTAAAGAAGGAGCCATTTGGCTACAGCCAGAAGTAGTTTTGGACCAGCGTGAGTGTCACCTTCGTCAGAGAACCATCAAGGAAGTGCTAGTCCAGTGGAAAGATACAATTTCAGCAGATGCCACTTGGGAACCAACTACCATTCTGCAGCAGTTTCCACATCTCAAGCTTTGAGTACAAGGTTATTTTTAAGGGGGGGGACATGTTAGGGTCCTAACCCGCACATAGGTAGATCAATATATTTGGATGTAATAAAGGTCAATATTAATAAGGCCTTTCAATAAAATAGAATAAGGCGAATGTAAGAAGACCTAATAGAAGCTTCTGCTTCTAGAAGGATCTTCCTCTAGATGCTTCTCTTGATAGACATATTTAGTATAAATAAGGGTCGAGGGTATGAAAACCCTAGCTTGGAGATTATTGTAACAGAGCATTGCTCGACTGGAGGTTGCCCCCTCGAAGAGGCCCGTGAACATTGCTTTCTAAATCAAAGTGTTATTTCTGTTGTTATTCTTATATCATTTCTATGTTATTGTGGAGATTATGTTGGTTATGTTATTGTTATTCTTCCATTTCTAGCATTTTATTTCTGTTCTGCATACTTTTTATATCCGGTATATTACACAAACGTTGCATTGTATAATGGCTAATTAAGTTGAGGAAAGGAAATATGGAAGAATATCTATACAATTATATATAGAATGAAGAATAGGTCTTCAAAATATCTATCTTTGTGTCAAGGGAAGAAAATAACATATTTGGAATTGAAGGTTGAGTTTGATTGACTAAATTGCATTCTAAACAATCAAGCAATGTAGTGTTATTTTACAACATCCTAGAGAAACAAATTTGTATGTTGATAATTTATATTCAAACATTTCATTGTATAATTGATAATTAAGTTGAAGAAAGGCAATATGGAAGAAGATCTATACGATTATATAGATGATGAAGAATAGTTCTCTAAAAGATCTATCTTTGTGTCAAGGGAAGAACTAGTGGAAATATGAAAATGTTTTAGAGCCTTTTATAAATACATTATCAAGGGTAATCATATGTCTAAAATTGATATTCCAAAGAGATCAAGGTATTACCAAGGACAAGGAAAAATGGGTGTGTGACTAGATCTTAAGAAAGGCCAAGGGATACAAATTTTAAGTTTTCATAAATTGGAAGGATGAGTTGACACAAGCAAATGTGCATCGCGTAGGTTTGAAATCCAATACCATTTAATATTGAGGGGGAATGCAAGTTCATCCCAAAAACTTGAGAGTCTAAAGAAGAACGAAAGTGATTAGGCTAGGGGTTTTGGAGTGTTATCCTTTGAGTATTTAATAGGAGGTAGAGGTGAAGAATGGAGGAAACTACTTAATAACAAATGGTTATGTTAGGAAATATAAGTGAAATATTATTGAGTCCATAAGAGATAAAGTTAAATTGGTTATTAGAGAGGACATGAATATGGATCATATTGACTAGAAAATGAAACTTGATCCGTTGTTGGTATATTTGTGGGAAAACAAATAATATAAGGGTGTTTTCTAGATGGATGACGAGAGCATGGCATGATATTCTAGGGTATACATGGTATTTCATATTTTCATTTGAGGATGGTTGGCCTTTTCATTCCATTTAGAAAAGGTTTTGAGAAACATTCTTGTAATAAGATGGGATTGGGAACCTAGTGTTCTAGACATATAAATGTGGGAACCCTTTCAACCCTAGAAAGGAAGTTTGCATGTGAAACTAGTTTGGGTAAATATGTTGGATCTACTAATGGAAGTTTGGAATAAAAAGGTACTAAAGGAACTTGAGGAAGCTTGTTGAAATTTATAGATGTGGAGGAGCACTTTGAGAGTAAAGTGGATAAAAAGGGAGGTTAAAATTCTCATAGAAATGGACATGAGGGAGGGTTTTGTAGAAGAAATTTAAATAGTGTGACAAAACAGTAAATTTACCAAAATATTAGATTAATATTAAAGCATGGTTAAAATTCTAATAGAAATGGATTGCCAGAAAAAATGTGAATAGTGTGATGAAATTGGAAATTTACCCAAATATTAGATTGTTGGAAGGTACTGTTTAGATGTCTAAACTACTTGTATAGTCAATATATGTGGATACAATATTATAAACCTAGTAGGTTGGTTTGTAGAGAAATGAAAATGTTGAAAATGAGTTATAAGTAGTTCTTAGAATATTTAGTCAAACATATAGAAGTGAAAAGAATTCTATACCATGTTTGCAAAGACAAACACTTTCAAAAAATGAAAGTGGAAGGATTACTAGGAGAAGAGGCGAGGAACAATGAAGAAGAAGTGATAAACTCGGTAGAAAACTCCCTAATTAGTACCCAAATCTTGAATCGGGAAAGAGATAATATAGAAAATGTATCTTATTCTACTTGCTAGTTGTTTAGAGATATGGATAAATTTTGGAATGTGTGATCTAAAGAAGCCACATTTTGGGATATCCCTAAGGATATAGAGTTGACTATGATAAAAGTTAATAGGGAATATAGTAAAATAAAGGTATCAATGTTTGTAATTATTAGAATTATTATCCTTATCAAGTAGGGAATCTAAAGATGAAAATGACCCAAAACTAGAGGACATTGGGGGGAGGTATTAAGCTATAAGATAATACCAAGAAATGATAAATCCAATAAAAATTATTGTAAGATATAAGGAGGATTTACAATAGATTTTTTATGTCCTTGAAGGAAATCATATATATCCCTAGAAAAAAAATAATAAAAAAATGAGATTAAGGAAGGAAACTTAGTGACCATAAAGAACCTTTAGAGAAATAATTTCCTTAGATATGGGGAAACCTTGAAAATTACTACTTTGAATGTGACATTAGAAATAGGTTCTCATAAGAAGATAGTTCTCAAAATTTGTTTTTTAAATTACAATCTACATGTAGTATTGATCCAAGAGACAATGTGTGAGGGGTCGAATTTGAGGCTATTCTATCATCTTCTTAAAAAAAAAAAAAAGGGTTATTTTCTATCTTAATGCAAAAGGGAGGTTGGGAATCATATTCATAAGGTGGAGTAATTATGTGAAACTTATGTATTCATACTTTTAAATTGTAGTCATCTAGACAAACCTAGAGTCTAAAGAATTAATAAAATTTGTCGTTGTCATCAACTTATATGACCCTTATGATGAAAGAAAGATTTTATTTAATAAATTTAAATCCTAGGGCTTTCACTAAAATGATAATGTGATCATAGGAGCGTATCTAAACTTAATAGTAAGAAATGGTGAAGCTGAAGCTTAGGGAAGAATCTTACACACGACTCATTATTTTTCTCAATTGTTTAAATATTTAGGACTTTGTGACGTGGAGCTCATTTAGTTGGTTTCAACTTGGAGGAATTAAGAAGAAAGGTTATATAGATTTCTAGGAGGTGGGATGATGAATGATTTAATAATTATGTTTTTTTAAATTGGAAAAGATATTAACATATTTCATTAATAATAATAATAATTTGTTTTAAAAAAAGATATTAAAAAATTAAAAAGTATTGTATCAAAATGAGGAGAGAAAAATGTAAAAAAAAACAAAAAAATCATAAAAATTAAAGAGTAGATAAAGTTGATGATGCAAAATAATAATGCAAGTATATTTATCAAAGAGGAGATAAGTAAAATTAATGAACTACAAAGGATCAAGATGAAATTTTAGAGTAAGAAGAAGATGAGTGGAGGTTAAAGAGTTGAGTTGTTTGTTAGCAATGAGAAACAAAAATATTTAAAAAAAAATATTATGCTGGAACATTGAAAGAACATATGGAAGATAAAAAATGAAGAGGAATAAGAAGTAAGAAAGTTTAATGAAATTGCAAAATCAAATGTAGATCATTTTAGAAGTTTATTTCAAGAACCTTGAAGGGAAAACATGAAAACATTGATGAAAGATTTTTTTTTTCAGAGAATGAAAGAATGGCTAATAAGTTACAATGAAGGAATCAATATATTTTCTATTATAATTTATAATTTAAAATAGCTTCTTACTAGATGGATGGACAACATAACTTTATTATGGGTTCTTTTACTTTCTACGGGAAGAGTTACTAAGTGTAATAAAGGAATCTAGAGCTTCAGAGTTTTTGGTTCTCTAAATTAAACCTTTATAGCATTGAATATGTTTATTTGGGGTTCATTTACTTTATAGAGGAAGAGTTACTCAGTGTAATAGAGAAATATAGAGTTTCAAGGAAAGTATTGACACTCTAAATTCAACCTTTATTGCATTGATTTTGAAAAAAAATGATCCAAAATAATTTTAATATTATATGTCGATTTCCTTATTTAAATTAGTGTACAAAATAATTGCAAATATTTTTGTCTAATATACTAAAAAGGATTTTATGATTCATTTCAAAATAACAACTTATATTTCTTTATGGGATAATAGAAGAAGGCTTACATAGAATAAGGATAAAATTCTTCCTAGATAAAAACTAAACCTTGCAAAGGCTTATGATAAAGTTAGCTAGTTATATATTATATTAGTGATTATTTAGATTGGGATGAAAATTCAAGATGTAAATTGGATAAGGGGTGTATAACCTCAACATTCTTTGTGATTTTGATAAATGGATTAATTTCTATATCCCTCTTCTTTTTAAGGTGGTTAAAAAAAGAAGTATTTTGTTATTATTTTTATGTTTATTAGTTAAAAAAGTTATAATCATGATGATTTAGAAAAAAAAATATATTGAAAAAATTATAATCATGATGGTTTCAATAGCCAAAAGGGAAGACACTTAAAAAGCATTAAAATTGGAAATGTTGTCAATTTATCTCATTTATTACATATAGATGATGTCATTTTGTTTGCAAAATATTTATTAAATAAAAAAATATTTATCAAATAAAAAAATACATATACTTACATGGCATAGCCATCTAGATGGTAGTGAATGCTCATCAAAACTCGATACTACTTAATGCTTTAGAAGAATCTTTTGAAAGATAGTGCTCCTAGATATTGGTATTTTCTACTGCTCCTAGATATTGTCATTTTCCACTCAAATATCTGATAATGAATTAAAATATTTGGTTTTCTAATGATTACATAGTAAAGGATTAGAAATGGTTGTAATAAATAAGTGAAAGGAAAGTAATCAAACTAGTATTAGATTTGGTTATATAAAGTGGGAAGATATATTTTAGTAAAATTAATGTAAAAAGTGATATAAGTGTATTGACATTCTTTAAGTTATATTTCAAAATGAATGTGGGAGAAAATAACAAAAAAAAAAATTAATTTTGAGAAAATAAGAAATAAATATTTTAATTTTATATAGAAAAGAAAATGAGGAAATGAAAAGATTCATTTAGTAAAGAGAAAAAAAATTGTACAACCTAAAAGGGAACCTAAAAGGGATTGAGGATGATGTTTTAAAAATATACATTTATTTGTACAGAAACAAAATATTTATGTAGAAGGATGGAGAAATAATTTTTATGAGAAAAAGTGACGATATAAAAGTATATAACTCTTACAACAATGGATAATTGGACCATAAGTGAAATAAAGAAGTTTGCAAGTGTATTAGTTATTGAAAAGGCCTTGGTTAAGGCTTTTCCTTTGGTAGGGAGATGGTTGCTCTATAAGGTAGGAAAGGGAGACATGGTTAGGATAAGAGAAGAGCCATGGGCAGGATGTGTATGAAACTAAAGGATATTTGAATTTTTAAAATATGAACTAATAATATTGAGATTCATAGTTTAACATCTGTAAAAAAGAAACAAACAATCTCAATATGGAATTAACAATATTGAGATTCATAGTTTAATATCTGTAACAAAGAAACAAACAATTCTAATATAGAATTGAGGTTCAAAATTTGGATTTCAATTGGATCTACAAGGAAATTTAGATAAAGGGTGGAAACAACATATATCCAATCTATAAGATAATTCTATTAGACTTATTACAATGGAAGATGATATTATATAGTATAAAAATTAATCTTGGGAGTGCACTACAAAATTAGGGTATGACTCCATAATGAAGAAAATCAAGGAAGGGGACAATACTGTTGGTGGAAAACTATATAGAAGCTTAAATTTCTAGTAAAAATAAGTATTTTATTATGGTTTTCATTATCCAATAGAGATATGACATGGTATAATTATAAGAAGAGGGAATGGAGGGGTCCTACATGCTATATGTTATGCAAAAAGGAAGATGAATATATAGATCACTTATTACTTCACTTTCATTTTATTGAAGAAATATAGAGAGAATCTTTGGAACTAACAAATAGAAATGGGAAATATGAAGGTAATATTCTATTAGAATGTTTTGAAGGTTGGAATAAGGATAAAATTTCAAGAAAAAATAAATTGTTATCTTCTATCGTGTCATGGAAAATATTGTTAAGAGGAAATGAGATAGTATTTCAAAGATGTGAGGCTATTTTGATGGAGTTTTTCAAGTTTATCTAGGTGCATGTTTGGAT
>ML786055.1:53793-113009 GCA_009831015.1 Picea engelmannii | reverse complement strand
TATTATCCAAGGGACTCATCCTTTCATGGATGGTCACCATATGTTCGCTATATATGGAGCACTCATCATTGTAATAATATATCGATCATATATCATCTAAATGAAAAATCAACATGGTATCATAGAAGGACTGGGCCCGACTCCCTCACGAGAGGGCCCAAGGAAATTGAAGAAAAATGGAAACGTAGGAGCGTAGAGTGGGTTGTTGCTATGTAGTAGATTGTTTGTTTTTCCGTTGAATCTACATGTGGAGGAGATCTTTGTCTACCACCATGAGAGTGTGAGGGCATGGAAAGTGTGTAATAAAATTGTTTCTCGGAAATTATGAAGAGCATTGTTGAATGAGTATAATGCACCAAGGGCACCTGAATTGAATGACTGAAATTGAAGAGTTGTTATGTGACCTGTGTAGAAGCTCATGATCCTCATTGATAACAAGCTCTTGGAGGACACCAAATTGATGATCCAATAATGCAATTCATTGGAGCTCATTGAATTGTTGATTAGAACTGCCCGATCTTGTTTGTTCAAATCTTTGATGAATTCATGGATTGGGGTAGTGGAAATAATTTTGTTCCCAATGCACCGTCGGATCTATTAGCCAGGTCAAGATTGATATGTTAGTGTTGCATGGAAAATAAGAGAATGTGAATTTCATCGGTTGCAACGATCTCTGGCGAAGCACATCGTGTTGTAGAGGAGAGAGGTATTGATATGCCTGTAGGGATGATTTAAACCTGCATTCACTAGTGAAAGAGAACATTGTGCACAAGAGAGCCTTCACATAAGAGAAGAGGATTTATAACCTGCACAAGGGGCCATACGATTTTCATTCCGTATGTCATTGATAGGTTTTCCTCCTAAAGTATCTTAAAAAATTAAATTTGTGGAGTGTGCCAAAGATAGTCATCCAAAAATGGTCAAGGAAGGATCGAGGATTTGATTCCTTTAAGTCTTGAACCAGAGTTAGAATTCATGACTGACTCAATTTGGATTGATAGTGTGGTGGTCATATGAAGGAACCAAAACATTGATTTCACGAGGAAACCTCGATATGTCTTGTGAGACATTGATTTCACGAGGAAACCTCTATATGTCTTGTGAGACATTAGTTCCATGAGGGAAACTCGATATGTATTACACATTGGTTTCATGAGGGAACCTCGATATGTCAAGTATGGTTCCTACTAGTAATGATATTTGGTTGATTGGCAATGGTTCTTCCAGACAGATGACTGGATACAGAGAGCACCTTACAGATCTAGTAGAGAAAGAATCTTGTTTGCATGTTGTAATTGGTGATGATGCTAGATATATTGTGAGGGGAGTTGGATCCACTTCCTTACAATTGAATTTTGGCACCCCACACCATTTGAGTGTTGTATTATGTGTACCTAGGATGAGAAGGAACGTTGTCTCTATTTCATCCTTAGAGAACAAAGGCTACACAATTTCTTTCTCTTATGGAAAGGTTCTTGCATGGAACAAGAAATCAAGTATGGATTATGCTTGGGTGATTAGTGTTCAAGAGGGAAGATTGTACATATTGATTGTCCAACCAGTTCAGGCCTTGATACATGATTCTATCAGTTTGAGTGAACTATGGCATAGAAGACTTGTTCATTTACATTATAGAGCTCTTCCCTCTCTGGGGAAGATGGTGACAGTCCTTCCAAAGATCCATGTTGAACACAATGGAATTTGCAGAGGTTATGCTCTTGGAAAGAATTACATGGGGTCATTTTTTAGTAGTGACAACAGATCCAAGGAAATATTAGACTTGATACATAAATATTTGTGTGGACCCATGAGAATTGTTTCCTTGAGTGGATACCTATACTATGTGATCTTCATTGATGACCACTCTCGGAAGACTTGGATTTACTCCTTGAATACAAAGTATAGATTCCTTTCTAGATTTTAGGAGTACAGAGCACAGGTCGAAAACCTGACCGGAAAGAAGATCAAAGTGATGAGATCAAATAATGGAGGAGAATACACCTCCCAATATTTCATCGATTTCTTCATTGAGGAGGGAATCAAGAGGTATTACACTGTTCCTTACAACTCTCAACAGAATTGGGTTGCAAAGAGGAAGAAAAACTCTATTTTTAAGGAATTCAAGGCGATGATTCATGATCAACAATTACCTATGTTTTTATGGGCAGAGGAATCCATGAATGTAGTGTATGTTCAGAACATAAGTCCTCATAAGAATTTGAGGAACATGACTCCCAAGGAGGCCTTCATTGGGAGTGAAGCATGAGGTTGGGCACTTCAGGATATTTGGGTGTATAGTATACATTCATGTACCCAAGGAGAAGAGGACCAAGCTAGACACTTCAGGAAGAAAGGGTACATTTGTGGGGTACAATGAGTCTTCAAAGGCATATTGGATCTATATCCCTGGTCAGAGACAGATTGAGGTGAGAAGAGATGTTACCTTTGAGGAAGAGGTATCATTCAATATATCTAGAGGATGTCACATGGATATTGATAGTGAGAGACACGAAGAGATGGTGCCTTCTCCCCCTCACCCTCCAATAGTTCAGAGGGATACAATTGAGCCTATTGATCCAATTGATTCCATTGATCTTGTAGCTCTAGTTGATATCCCCAGAGATATTACAGTAGGTCAGAAGAGACCTACATGGGCTCGTAAGACTATGTGGGAGGAAGAAGGACATACATATCCCCGTGGTACCTTCTGAGAGAGAAAGAGACCTCATAGATATTTGTTCTATGTTGCAGCTATGAGCCATATCATTTATTTTGATCCTTCATGTTATGAGGAGGCATCTTGTCATCCATCATGGAGATATGTCATGGTGGAGGAGTATCATCCCATCATGAAGAATGATGTGTGGGATATTGTTCTGATAACTAAGGGGAAGTCTGTAGTGACTTCCAAGTGGATCTATAAGATCAAACAAACAACTGACGGGAGCATCGAGAAGAAAAAAGTGATATTTTTTTCTAGAGGATTCTCTCAGGTGGAGGGAATACATTACGAAGAGACATTTTCTCTTGTTGCTCGTTACACTTTTATCCAGACGATTATTTCCCTTGCAACATCCATGGGTTGGAGACTACATCAGATGGATGTGAATATAGGCTTTCTCAATGGAGATATTGAGGAAGAAGTATACATTGAGAAGCCAGATGGTTTCGTGACACATCAGAAGGAGTCTCATGTGTGTAGGTTAAAGAAGGCCCTGTATGGACTCAAGAAGGCACCTCGAGCTTGGTATGCGAGGATTGATGAACACCTGATGATTTTGGGCTTCATCAAAAGTGTTGTTGATCCCAACCTATACTACAAGACTAATAATGGTGAGTCCATAATTTTGGTCCTCTGCGTTGATGATTTATTCGTCACCAGTAAAAAGAGACTTATTGTTGAATGCAAGTATGCGTTGGCCTCTGAGTTTGAGATGAAGGACCTTGGTATGATGCGCTACTTCTTGGGACTAGAGGTGTGGCTAAGAACTAAAGAGATCTTCCTGAGTCAGGGGAAGTACACATTTGAGATATTGAAGAAATTTGGGATGTTGAACTGTACGCCCATGGCTACACCAATGGTGATGAATCTGAAGAAACTAAGTGTGTCTTCTTCTGATTCTGGCAAAATTTATCTGAACATGTACAGACAAATGATTAGATCATTGATGTATTTGGTTAACAACAAACCATATATTTGTCATGTAGTGAGTGCACTTAGCTAATTTATGAGTGAGTTGAGACATATACATTGGATTCTTGTGAAGCATGTGTTGAGATACCTGCGAGGCATAGTTGGACATGGTTTGACATACATACTTCCAGTATTAGCATGAGATTGCAGGGATATACTGACTTTGATTGAGCAGGGAGCGCAGTGGATAGAAAGAACACCTTTGGGTGTTGCTTTACTTTGGGAGCTTCCATGGTTTCTTGGTGTATCAAAAAACATGATTATATGGATTTGAGCACCGCAGAAGAAGAGTGCATTACATTGAGTGTGGTAGTCCACAAAGCAGTGTGGCTTCGCAAGATCTTTGCAAATTTATTTGGACATGTGCTTTATTCCATTGTTATTCATTATGATAACCAGAGTTGTGTGAAACTCTCATAGAATCTAGTGTTTCATGAAAAAATGAAACACATTTATATCAAGTACCATTACATATGAGACATGGTGTAGAGAGAGGCAATATTGTTGCAGTACCTTCCTACAGATGAGCAGTTTGTTGATGTTCTTACCAAACCCACTTACCAGGACAAAGTTCGAGTACTTCTGTGATAGACTTGGCATGGAAAATTATGCCTCCCTTGCTGAGAGGGAGTGTTAATGTTTACATCTTCCTGAGACATTCTCTAGATCGTACTGCTATGTGCCTCAGTTGAGTTGATCTGTAAGGACACTAATCTGAGAGGGATAACTAGCTTTGGGATTATAGCCCAACATCCCTTGTGGAGAGTACATGAGGACACTTCCCTTGTGGAGATCACATGAAGACATGTCAAGGGATTTGACCTTGATGTCACACACTATGGGGAGTTGACCCTAGTGTTTCTAGAGGGAATAGCCTCTAGGAGTCCCCATGGGAGTTCCATGTGTGACAATCATTTTGCTACAATGTATCGAGTAAGCATTGGGCATACCTTCTCCTAGATTGGGTTGTAGACCAAGGGAGATATGATGCATTTATCACAAAGGTGTACGTTTGGTAAATGGGCCCAGGTGTAGTCCTTCCTTGATCATGAAAAAGAATAATATGGACTCGAGATACTTGAGGTTATTTCCACATGGAAGCTAGCATTGAGTTGGCATTCACTCGCAAGTGTGTACCTGTGGTGAATGACCCTATTGTGGTCTTTTTCCTAGTCATGGTGATTTGACAAGGAATGATAAAGACTCAATATTCTAGATGCTATCACATGCAGACCTAGAGTGAGCCTGATATTAGAGAGAGTCAATTGGTTCAGAGGGAGAGCCACATAAGGATTTTTCCCTCGGTTTAGGTGGGAGAGAGACATCTCCTAAGACTAACAGACAAGTGTCATGAGTCTAGGGTGAATTATGTATACTTCATAAACAATCTTTGGCATGATGAAGAATATGTCCCTCGTTGAGAGGGAGTGTTGATTTTTAGACAACATCATGAAGACATTCTTCCATATATATATATATATATATATATATATATATATATATGACATAATATTTATAATACAAGGTATAAATATATATAATAAATAAGTAGTTATTTATTATCCAAGGGACGCATCCTTTCATAGATGGTCACCATATGTTCTCTATATATGGAACCAATCTCATATGAAAAATCAACAGAAAATAGGGGTAAAATGAAATCTAGCAGATTGGTTTGAAATGACAACTTCTAGGCAAGGAAAAATGGTACTCTGGGGAGAAGGTAGAGAAAATATTTCCTCACATCATTCAATAAAAGATTCTGAGGACCAAAACACTCCCTAAATGGGGAGCTATGATCTAAAATAGAGTATCGTATAATCTTTCATCTATCTTGGTACTTTCTAGGTGGACAAATTGGAGGACTTATCTTGTAGGACCCATTTTAGGGATCAATTTGGGGTCTGAAACTTTATAGAGCCAATTTTAAGCATTAAAAGTCACTTTTTGGGGTCAATTTTTTTTTTTTATCATAGCTTCCAACCTTAAATATTTTCAATGATGTGAAATTCACCTCAACTAGTGTTCATCTGTAAACCTCAATTACTCACACATGCTTAGCTAGTCCCATATGGACTTTAAAGAAGATTCTAGAGTGAACAAAACCCTAACACTAATTGAGGGTTGAGGCATGCAAAAAGATGCCTATTAAGCTATGTTAAATACTAAGCCACCAAGGATAGAAGAGTGTACATTATTTTGGTTCTATAGTAGTCATTCATGCCACAGTATCAATGACAACAACATAGTGAGTGCTCATTTCCTTGTACTTTCATTCTTTAACCGAGAAAAAGAGAACAATACATAAACATTCACCTTATAACTGATTTTTCTCCCTTATAGCGTTTTTGAGGTCACATCTTGTCTTACTTTCTGTGAATGATGTTTTTATTTGTTTTTTCTTTCATTTTGATAACAAGCATCAAATGCGGAGACATATTAAAATGCATTCTTCCTTCCATGATCTTGATTTCGCATTCTTCCTTCCATGATCTTGATTTTGTTCTTTTTAATCCGTGAGATAATATTTATATTGAAAATATTGAACAAGACTTTCTTGTTATTACTTTTAGGATTGTAGGATGAAGATATGTTTGAAAAAAATATCAAATTAAAAAGTGTATGGTGTATGTTGATGTGAGAAAAAAGAATATTAAGTATTTAAATGGTAGTTTAAATGTTTTATAAAATGATTTTTTTGGGGATATTTGGTTGAAATTTGGTAAGAAATTGTTAAATCCACAAATTTGAGTGATTATATTTGTATAATTTGATTGTTTCAGGAGTGATCCACAAATTTGAATGATTATTTCTGTATAATTCGAGTGTGAATTTCTAAGAATGCTGAATTCATTTCTGCATTAAAAATGAATTTTAAACAACAAAAAGTAGTGATTTCCTACAAATTTATGGGGAAAAAAACCATTTGATAGAACAATTAGACAACCCATTTAAAAAATATATAGTGTAAGATGAAAATTTTAACTCATAAAATATAAAAGAAAATTCTAATTGTAAGGATTTTTTCAGACTTGAGACAGTCAACAAATTGTTCTTCTGATACGTTGAATGGTGCAATGCGGTCTGCATATACGTTGGATGGTGCAACGCGGTCTGCATAAAAGAAGTAGTAGTAGCTGCATCTTCCATGTAATTTGAATTTGAATATGTTGCAGTATCCCAAAGATCACTGGAATTAAAAAGATTATTGAATACTTTAGACGTGGAATAATAAAATCCAACAATTTAAAAGTAATCAAAGTTATATCTCTTTATAAAAGATATACAGTTCATCTCGAATTAAAGAGATTCAAGATGATCTGTATATCTACCAAAGAGAAGGGAGTAAACATAGTGACCAAAGAAAACAATTGCGATGAACAGAACTCTCCTCTTTTGAAAAAAATGTTTAAGAGAACTTTAATTCTTGAAATATTTCAAATTGTGAACATCAATTAATTTTAGTTATGGTTTTTAGTTATTTTGGTGGGATAAATTTAAAAACCATTCAGCTGTAAAAGAAGTTTTGCATGCAACTCATCCATATTCATTCACATTTAGTAAAGCTATGCAACCTTGTAATATTATTAATTAAGTAAAAAATGTTTTGCAGGTTAATCATGTATATATATATTTAAATTCTGAAAAATTGGTATGAATTTATAAATTTTTAATATAGATAATTTTAAGGATGTAAATTTATATTAAAAATATAGAAAACTGGGTTAATATTATTAGTTTTTAATATACAAAATATAAAATATTTTTAGATAACTTTGTAAAAATATTTAAATTTAAAAGCATTTTATTTATATAAAACTATTTTTAAGGTAAAATATTTTTATTCTATTAAATTGGGGTTAAAAGGTTTTAGAAAAAATAGAAATTAACGAGAAAAACTATAAAAAATTTAACCATTGGGGTTGAAAGATTTTAGAAAAAATAGAAATTAACGAGAAAAACTATAAAAAATTTAACCATTGATAAAATTTAACCCAGAAAATCATCTATGAAATTTGTCAATAAAATGAAAAATCTCTAAAGATGTGTGGTTATTCTTAGCTTGCTTTCTCTGTGACATATTCACGACTGTGCTGCAACCATTTTTGAGAACGTCTAAGAGTGTTTGATGGGAGAATCTTTGTAAGAGTCTTCTATGGGAGCATCTTGTGCAGGTACATGATGGGCGAGGACCTCGACTCGTCGGACATCAAAGACATGATGCTTTTGGAGAAACATCTTGATAATGTGTCAGGCCTTGTTCGAAAAAGAAAGGCAAATACTTTTAATACTGTCACAGTGTTTATATGTATGTGCATGTGGTGTGTAATGGGTACTGACATTGTAGCTGTGTAAAACAGGATAAACTTATGGACAACAGACTAGAGCTCCAAAAGAAAAAGGTATGTCTGACATGTATTTCCTTAAATTTCCAATCGCATTGTAACATTGATTGCTGACAAGGTACTCGGCGTTGTTTTTCTGGTTTTTAGACCGGGTTGGAGTGGCAGATACACAATCAATTGAATGAAAACGTAAGTGTATATATTACAAAGTATTTATTCAGGAAAATATGAAAATGTATATATGATAATAATGATGTGCTGCTGCATTTGGATTGTTAGATTGCCTGTTATCATCGTGCAAGAATGGAAGAGCAGGATAAGCATGACCTTTATAGTAACTATGGATTTTACCAGCTGGAGAGACCATCTACTCCTCTTCATGCGCTGCCTCCTGATCCTGAACTTCGTTTGCAGCCGAACCAGCCTAACTTGAAAGACAGTGGCTATTAACCACCAAAGGCACAGTTGGTTTGAAACGACAGTCCATCAACACTGCCATGCATCAACTTTCCCTGAGTACTGTACTGAATTCCCTTAGCACAATAGGGTTATAAATAAATTTGCTTCTGTCCAAAGTGATAATAGACTTCTGTTGTTAGAATATTATAGTTATGTGCTTGGA
This sequence comes from Picea engelmannii, assembly GCA_009831015.1. NCBI lineage: Eukaryota > Viridiplantae > Streptophyta > Pinopsida > Pinales > Pinaceae > Picea > Picea engelmannii. The sequence continues at coordinate 104,347 of ML786055.1, read as the reverse complement.
TCATAAAACAACGACAGTACTGGGCGTCGGTAATTCTCTCCCCTATAATGTGCCTTCAGTTATAAATGTGATAAGATACTTAGATAATTCTACGCACAGAAGCGAGGAAGTTTCCATGAAAGTTCAATAATAGAAAAACATGTATGCATATGAAAGCGTTCTATTACAAACCCTATGTGAATTGAGAATAAGAATTGAATGAATGATAGAACTGTAAGATGTATCATTAACACTAACAGATACGAAACAGATTGTACATTCTTTTGGGGACTCCAATCAGGTTGACACGAATTTTGCTGATAAAAGACGATTAGGTCAAGCATACTGTGAAAATTCTAAGGTTTGCTTTTCCTTTTGAATCAAAGCTCAACCGCAGCAAATAAGGCCAAAATTCTGATGATGGTTTTCTTTTTTAATATTTGTTGGATAAGTCAGTACACTTGTCTGTTTATCGAAGAATTATGGTGGTTTTTTTTTAATGATTTGCAATAAGGATAAATGAAGATTTTGTATGTAAATAACAGTTTTGTTCTAACTAGTGCACTCCACCTCTTGGTGCCTCCGTTCTCATTCTAATTCCTTCATGTTTGAAAATGCAAGTTTCTGTACTTGTGAAACCAGATAAGGAAAGCGAGTATGAAATGTATCCTCCATAAACCATTGAGCTTGCATAGGCACTTTACCCTTTCATTCCATGAAATAAGAAGGGATGACGTCATTGACAAAATAATAAAGAAATGGCTTGTGATTGATTATAATCGGGTGCTAAATGCTAGAGAGAATTGGATCTTGTTGTTTCCATTCCTTAAAAGCAGGTACATGGATCTTAACAAGATGTACCATTGGGGTAGATGGGCAGTTAAGGAGAGAAGCCAGCTGATTGATGCAACGCTATTGTAAGCCCTAGATTACGTTGTTGTATATAAGGTGCCTATTTAAGGTCGCAGTCGTCTCCAGAGAGAATCAGATAGAATTAAAAATGGATGAAGAGTAAAGATTAGTGATCCGTGTGTATTATTATTGTTTGTGTTAACCAATCATCACGCCAATGCCGGACTTAGGCAGAGAATGCATTTCCATATTATTATATTACATATTATAATATTAGGTAGTATTCTAAATGTTTTATTAAATGATTTTTTTTAGGATTTTTGTTTAAATTTGGTGAGAAATTGTTAGATTTATTATTTTTGTATAATTCTAGTGTTTTAAAGGTTTTTATGCTGAATCTATTTCTTCATTTAAAAATAGATTTTAAATAACAAAAATAATAATTTCGTACATATTTATGTTGCCAGATTCCAGCTAAAAAAACCATTTTATAAAACAGTTAAACAACACTTATTATCAATACTTGTACAAAAATGTGGGCAACAAATAACCCTGCTAGTGATAGAAAACAAGGTGGCCTCCCTGTTTGAGTACGGCCTCACTGGTGTAAGGAGAAGCATAAGACTCTTTTGCATCAGACTGTTTGAGTACGGCCCCACTGGTGTAACTAGAAGCATAAGACTCTTTTGCAAAGGACCCTTGGAAGGAAGATGAATGACTTGTCTGAAGTGTAAGAGATCATGGAGGAATGACTTGTGTGAAGTGTATGAGATCATGAAAGCCATGGAATGTAGTTGCATTTTTTTTTAAAGAGGTGGAGTGTTGGATATCATGTAGGCTATGGAATGTAGTTGCATTTTTTTTTTTTTAAGTCTAATTGAAGATAAAAAAAAAAAAGTGATTTCTGATCAAAATGGATGCCCAAAAACTCTTCAGATTTGCTGCATAATGAGGTGAAAGGCGAGAGTGGAGTGCTTTCACATTATCAGGGTTGGGTTGAATACCCTTGGCTAAAAGAAACTGTGATAAAGAAGCATTAAATTGTTGGTCAAACATAGATTTCAGCTTGCCATAAAGTTTATTAGTATGAAAAATATCAAGAACTTGGCAGAGATAGAAGACATGGTATGTCCATGTTTTTGAGGATTAAAATGTCATCCTCCTAAATAATGACCAATTTCCATTCATCTAACTCATTTTGAGGGATAATAAAGGAAAGCTCTCAACTAGGTGAGGTGCTAGGATAGATCATACCTACATTCACAAGTGTTTAAATTGGTTTGTCAACTCTTGTATTCTTAGTCAAGCCTAGATGATAAGTAGGAGTAATGAGAAGGGAAGCGATTAGGACTAACGTGAGGTTCATAACTGCTAAAGATCATAAATTATTTTTAATTAATTAAAAATTTATGAAATTTATACAAAACTGAGATAAATCAAAGGCATTCTCAGTTGTACCTACTTATCAAAAGTTTTTAAGTTGATTTTGGCTAATGTTGTTTGATTTATGTTTAAATCTTTTTCAATTTATTTTTGATTTGAGGGAGTTGGCTAGTTGTTATATCAAATGTTTTTTTTTGGAATTTTGGTCATATAAATTTACATTAATCACTATTTTTTGTTGCTCAAAATCTATTTTTGAATGTAGAAATAGATTCAGCATGCTGAAAAACTCCCAGGACACTAGGATTCTACAGAAATAATCACTTAAATCTAAGAACCCAATAATTTCTGACAAAATTTAGAAAAAATAATCATCATTTCTAAATTCCCATTTAATTCAATATCATTTGATTGATTGATTTTAACAAAAATCTTATTAACTCCTTAAAAAAGTACGCTGTAAATTTAGCGCTTTCATTATTTGCCTTTATCTATCATCTATGCTGTCGATGAAATCTCTCACTATTTGCCTTTATCTTTTATCTATCATCTATGATGTCCATGAAATATCTCAATGCTGTCCATGAAATATCTCAGTGCAGGGATATTTTTTCTGGGAAAGAAAAAAACCTTACATTATAAAGAAATCAAAATATACATAAACAGGCTCTTTATGTCACTATTATAACGTCAGATCTCTGCATCAACAGCCTCTTTATGACAATATTATAACATCAGATTTCTGCATCAACACACGCTAAAAAAACAACCACAGGATATGCTATGTCTACTTATCACAGTTTTCCAGAGGCATTTAAGTGCCTGTGCCATTGCTTTAAGCACTAAAATCCAAGTAAACAACCTAGAGGCCAACAAACTAAGACTTGATAACTTCCAGATAGACTGGATTTTCATTGTCACTCATAAGTATAAAGTCTGGATTTTTTCCCGGGAGTGTCTTTCTTATCCTTTTTCCCATGTAGCATACTCTCTTACAGAGATAAAGCTTCTTTAAATAGCTTATCTACATTTTCATTGTATTCTCTATACACACTCTAGAATTTTTCCAACACTCCAGAAGCTTCTTTAAATAGCTTTTTTAAGTATAAAGTCTGGATTTTTTTTTCCAGGAAGTCTTTTTCTCCCATGTAGCATACTCTCTTACCCACTCCAGACTTTTTACAACACTCCAGAAGCTTCTTTAGTCTGGATATTTTTTTCCAGGAAGTCTTTTTCTCCCATGTAGCATACTCTCTTACCGAAATAAAGCTTCTTTAAATAGCTTATCTGCATTTTCATTGTATTCTCTATACACATGAATAAATTCTCTATGCACATGAATAAAAGAAACATTGAAAAACTTGTTTTCTAAAATTTTGTTTAGAATTGACATTAACCATAAAGCATATAACTTTGCTAATTATTAATCCCTTAACCAACTGCATATTTAAACAAGATAAAATTCTTTCCATTCGAGAAAAGCACGCGTCCCGTTCGACATAGTCCCTAAAATCCTTGGCATGCACTGCCAAAAACGGCTTAAGCCACGGATTTATTAATTTCTTCTGTGGAGTTCTTAGCTTGTTTAGTTTCCCAAAGTTGCATATCCCTCCAGAAGCAAAACTAATTTGCTGATAGACATGAATTGGAGGAATTTCATGACATTGGAAGATCATTTTTTTCTGCTCAGAAATAGTCTCCACACCGTAAAACATGGGAATGCCTCATGGTATGTTACTCATTTGTTCTTGTAGTACCTTTAAAAACATGATAGGAAGGATCCCCTCCCATTTTCCTTTTCTTTTTTCCAACTCCAAACTTCTCTTTCATAGGAGCATTGTAGCAATCAATGATCCATTGTTTTTTCACTTTTTTTTTTACACATAATGCACTCACTTGGATATTCCATGTTTTTTTTTTTTGTGAATAAGATATATATAGAGGTTGTTAATAAGGCATATAGGATAGTGAGATGCATCCATTTTCCTTTGCTTTTTTCCAACTCCAAAACATTGTAATAATCAATGATCCATTGCTTTTTCACTTTTTTTTTACACATAATGCGTGCACTTGGGATATTCCATGTTTTCTTCTTTTTGTTAATAAGGCATATATATATATATATAATAATTAGATGCATCACCTTTTTAGTTTAAATAAATGTAATAACATTGAAATTTAGCTATGTGTATTTATTTTTTTACTTAATTATTTGTCAAGGTGATTTAGGTTAGCTATTTTATACTTTGTTAAGTGTGTGACTATTATATATATATATATATATATATATATATATATATATATATATTGATAGAGTTTTTTGCGCTACCTCAAACTTTATTCTTTTCATTACAGAATTAGTTTTTGGAAATCACTCTTGGAGACGAATAAGATCCATTCTTTTCTCTCACATGCTTCTGCAACCAGACAAGGATCCACTCCCTCTCTTCATCTAACAATCAAGGATAGGTTTTCTCAACTATAGCACATGTTGCAGCAAGCTTCAAGCTAATTTGGCCCTACACCTACCATGAAGTTTTAAGTATCATCATTCTTCTTATTATCTAGCAAATCATCCTCCCATTCCTATAGTTCCATCTACAGTGTTTTGCTATCCTCCTTCCAATCTCCAAGGCTAGTGCCATGGCTCCATGTTGTGAACCCTCTCTCAAGTATTTGAAAACCCCATGTTCTAGTTTTACTAAAGATCTTGTAAGTTATCTCTAGGTTGTTGTCATATCACAAGCCACATCGTCCTCTTCCAACCTCACACTAGACACCCGCATCACTTATCCAAAGTATGGTGGGAAAATGGATGGAGAGATGTTAGATTCTTGGATACAATTTTTTTGTGCATACATCAAAACCAAATTTGACATGAAAAAGGCTACGAGACTCTAGTTTGTTGAGTGTCATCTTAAGCATGTGGCCCAGGTGTGGTGGTAGGGTAAAAGAAAACCTATTGATCTATATATTGAGATTCATGATGAGGGATCGAGCACTTCCACAACACACTAGAACAATACCTTGTAGTATTTTGTCAAGAACTCTATGAATGCTTCTACCCATTGGGGTATCTACAGAACCTTGTACATCACTAGCTACTTCTCCATCAACTAACAAGTCAAACAATTTAGTAGTACATCAATGCATCCACCAAGATTTGTATCTTGCTAGATATTTGTGAGTCTAAAGAGGTACTAATCTTAAAGTGTAATTATGGTTTACTTCCTCTTATTCATAATGAAGCTAATCCATGTGATATCCCAAACCTATATTGCACTATCTTAAGAGAACTCACTATTGAACATAAGTTTGAGTGGAGGAGTGCACCCGCTGTTCCTTCTTCTTCCATTCCAATCCCTAACCCCTCCCTCATTCCCATAGTCTGCATTCCTACCACTATTTCTCCCTCTTCCCCATGTCGAGGATGATGGTGAACCTTTCACAAAACTACTACCCATGATTTTTCTAAGTGTCATGCTCTCTAGTGCCTAAATATTACAAGAACCTTATATACCAAAAATCCCTCCATGGAGTCCCTTGAGACAACCACCTCCACTACAACTACCATGGATGTTGAAGTTATTCCTCCTTCTAGTCTTACAATTTCAAATCTTAATATCCTTCTCATTACAAATGATTCGGCCACATGTCCCATTGACCTCTTATTTACCGAAAATTTTCAAATCAAACATTATATTACTTATCATCCATAATCCTATCAGTTGGGTTAGGTATATAAATATGGGCCATCTCTCTGGGTAACTAAACATTGTGCCATCACATTTGTAAATAATAAAGTTTGAGGGAACAAGAAATCACTCTTCTATTGGCCATGAAAGGTTTATATAGGTGATTGCAATTAGGCACTTGACAAAGTAAATAATACATAACATAGACGATCTTGGTAAATTCATAATTAACTAAAGAACATAATGCAAAATTCTGAAGTTAAATGTGCTTACGTTTATTAATGGTTAGACTAAAGAAGTCACACATCCCACTATCCTAAGTATATACACCTAATTAATTGTCCTAGGTAAGTATTTTTTTTAAATTGAATCCATAAAAATATTATATTTTGTAATGGATTGTTCATTTTCCCTATAAACTACCACAACATTTATTTTCCCCTTCATCTTCTTCCTTCATCCTATTTGTATATCCTAGTTTTTTTATGTAGTTTTCAGTTGCTTCATTCTTACCCCAAATTAATTCATCATCATTAAGTTTTAATATCTTTTTGTTTCAATGTAAGAATGAATTTATTCCATTCTCCTATTATGTCTCAATGGAGTTCCAATTATAATGTTGTTTTCCATCTTTACTTTCCAATGATACTAAAACTAACATCTGTTGTGAAACAAAATATCCATTTGTTATTATTAAAATCATTTTTTAATAATTATAAAAATTTATATAAACACCCCACCCAAGCATCTCTCCAATAATTAATCTATTTTCATTCCCTACTTTCCAAGTCATCCATTTTCCAACTAATAGATAGGCCTCCACTAAATGCCTTCACTTCCCTTCTTAGATAGTCCTTCATAAACCCTATATATAAGTATTTATTTCCCACCACTTTTATCCCTAATCACTTGTTATGTATCATCCTACATAAGCATGTAGATGCCAAAGCATGGTCAAATCGGCGTATGTATTTGAAGCCTTACAAACTACCACTTTTGGCCTCATTGGTCTCCTCTATCTACTCAATGGAATCCCTTATCCACAGAAAAATAAATCACTTTTTCCTTATCTTTTACAACATATAAATCACTTTTTCCTTATCTTTTACAAAAGGAATGTTTGATGTTAGTGTAGTTATATATTATAATTCCTTATCTTTTACAACATTCCTTTAGGAACGTTTGATGTTAGTGTTGTTATATATTATAATATAACATAATGTATTTGATTTAGTGTGGATCATATGAATATTTGTAAATATCATGTATGAGAATTATAATAATATACGATGTTAGTGTAGTTATATATTATAATATAACATAATGTGTTTTATTAAGTGTGTAAGGATGATAGAATATTTGTAAATATCATGTATGAGAATTATAATAATCACAAAAAGTAGAGTGTGATGTTAGTGTACGTTATATATTATAATATAACATAATGTGTTTTATTTAGTGTGTGAGGATGATATGAATATTTGTAAATATCATGTATAAGAATTATAATAATCACAAAAGTAGATTCAATATATTGATATTCATTTATTATTAGGATGTTTTAATATGCAATATACTCATTTTGGAGCTGATGATTTGAATATTTTTAATAAGATTATTTATTTGTTTATTTTACAAATTAAAGAAGTTATGTAAACTATTTAAATATTCATGTCTAATTTATTATTTATATCTAACTTATTTATATCATGGAAAAATGTAACATCACATGTATGTCATACTTAATTTCTTTTAGTTTGCGAAATAAATATAAAGTCTCTTCTTAGTTTATATTTTTCACATAAGACCATAACATTAATTATAATTATATATATATATATATATTGATTTTCTTTTAAAGGGTTGTTTGGTATAATGTAATTAATTATTAAGTTGAGTGATCTGTTTATGAGATAATGTCGCATATTTATATAACACCATATCAAACTATTTATGTAACATACCCAGCCACCCTAGTACTCACCGGGATGGTGGGGTACATGGAAATTTTCTCCAATTTCCTTAATTTTTGTCGTAATGTTAAAGTATAATACCATACAATTATTCTTCTCTATCATATAATGAAATTATATATGCAAAATCACATGTAGACTCACGTAATTCATCTAAACATACATAAATATAAAATGTTGAATATTCTTTAAGAAAACAACAATTTAACTCATTTTCATACATAATAAACAACACACCAATAATGGAACACTTATATTTAATAATGAAAAATACTAATTGGATGTTAACATGTGACATTCCTCCTAGTTGTAAGCACTATTTCACCAGGTATTTCTACAATAGGAAACTGTTGTTCTAGGGCTATGAGCCCAAAGGACGAGAAAAGCTCTCTAAACCTAGTTCCCACTAAATTCTCATCCTATTCACTTATGCAACCATCCCAATCACCAGCTCTCTTTCCGCCTTCAATATGCACAACCCAGAGAAGTCGACGCCCTTCTTTGTATTGTAGTCCCTCATGATGTCACACCCCTTTCCTAGGCTCCAAAACATAGTGTCCAAGAAAATATCAATGTTGGGATCTACATGGATGTTGAGTATTAATTTTCACAATAGTCCTACAATTAATATCCCCTCACAAGCTTGGCTCACTTCATCTTACAATTCATACCAAGCTAGAATGATGATGGAATGATGGAAAGATTGAGGTAGAATGATGGGAAACTCTCCAAAACAATCTCTCCAAAAACAAGGATTAAGTATGGATGTATCTAACTTACCACTTAGCACTCAAGGAAGTCCTTCCCAACTACTTTTTCGTGCATCTCAAGGATGATTTTATTTAAGCATAAGCTAAGGTAATGAATTTGGGATATAATAAAATATTATAATATTATTTGATTTGTCCCCTTTGTCCCCCTTATCTCCCTCTCGCTCATCTCTTGTGCATTCATATCCCACCATAATTTTAGTCTCCCTTGTCTTGAAACCAACGATGCATTTTTATTAATAACTTTAATTTACATCATTTAGATTCCTTGGCCCTCAGTCATACTATTTGGATCATAACCTAATTCACATATTTACATTACATTACAGTATGGGGGATCAAAACTAGGGTGTTACATTCCCTTTCCCCTTATTTTTTCACCATACTCATTGCACATTTCCCTATATGTGTTCATATATATACAATTTTTACAAAAAAAAATCAAAATAAATATAGGTAGGCTTCCCGCATTTCATATTATAACCCTCATTTTGTTTCTTCATGGTTGTATTAAGTCCACAAGACCTTTACCTACTTGATGGCTTTTTTTGGAGCACCTTGACTTTTCAATTTAGGATATGCACTGGCTCTACCCAAAAGTCCCCTTCTGGCTCCACTAGAATCATATTCCAATCAATGAGATGGTTAGGATCATGTACATAAATTTTCAACAAAGATACATGAAATACATTGTGCACATGCATGGATGTAGACAATGGAAGAACATAGGAAACTAGCCCTATCATGTCTAGTATCTTGAATGGACCGCAGTATCTGGCTACCAAATTGGGACAACTTCCCAACTTTAGTGAACTTGTATTTGGATAATTTTAGGAAAAGATGTTATCCCACTTGGAATTAGGAAGTTTTGTTTGATTTTAATCATTTTCTCTTCCATATCGTTGATCATTTCAGGCCCAATAACTACTTTTTTTGTTGGATTATCCTAACTCACTGGAGTATTGCATCTTCTACCATACAATGCTTCAAATGGTCCCATTTTCAATGATGCATTATACTCATTGTTATATGAAAATTCTATTAAATGTAGGTAATATTCCAATTTAGATGGTTTTTCCATCACATACATTCCTAGCATGTCTTTAATTACTTGGTTGACCCTCTCTATCTTCTCGTACGACTTTCGGTGATATGTTGTACTAAGATTTAAATTGGTTCCAAATCCTTTAAATAATCCCTTCCATAAATTTGATGTGAACTTGGAATCTTTGTCAGAAACAATTTCCTTAGGCACACCATGGAGCCTAGCAATTTCCTTCATGTAAATCTCAACAATATTGGCTCCCTTGTGAGTTAACTTCACTGGAATAAAATGGGTAGACTTTATGATTTTATCCACCACTACCATGATGGAATCATGGTACTTCACTATTATGGGCATCTTGGTAATAAAATCCATGGAAACAACTTCCCATTTCCACTTGGGAATGGACAATGGATGTAGCAATATGACTCAATATCTATGCTCAACCTTCAACTTTTGACACTCTGTGCATCTAGATATATAATCATCCACATATTTCTTCATGATTGGACAAAAATATTATCTTCTTATGGATACAATTATCTTTTGATATCCCAGGTGTCTAACATAAGGAACATTATGAATTTCTTCTAACACCAAATTTATTAATTTCTGAAAATTAGGAACATAAACGTTGCTCTTGTATAAGAGAATCTCATCCTATTTGAGATAATAGTCCTTATATTTCTGTTGTAATTTACCTTGTTGTATGATTTCATTAATCTATAAATAAAGTTTGTTTGATTTTACAACCTCTACACTTCTTGTTTTCAAATATGTTTTGTACATGCTTATATTTGTAGCATGCATTCGATGATCCCTCATGTTGAGTGCATCAACTAGCTTTTTCTCCTTGCATTTGATATATTTTATATCGAAATCATATTCATTGATCAACTCCCACCATACAACTTGTTTGGCATCTAATGTTGGTTGTTCAAGCAAATATTTCAGACCACAATAGTTTTACCTCAACTAAAAATTATTTCTCATGCGATAATGCCTCGACATTTTTAAAGCATGAATTGTGGATTCCAACTCTATGCCATGTGTGGCATACTTGCTCTCATGCATTTTAAATTTTCTTGGCCCATAACATATAATGTGCCCATTTTTGGATAAGGACTCCACCAATCCCTTCCCTAAATGCATTTTTGCACACACAAAAAAATTAATTACCAAATAAATTGAATAAATAAACTTTTCCATATTTGTGATCTAGGGTCCCTTTCTCTCCTCCAAAGATTTCAAAAATCCCCAAAAAGTGCCCAGGAATACTGGATTTTGCCTTGTCTTGGCATCTCCACTCCAAAACTTTCTAAATTTTGTTAGAACGCCAAATGAGTATCTTCATGCCTTCTTTTTGAACTCTCTATAGAAACTTCACCTTGATTTAGGCCCTGGTTACTGAGCATGACCCATATCTTTAAAATCCACTCATTTATGTTTTTCAGAAAATTAAAGCATAATTGGCTAGTGGCCCTCATTGAAAGTTTTGTATCCCTCATCACTACAAACATACCCCTTAAATTTCATCCAAATATAATTTTTTCTACTCATGTTATGGCCAAAACAAGTTTTTGGCTCCAAACATTTTTTATACTTGGCCATCTTTCTCCTTTCCTTTTTGTTCTTCTCTTCCTTCTTCTTTATTTGTTTCTTTATTCTTATTTTCCTTTTCTCTTATTCTCTTCCTTCCTCTTTCATTCTTTCTTTCTTCTCCTTTTCTTCCCATATGGGGGTATACCCATGTGGAGGATTAGCACACATGCATGTTCTCTTGCACCCACAATCCACATTTTGCATCCCGCACTCCACGAGTTTTTGGACTTAGTCAATTTTCCAAACATTCATGTGGAGGAATAGGACACTCGCATATGCATGGAATCTATCTCACATTTCACATTATGTAAGGCTTTGGGACTTAGTCAAATTTTGAACACCCATGAAGAGGAATAGTGCACTTACACCCACATGGCATCTATCCCACATTACACATTCTACAAGCCTTTGGGACTTAGTCAAATTATTAACACCCATTGGAATAAATAATGCATCTACACCTGCATGCCATCCATCCTCCTGCATCTTGCATTTCACATTCCATGAGACTTTGGGGATTAATAGAATTTCAAACACCCATGCGAAGGGATTCTGCACCCACACCTGCATGGCATCCGATGTCCCACATCTCACATCCCAAATTCCACATTCGAAAATAATTTGGGACTTAGTCAAATTTCAAATAACCATGTGAAGGGATAATGCACTTGCACCCACATGGCATACAATGTCCCACATCCTACATTTTGCATTCTACAAGACTTTGGGACTTGATCAATTTTTTAATATCCATGCACTAGAAACACCCAATATCTCTTCCATGGACTTACCATGTCACCATGACCATGTGGTCACCTAACATGTGGCCTCCACGTCACTAGTTATGAAAAGTTTCCCAATTTTCCAAATATTCCATAATTCTAGAAATTTTAAAAAATGTTAACTTTTAAAATATCTTACTCGATCACCATGGAAGCTCTGTGATTAATATTCTTATGGCCAATTTTGGCCCTGTGCATGACAATTTGACCTCTACACCCTTCCATTGAACATCTCGTTGCCAAATCCCACTGATTGCTTACCAAAATTTGGGGGTTTTCACCCAATTTCTCTGCTTGGGTCACCTTGGTTCTACAATTCATAGCCTCGCAGGCCAAATCCGACCCTCTTATGGTTAAATTGACACAGATTCTTGTCCATTTGAAAATTTTGAGTACTTTTAGTTTGGAACTTTCACCCAACAATTGGGGCTTTTTCCCAGTTTCACCCAATTACTTTCATGGTCGCTTTGCAATTCATAAATTCAATCAATTCCCTAGAATTTTTATCTGTAAATTTTCATAGTCCTACAATTAATCTCCCCTCACAATCTTGGATACCTTCCTCTTACAATTCACTCTAGGATAACATGATTATGGAATTATTGATAGAATGAGGTAGAGTGATGAGAATCTCTCCAAAAACAAGGATTAAGAATGCATGTATCCAACTTACCACTTCTCACTCAAGGAAGTCCTCCCCAATTACCTTTTCATGCATCTGAAGGTTAATTTTATTTATACATAAGCTAAGGTAATGACTTTGGGTGATGATAAAATATTATAATATTATTTGATTTGGCCCTCTTATCCCCCTCTCATTCCTCTCTCATAGAGTCATATCCCCCCATTGTTTTATTCCCCCTTTTCTTGCAACCATCGATGTATTTATTTTTTATAACTTTAATTTACACCATTTACATTCCTTGGCCCTTAAGTATACTATTTGGTTCACAACCTAATTCACATATTTACAAATTTAGGATTTTCTAGGTGCTAAGGAGAACGATATTAGGCAGCTGAAAGAGAAATTGACTCAGAAGTAGAAGAGTGGAGACCCTTTTTAGAATTACATTGCATTCTTTGGATCAAAATTGGGGTGTTACATTTTACTAAATAGAGAGAGAGAGAGATTCTCTCAACCACCCAACCATTCATCCTTAAGTTAAGAAAAATTATGTTGCAAACATTTTCCCATTCCACTAAAATCCAACAACCTCCTAAACATAGACAAGAAGGTTACTCACATAGAGACAAACTCTACATTACAGTGTCTAATAAAATAACAAACCATAACCCATTTGTATAACCATAAGTATCACAGATTGTTCCATAAGATAAGTAGGAGTTAATAATTCCAACACTCACACTTAATTAGTACTTGTATTAATCTCTACCAAATCAAGTCTTCATCATCATATTTTGTTAATTCAATGCATCAAATAGTCCACCAAGAATTGATGAAACTCCTACTCAACAAATTTTATATTGAATCCAACTGAACATTTTCATTTTGTACCTCAATCATATAGTGATCCAGGTGGATATCGATGGCCACCCACCTTTTCTGACTGGCTCAAAATAGTTTTCTGGAAATTTTGGAAATTTACTATTTTTAGTAGGTTTTAACTTCCGGGGCCATTTTGAGGGCCTAAATGAAGGTTTTTCGAGATCGACTTTCTCAATTATAGAAAAAGGAATGATTGATCCCCCAAAATAAATCTCCTCGAAGATACCTTTCCAATGAGCTATCATACACCTAAAACAAAGATCATATGCAAAAGTTACGACCCTGGGAAGTTGATGTACTAACTTACCCAAACGGGGCCCACATGACTTTTGGCACTTCATCTCCTAGGGTTAGGTTTTTGGATGTCTAGGGTTTTTGTAATTCTCATTTATTGTAAAAAGGCCTTTAGAGCCTCATTGTAATCATCTTCTTGCAAATGCGAGTAGTCGTCACATCTTTTCTTAGAGATAAGCTGCCACCATTCTAGCGAGTCTTTCACTCTATATATTTTTATAGTCTATGTACATTTCTTTCATTAATAGAAATTGTGTATTACTGTATATCTGTTTTTATGGTTTCATCTCTGATACATTTATGTTATATTATTGAATATCGATGATATCTCTGTGCATTTCTTTATTATATCTTCGATCTCATTTCGTGCCAAAAATAATCTGGATCATATAGACATCATCAAATTGTCAATTCCCATATAAAGGAACAACCACCCACTAGAATATATGGGCACCTAACTATTTCATCTATCAGTGTAGTAGGATTGTTGGGCGTAGGCCTATTTTGGGTGCAAGAATGTTTTTTGAGAAAAGGTTTATTTTGGGAAAGACCTAATTTTGGAAAGAAGACCTTATTTTGGAACGTGCGCAACCGATGAGAAAGCAACATGCAGAAAAATAAGGATAAGTAGCATGCAAAGAGGGAAAGCAACGTGGCCTACAGGAAGGAAAGCCTAACCATGATAGGGTTAGGGTTTGTGATAAAGATTGTAACGACTAAAATCCTGACAAATAGTATAAATAGGAACCTAGGAGGTCTAGGTTATGGATTCAATTGATGTTGAAGAGTTGTAAGTTCAATGTAAAAGAAGTTCAGTGAGATGATAATGGTTATTATGATTATAATAAGGTGATGTAGAAGAGTCAAGTAAGCTAGATTTTGAGGGTTAGATCACAGGCTTAGGAGCCTGGTGTCATCTAGTCTACCTCACAGAGGTTCTTAAACCTCTTCATGATTCTATGATGGAAGATGTAATTCGCACAACGCCATATTTTGCAGAAGACTAAATAAAAGAGAAGAGAATCCAAATCTGTGTGGGTGTAGGCTAGGAGGGGGTGAACCACTGTAAAACTTGTGTGTTATGTGATGTTTCTTTCATGTTTACTTTATGTTAATGATTAGTTTATGAATGAATGGTTAAGCTAGATGTAATAGAATGCATTCATGGGGATAAAGATGAATGAATCCTAAAAATACTTTAATGAATAACAAGATTAATGCATGGAGAAGATAAAATACAACCCTAGAACCCCACTCATTCCTAGACTGCAAGCACTTGAACATTGCATTCACCCATAAAGCTATCTCAGGTGAGACTATGCAGTGCACTCTGTGCATTGTGTTTCCTTCTGGTTTACCAGGAAGGACGATAGTTTTAGAGGGTTTTGTTGGAAACCTGTTGAGATCCAAACCTGGGTTACCCCTAGAAGTGAGAGATTTAATCAATAAATGGTTTTGTTGTCAGCTAGAAATACATAGGATTGAGTGGACAGGATCTGTGGAAGAATCACGTAGAGAATGAAAGTATAGAAGGGAATGTTTATACCATGGAATCCAACGAAGGCGAAGATTGAAAGATGGCTGAAAAAAAAGGAACTTGATTTTGCGCAAAAGGATAATAGAAACCCTAAGTTAACACCACACAAATATCTTGACAAATATGTGTTTAGCGACTTGCATGAGGTATTTTACTGTGATTTCCCACATCTGTTGCAAGAGTGGTTAATGAGGTTAAAAGACAACCACCCAACAAATTGAATCAGACATCTAGAGTGGAATCTTGTGGATATCATGCCGTTACAACAAGTTAACAACATATTTATGCGTGCAACATATTTCTTGTTAGAAAGTATTGTTGCAGGGTTTATCACCGAATTTGCAGTAGATACCACGAAGTCTTACAACGCAGCGGAGTGGTATTTTCAAAAAGGACCCAGAGGTAGGTATATTTGATTGTTGTATACTTCAATCAAGATTTTATTGTATAACAACAGTGTGATGACCATGGAATCAGACAACTAAACTTCCTTGCGTGCAGGGGGAAGGGGCGAAGCACTAACAAGAGGTGGAGAAATGGAGGAATAAATGGATAAGGAAAAGAAGAAGGATTCCATGGACCCAATCATGATGGATGAATATCAGAGAAAGAAGATAATGGAAACAAATTGAAAGACATGTAGTGGAGAACCCTACCAATATAAGATGAATAATAAGAAGAGAGCCATAGCTGATAGAGAGGGCTTGGCAAGTGATGAAGAAGAGGTAGAGGATATTTGGGATGTGGAGACGATTGAGGAAATCCTGTGCACCACATATGACAAGAAAACAGGAGGTTCAAGGGTAGGAACAGACGGCAAAACCCCAATCCAGATCAACGTCAATGTGGAACCTATAACCCCATGTGCGACTAGCACACCAAAAAGAACACCAATATCTAGACAACCAAATTTTAGTGGCATAAGAACAAAAGGACAAGGATCCAGTCAAGGAGCATCAACTAGGGGAGCCAGTCCAGGAAGTAACAATCAAATATATACACCGCGTGGAGGAAGTAGTTTAAAATAGTTTAAAATGGCAAGACACGATCCCATGATCATATTATCAAAATTTCGAGGAGAGGCATCAGAGGACCCTAAAAATCATTTATTCATCTGTGAAAAGATCTGGGAAGTAAATAAGGTTACAGATGAGGATACAAAACTCACTCAGTTATCTATCATGCTAAGAGACCGCGCACTAGACTGGTACATGAGCCTAGATGTAAATAGTCCACCGAGAGTAACAAGAACTATTGCAGACCTGAAAAAAATATTGATAAATGAATTTCAGAAGCCTAGCTCAGAAGATCTGTGTATGAATGAAATGATCGAAATCAGGAAAAAAAAAGGTGAGTCTGTTTGATAGATTTATTATAGGTTTAAATGCTTGAAAGGTAAATTGAAGTATGCAATTACTGTCATGCAACATAGGCACTTATTTGTGAACTCATTGTTACCACATTTGAAATACCGCTTAAGACAACAGAAGTTACAAACTTAGGTAGAGGCTCTACAGGAAGCCTTACAACTAGAAGAGAACCAGTATGAGAACATAGATCCAGCAATAGAGGAGTTGAAGGAGGATATGAATAATCTAACATTTCAACTTAACCGGAATAAGGGAAAAGAGAAAGAGAAGTTGTTTTGTGTACCACATGTACGACAAAAGGACACCATAAGAACGAATGTCCAATTTTTGTGCAGTACATGGAAATAGGAGTACCAAACCCTTTTCCAATAAGAGGACCATGGTGCGATATTTGTAAAACACATGGGAATGATCCATATCATTTTCCAATGGTGCAGAAGTATCAGATAGTACCCAAAAGTTCATACTGCAATTTTTGCAAGTCAGTAGGTCATGATGATAAAGAGTGTAGGACGATGGAGCTCATGAGAGAAAGAACTTAATATACTTATAGGGTGCAAGAAGAAATGATGATAGGAAAATTTTCACCTCAATTCAACCAATTACCACCTCTATACAACAATGTGTAGCAACAATATAACATTGCGCAACCAAAATATAATAATGCACAGCCACGGTATAACCCCACGCAGTATAACTAGGTACCTCAGTACAATGCACCACGAGGGGATCGGGGTGGATACAAAGGTGGAGGATGAGGTAGAGGAGGATTTGGAAGAGGCATATGCCCATTATTATGTCACAACTTCCAACATCCAGGACATTATGCAAGGGGACTTCTACTTCCACCAGCAACATGTATTAACTGTCGTGCAACAAACCATGATACAAAAGACTGTACAACACTCTTGGGAAAGATCCAAGAAAAAAGGAACCAGATCAACCAGAATGTATAGTGGATTTATACAGAAGCTAGGGATGATGGAAGAAACATCAACATAGTCACACGAGCAAGAGCTAAGACATGAGCCGGCACAGTAAGAAAAGATCCAGTGCAACACCAATGGGTGAAGAAGAATATTGAACCATAGAATCATTTTGATGCACAAAAAGAAAAGGAACCATTAAAGGAGGCAAGAAAAGAGTTTCTCAAGAAAAATGTTGCATATGCATCAGTCATGCAGCATAGTCAAAACATACCAATGTACGAAATTCCCTCCTCAATGGACCACACTAGTGAAGCACAAAATTTAGAGAAAGTAAGTAACATAAAAAAAAATTGAAATCATGTGTTAAGTTATTAAAGGATCCATCATCTGTCAAGATCTTACAAAATCTGCTAGAAAGATGTAACACATAGGTAGAAGGGAAATTAGAGAAGAAAACAATAAATCATCTCCATATAAAACGAAGGACAAGCAGGGAATTCAGACTAACTGCTAACATTGGGGATTTCAATATGGGTGATATTATACTAAAATTGGAATATGAAGTAAATGTCTTACCTAAGAATACATGGCAATGTATGGGAGAACACACACTAGGCTATTCATCTATCCAGTTGAAATTAGCAAATAAACACAGAGTTTTACCAATTGGAAGGCTTAAAGGTGTGACAATATATTTGGATGGAGTGCGCACTATGGCATATTTTGAATTAATAGAGATAGTAGATGGAACAACACCTTATCTAACATTGCTTGGACTAGATTGGACATTTTATAACCATGCCATAATCAACTTGAATACAAGTAAAATGATGTTTGAATCAGGGGAATATAGATTCATTGCATCATTAGATCCTTCAGAAGGAGAAAGGTTTGTAGAACCCACTTGTTTGGATTTGGAAGAAATAAACCAGTTGTACATAACCACCATGAGAGAAGAATATTATGTCAACCCAACTACATATGGGGTACTCAGCTGGAGAAGCATCACATCATGTGCTTCCGACTCAGATTCAGGTTTGGAGAATTGGCAACAATGATTACATGAAGTTTCCACAAGAAGGTGCACAAGAATAGACCATGCAATAAGATGGGTTGGTACAAAGATAAGAGAACCTCCCAGTTTTCATGGGGTAAATGACTTAGAGGAATTTCTGAAAAATTATGAAGAATAAGTGTTAGAATATCAAAGACTCTTAGACCTAGATATTTCACTCAAGGCCACACCTGCAAGATGGTGGGGTGTGCAGAAAGAAATAATTTAGGACTGGTACCAATGTAAATGATTATTGTGCATTAGAATTGGTGCAGAACAAGGGAGCAATAAAATGCAGAGATATGATGGGCAAGGAACGCCAATAGAACATTTGGAGAAGTGTAGAACACAATGGATGATGACACCACCAGAAGAATAGCCTCATCAATTTATCAATACATTGGAAGGAATCCTAGAGAACTAGTATATAGGCTAGGAGATGCACACATGCACTATAGAATGGACAACCTTACAACAGAACTTTGTAGTAACCTTCTCATTTGAACATGAGAACCCCAACATTGATTCAACACTGAAACATATAAGAGGTGTGATATTTATTGATGAACCAAAGGTTGAAATCGTGACAGAATATCAACAACAGAATAGATAGACAGTCAAAGAACTACTTTCATGTTATCATGTTGAAGAGGAAGCACCAAATGAGGATGATCCGTGCAACATTCAAATTACAGAAATTGAAGGAGAAAGAGAGGTGGAAGGTCCACCCCTAGAATCAGAAGTATTTTCTACACCAATCAAAGCTAAGAAAGTCAACATTGGGACAACTGACAATCCTAAAATGGAAAGTATTGGAGACTATTGGGATGAACACATAGTAGAAGGAATAACAGAGTTACTACGCGAATATAGTGACATGTTCCCAATGCCCTTTACAGATATGAAATGCATAGTATGAGAGATAGGAGAGATGAAAATACCTCTCAAACCTAAGGTAAGACTTATCAGGCAGATACCTTACGAACTGAATCCAGTATATCTGAAGAAAGTGAAAGCAGAAATTGATAGAATGTTGGAAGATGGTATCATAGAACTAGTAGAGCAATCTAAATGGATAAGTCCTATGGTATTCCAAGAAAAGAAACAAGGGGGGATAAGGATTTGTGTAGATCTGAGGAAACTTAATGATGCTTTCTTACATGACCCTTTTCCTACCCCTTTTACAGATGAGGTATTAGAGAATGTGGGAGGCCAAGATTATATTCATTTACAGAAGGATTAATGGGTTACCATCATATCAAAATATCTCCATAGGATAGGTATAAGACTACTTTTTCTATAGAATGGGGATCTTACCAATATACAGTAATGCCATTTGGGCTGAAGAATGCTCGAGCCATTTTTTCAAGAGTAGTCATAGATTATTTTAAGAAATTCATACATCAGTTTCTAGAAGTATATTTGGATGACTAGACTATATATAGTTTGTTAAAGGACCATGTAGAAGTGTTAAGACTAATGTTGGAAAGATGTAGATAATGTCATATATCATTGAATATCAAGAAATTCATTTTTGGGACATATTTTGGAATATTGTTGGGACATATAGTGTGTAAAAAAGGTTTATTAGTGTATCATGCTAATATTGCAGTCATTGTAAACTTACCACCAACAAAGTCACTGCACCAATTGAGAGAAAAACTGGTACATATAGGATATTACAAGAAATTTATAAAGGGGTATGCACGGATTACTATGCCAATGGAAAAAATGTTAAAGAAGGATATCAGATTTCAGTGGAATGTGGACTATCAACAAGGTTTGGACACCTTAAAAGAAAATATGGTTACAAAACCTATCCTAGTATTCTCGGATTGGGAAAAGACATTTTGTGTGCATGTAGATGCATCAACCATAGCACTTGGAGAAATTATGGCGCAACCAAGAGAAGGAGACATAGACCATCCTATAGCTTTTGCGAGCAGAAAATTGTCAGAATTAGAGTAGGATTACAACACCATAGAAAGAGAAGGCTTAGCCATGGTATATGCACTTCAGAAGCTTAGGAAATACTTACAAGGGAAACACTTTAAAATGTTCACAGACCATTCTTCCCTCAAATATTTAGTCAACAATCTTGTGTTGGGAGGGGGGATCATTTGTAGATGGATATTGTTATTCCAAGAATTTGATTTCAAGGTGATAGTCAAACCAATGAAGTTGAATGCAGGACCTGATCACCTGTCAAGGGTAACTAATGGAGAAGAACCTACCAACTTGGAAGACAACTTTCCTGATGCACAACTATTTTCAGTACATGTAGCTGATGAATACATTTTTCATATTATTGAATACTTAAGTACAGGGATTGTGCCACAAGGGTTTATCATTGTGTAAAAGAAAAATCTGGTAGTCAGAGATGCATACTATCAACTTATTGCATGACACTTATACAAGATGTGCGCATATAGCATTTTGAGAAGGTGCATATTAGAACATGAAAGGCCCAAATTTTTGGAAAAATCTCATGAAGGTGTATTTGGAGGACACTATGCAGGAAAATATACTGCGCAAAAAATATTGCATGTAAGATTATGGTGGCCAACAATTCATAAATAGGCCAAGGAATATTTCTAGAAATGTGATGTCTGTCAGAGGGTTGGAAAACCCAACAGAAGGGATGAGATGCCTCTAATACCACAAGTAAATTTGCAGGTATTTTAAAAATGGGAAATAGAGTTTGTTGGACCAATCAATCCACCAGGAAAAAGATCAGGAGTTGGATATATCATTATTGCGATTGAATACTTAACAATATGGGAAGAAGCAAAACCAATCAAATACTGTAGTGCAAAGAAAACAACACACTTCTTGTTTGAGCAAGACATCACCATATTTGGATGTCCAAGGTTTTTGATGAGTGAACAAGGCACTCACTTTATCAACAATACCATAAGGGATATGACTATGGATTTTTAAGTATATCATCATAAGAGTACACCATACCATCCTCGGGCAAATGGAATAGTAGAAGATTTCAATAAGATCTTGAAAAATGCTTTGACAAATATCATCTGCAATATGAATAGGGATGATTGGGACTTGAAAATACCAACAATACTATGGGCATATAGGACCACATGTAAGAATTTGACCAGACATACACAATTCAGATTGGTGTATGGGCAGGAAGCAATAGTGCCATTAGAATTTATAGTACCCAGTCTGCGTGTAGAAACAATTACCACCATGACAGAAAGAGGCATAGTAAAGGAAAGGTTAAATGAACTAATGGATATGGAAGACGACAATATTCTAGCAGGATTTCACCAGGAAGTTCACAAAGAAAGAGACAAATCCTATCATGATAGACATATTAAGAAGAAGAGTTTTAAGGAGGGAGACCTAGTCCTTCTCTATGACAGTAAATTTTCTCAACATCCTGGTAAGTATAGAATGCATTGGCTAGGGCCATATGAAGTAAATATTGTCACAGATGGAGGGTCTGTGCAGCTAAAGGATTTGGGAGGCATGGAACTTAAAGGAATGAGTAATGGTAGTCGACTAAAACTATAAATGGATAATCAACCTCCTAATGCTTAAAATTCACAACGCAGTGAGAAAGGAATGAATATAGTGTACTATAGCATAGATTAGGACAAAAAAATGATATAAACAAATAAAAAGGAGAAAAAGAAGAAAAAATAAATACAAAAATATAAAATTGAAGAAAAACACAAAAAAGACACAGAAGTCAAATGAACCATAAGAAAGTGTGAAAACAAAGTCACATGCAGTAATTACCGCAATGAACATCATAAGACAACGTGAAAGAAAAATCACACTTGGCGCAAATGCACGCGAAAAGTGAAAAATAAATAAGACTGGGTCTATAAAAGGTGAAAAGCACTCATTTATTCAACACTTAGTGATTTTTTATCACAGAGCAAGAAACAGAGTGCATGCCCTAGTTATCATTTTATGCATAAGAGAAAATGACCCTACCAAATGACCCTACCAAATTTTGGCGCACCATGCCAGTACGTTTGGGTTACTCGACAGGGCCAAGGGTGTAAGGAAAGAATGCCACAGCCTGAGAATGTGGTCGAGCTAGAGGATGTTACCACCTTGAACACATAATCAACTAGCCTGACATGGGATGAGGAAGAGACATCGACAACGCAACAAGGCGAAATAGGGAAGATCTTTGGGGCCCAAAATGATATTCCGAACCCTAACCACGAGACAACTGTGAAGCCTGATGAAACAATGGGGCCATGAAAGTCCCATGAATGTGAATAAGTGTTGGTCGAAGATATCACCAACCGAAAGGAGTCCGAAAGAGAAGAAGAGAACACAGATGCAGTAGAGACATGCCCATCTTCTATGGGACAAAAAATAAAGGTGTCGGACGTCATGGAGGTTGCACTCCCACATCTCCCAAACGCAGTGATTGATGTGGATGATATGATGGGGAATCTACCAAAACTCAGATACGCAAACCATGATGTACATGATGCAGCCAAATTCCCATATTTGACCGAGGAAAGTTATTGAATAAACACAGGAGAAGTTGGACCCCTCGACAAACCCATAATGGAGCCCGCATAATGGATAACGAGGCTCTATAACTCAGACATCATGAACCTGTTGGATATACTACATTTTAGGCGCGGTAAGAACATCGGGCTCTTCATGAAACAACTAGTTGTCCGCATACACAGAAGCATCCTTTGGATGGATAGGTCGATACATATAGATGTGGCACTGATTTCCAAGATCACAGGACTCCCCACATTCAGTGCACAACCAGAGGAATACTTGTATAATAAGGTGCATGAGAATGAAATCGCAGAATTGGTTAAAGCATAGTACGACACCAGTCGGGGTAATAGAGGAATTGTAATCAAAGATATCAATGATAAGGCGACAAGGTTCGTCAACAAGCTTATGGCTTACAAACTTTTGAGGAAATGCCGCAAAGAAGAAGCATCAGCAGGCGTTATTGGAGTAGCCACGTAGTGTGCAAAAGGGGTAATGTTCAGCTGGATGACATACTTGCTTAACCAACTTTTGGTAGATTGCAGAGACACACAAGACAATGGAATCGGGTTCCATTACTCCTGGATTATCATCATTATCTCTTTGGCAGGGTGTCAGGAGCCAAAGTTCTCAACTTTCCTGGATAGGAAAGGGAAATGTTATGCATCCAAATATGAGTCCCTTTGGTAGGCCAAGGACAACAAAATGCAACAAGAAAAAACACCATTTTTGCAATATTGTTGGAATACATACAACGGCGCACAACCAATGTCTGGCGCATACTGGTGGAGGTAGTCCAGGAGACAGAGGGGATAGCCAAGTTTAAGGAGTCCAGGAACTACATGTGGATCCAAGCCGCAAGGGATCCAAATAAGGCATGGATAAAAATGTAGTACTACATCACCAAAGAGGAAGTGGATTGCATAATTAAATACTAGCCTGCGCAGTGGAAGCTATGAGTAACAAAAATAGCCATGAGGAAAGGCACAAAAAATTCCTCTAGGCCTAAGGACAAGGCTGAAGCAGGATCTTCAACGAGAACAAGCAACCTGACTGATAATACCAGAATGGCTACAGTGTGGAATCAATCAATCGGGATCAACGTAGTACCAAAAAAACCAAGGAGAACAACAACAAAAACAAGGACAGGAAGACAACCATGGACTGGAAGGAAGGATACTTCATAGGTTGGAGAGGAAAGAAATTAAGTTACAACAAGTGGGGCACAACCCTCATAGAAATTCAGGAATCCTGCACAGGATAAAGAGGCGCACAAGAAAAGGAAATATGACACAGAGGACCCAGCCATCACCCTGACAGAGGATGATATGGAGATAGTCGTGAACAAGGTCCAATAAAGGTGGGAAGAAGTGGTCTGAATTGTAGAGGCTAAATGGGAAGAGATCATGGCCAAGATTATAGAGTTCCATGAGAATCTACAAAAACTACAGAGCCATGCAGGACCACAGGCCACATTGCAGCAACAGGAAAAGACACAGTGGCCACCTACGCAGAAAGAAGAAGAGGAGACAGTGCAGTTTGTAGTCCAGGCCAGGGAGACATTTACGGTCATGTGTCAAATTATCATATTTTAGCAGGAAACTGTGTAAAAACCCCTTGGGGACGTGGAACAACTAGATTTTTTCATGGCACAAATACCCACCAAGGCACTATACAGACTCCAAGCTAGTATCATGCAAGAAGTGCAGTCCAGGGCCTACACGAATGCAACAGAATTGGAGGTGGGTAGAGGAGTCATTGAAATGATACAAATCACATGCGACCAACTAACCATGGAGAAAGAGGAAGAGAAAAAATGCACAGATAAATTAGAACAATGATTAACAATAGCTTACAATCACATCCCAGACAATGTGCAAACACTGGAGAGAAGCGCAGAGGAGAATATCAACCTAATCTCACAAACAATTCACCAATGCAAGCAAGAAATTGAGGATCTCAAAGAAAATCTCAACCCTACGACTCTTCCCAAGGTCCAAGAATAGAGAGAACAAGAATCTGCACTCCAAATCACTGAGATGGAGACAAAAGCGAGGAAAGTAGAAGAGTTGTTTGACAGAACAACATAGATATGGACCATCCTCGAAGAATATGAAAAGGTCCAATAGTGGGACTAGGAAGAAGAGAGAATTAGAGTTTCCATACAACATCTAAAGCAACAATAGAAAAAAATGAGAATCACAGAGTGCTTAAATGGCACCCAAGAAATGAAGACTCTACAGATAGAGTTGAAAACAACGCAGACACAAAAGCAAGAAAGACAAGTTGAATTGGAACCCCTCCAAGAACAAGCAACATAGATGATTGTGCAGTTGGAGGAAGAGAATAAAAGTTGATCACAGGCACAAACTGAGAGCACAACATTAATGTAGAATGAAATAACAACGCAGACAGTAGAGGCGCTAACAAGCAAAGTTGTGTAGAGGAGAGAAAAAGGAAAGGAACTAGCAGAAAATTTCCTTAGTTTGGACAGGGTAGTTCAGGGAGCGCACACCATCTGAGTGGTTCAGGACGAGCCAAATCCCAATGTAGGGGCCTGTTGGTCACATGACAGTTTTGAGAAGGAAGGATATTTTGGGCGCAGAAATATTTTTGGAGAAAAGGTCTATTATGGGAAAGACCTAATTTTGGAAAGAAGACCTAATTTTGGAACACACGCAATCGATGGCAAGAAAGCAACATGAAGAAAAAGAAGGAAAAGTAGCATGCAAAGAGGGAAGGCAGTGTGGCGTGTAGGTAGGCAAGCCTAACTATGATAGGGTTAGGGTTTGTGATAAATATTGTAATGGCTATAAGCCTGAAAAATAGTATAAATAGGAACCTAGGAGGTCTAGGCTAGATATTCAGTTGTTGTTGAAGAGTTGTTAGTTTGATGTAAACGAATTTCAGTGAGTTGATAATGGTTATTATGATTGTAATAAGGTGATAGAAGAGTCAATTAAGCCATATTTTGATGGTTATATCACAGGTTGAGGAGCCTGGTGTGATCTAGTCCACCTCACAGAGGTTCTTGAACCTCTTCATGATTGTATGATGGAAAATGTAATGCGCGCAACGCCATATTTTTCAATAGACTAAATAAAAGAGCATAGAAGCCAAATATTTTTGGATGTATCCCAGGAGGGGGTGAACCATGGTAAAACTTGTATGCTATGTGATTTTTCTTGCATATTTACTTTCTATTAATGATTAGTTTATGAATGAATGGTTAAGCTAGATGTAATAGAATGCATGCATGGGGATAAAGATGAATAAATCCTAGAAATACTTGAATGAATAACAAGATTAATGCATGGAGAAGACAAAATACAACCCCAGAAACCCACTCATTCCTAGACTTCAAGCACTTGAGCACTGCAGTCACCCATAAATCTATTTCAGGTAAGACTATGTAGTCCACTCTGTGCGTTGTGTTTCCTTCTGGTTTACCAGAAGGGCCAATAGTTTTAGAGGGTTTTGTTGGAAAACTGTTGAGATCCGAATCTGGGTCATCCCTAGAAGTGAGAGATATAATCAACAAGGATGTCCATCACATACATGACTCATTCAACTACTTGATCAACTCCCTTTGAATGTGTAAATGATTCCATGATCAATTACAAAAGCTAATTGGTGCAATAGATGCACCGAATCTCTACTAACACTTGTCTCTTGATTCTTACCTCATTATTGTGCAAGTTAAGGACCTAGAAATTACCCAATTTTCTAAGTAATCTTCATTGTTTTCTGAAAATTATAGTCGAATTATGTTGAATTGCATCTTGATTCCACCTGACACCTCGAGGTGGTGCCATGTTATCCCCCCTTCCTACTTGGGCTTTCCTCATCAACATCCACCACCTTCCCTTACTTCCTTTTTCCTTTGTCTCCTCCTCTCGCTGGACATATTCTTAGCTTTTGATCCCCATATCCCTTGGTTTCCCATGTGGAATTTAATCATATCTCATCGAGACGGGTGGGAATCATCCCACATAAATTCTCCATGTGCACAAAAATTTCATGTCACTTAGATCCGATGGTGGTGAATTGGGAGGGGTTGGCGGAAATCAACAATCAGGGTTGCATTTCGCCCCTCCCCACCCCCCCCCCACCATTCTGATTGTTAAGAAAGAGAGGGGGGTATGAAATGGAATATCATTAGTTTTTGGCCTATGATTTGGTGGCCCCATATCGATCATTTCCATATCCCCCCCTGGTTGTTTTCAAAATCACTAGGGGACCCCCCTGAAATCATGGTTATGGTGTCCTAAGATCATGGTTCCAAAGGTCAGGAAGGCAACTCGCCACTGTGGCTCCACATCATATGCCACCTGCCTCCTACCACACATTCTACCACTACCTCCATGTACCTTCCACTATGTTCTTTCCACCATGGAAGTACACATCACCCTTCTACCATGTCATGCTGACATCATCATACAAAAAAAAATCC
The DNA here is from genome assembly GCA_009831015.1 of Picea engelmannii. Lineage (NCBI taxonomy): Eukaryota > Viridiplantae > Streptophyta > Pinopsida > Pinales > Pinaceae > Picea > Picea engelmannii. The sequence continues at coordinate 76,619 of ML786055.1, read as the reverse complement.
CAAATTTTTCCAAAAAATGCCCAATTTCATAATTCTTTCCTTGGTCACCATTATAAATCTATAATTAAGCTCAATACAACCAATTCCATCTTTTTGTAAATATAATAGACTCCTACACGGGTGATTTGACTCTTCCTCGTCGAATTTTCCATGAATTTCATTGCAGAAATTGGGGCTTTTTCTCAATCTCACCTAATTTCTCTCAATTACGCCAAAATCCACCATGGTTTCTGCAAATTCTGTAATTCAATCAATTATAGCCCGAAAATGTTGGCACTGGGATTAAAATTGGGGATTTTTTAATCCTTGGTCTCAATATCTTTAAATTACTCATGAATTTCTCCCAAATTCACAAGAGTACTTTTAACAAATGATTTGTAGACGTATTCTAAAATTTTCCTCAGGGACATTTTAACAAATAGCTTGCATATATTCTCTACAAATTTCACTTATGTTCTCTATCTTCGGACCACTGCATGTCCAATGTCAAAACTGGAGCTCTGATAGCACAATGTAGTATTTGCAACCCCAAGTTGGGCAATGCCACACAGATTCCACCTCTTTCACACCATTTAATTAATAAAAATGCTATGCATATGGATAGAATTATGCATACTAACAACAATATAAACATGCATAATTGTATAGGAAAAACCCATAACACAAAATAGATAAATAATCACACAATAATTAAAACAAACACGTAGAAGACACTTGTCTTTTCTGTAAATCATAAACTATGTGTAGACCTCATACTTTCCTCCCATCCATAGACTTTGTTTCTCATAAACTCTCAGCAACAGGTCACCCCCAAGATTAGGCTAGAAAATCCACTAGGGAAGGCTTCCTAAGCCATACTAAGGTCTAACCAGCACAATAAGACTCAGGGAAAGGTGCATGTTATCGCACAAATTTTCGGCTTGGAAAATCTCTATCCAAACCAAAAGAGTGAGATAACTATGGAATTACCTACCCACTGTCACCTTAGATAGACACTCCCCTCACTTTAGTGATGATAAGTCACCAAAAGGGGGGAATCCTGGTGACCCTAGGGGGATTGATATTGAAGGTGAGAAGATGATGGTGAAAAACCCTATACAACAGATTTGGAGTACGTCAAAGGCTTGGAGATGACGTCATGTTTGTGACGAATGGTTTCCAAGCATTAAGTACCTACACTAGAGTGTTAGCCCTGCCGAAAACAAGAAAATTGATCGATATACGAGACTTAAACCAAGAGGAACAAGCAATAAGCCTTGATTTCCAAAAATTGAAGCAGAACAAAGATATGTATATCAACAATATAAGATGTCAATAGATGCAAAAATAACGATGCAAAATAACAAATAATTATTGGGAAATCAAGTATTAAACATGTAGGTAATATCCCAATACTTAGACACAAGTTTTGATGGAAAATAAGGCCGCAAAATGATGTTATCAACAATATGTTAGGGAATCCTTATCGTTGTAGAAATTTTCTATACAAAATCAATATCTAGCCACGAAAATAAACAAGTAAACCATCAAAACAATAGCTAATGGTCAATAGAACAATAATCTAGGGTCACAAGTAAAATTTAGTGGTAGATTAGTAAGAAATGAGTGAATGAGAGAGAGAGAGAGAGAGAGAGAGAGAGAGTTTTCTGCAGCCCTAATGGTTGTAGCATTAATTTGTAACAACAAAGAGAAATACTTGGCTAAGCTAGATGCCCTAGTGGCTCTAGCAAGCTTATAGCATGTAAAATTGATTCCAACTTGAACAAATGAAATATCTCCAAAAGTCACATATACCAATACAATGATTTTATTTCTCCAATGCAATTTATACAAGTTCCTTTTCAATTGGGCTATGGAGTCTATAGTGTAATATATAAGGTTTGCAAACTTCTCTAGGTGTGTAATCCCTTTTACTTCATAGAGCATGCAAACCCTAGCAAGGTAAATCTAGGAGGGTGTAAGCCCTTTTACTCCTCCTAGCAACCTTTGCAAAATAACTTATCCAAAACAATAATGGTATATCCTAGTGTAGGGTGTATTCTCTTATACTCCTCCAAGAGCTAAACAATATCAACCTTGAAACCAAGAAAGAAACAATACAAAGCATAAATTCCTTAGCTAATCCAAGAATTAACAGTATAAACTCTTCCTTACCAAGAATATTCCACCACACATGCAATAAAAATCATCAAGAGGGATAGAACACCACTTCCTTCCAATAGACAAGTAACTAACATCCAAATAGAGCACAAGAGAGAGATATTCAATTTCCCAAAGAGAGCAAAAATTTCAGCCAAGAACTATGTAATTCTCAAGTGTTATGTGTGTGATAAAATGACAAAGGGGTGACCTCCTTTTATAGGAGATCACGTAAAACCCTTTTTTCCACATTCAACAAGTAAACATAAAATTAGGGATGTCGACCCCCTTTAATTGTCCACTTACAACTTAAAATTTACAATTAAAAAAATAAAATCCCCCTTTATGGTCGACATCGTGCCCTAATGGTGACATTTTGTCCTAAAGAGAAATTTGTTGATCATTTTGAAGGCATCGCTAGGCCTCCAAAGGCCATGTGTTCATGTTCTATGTATTTTCTCCATCAAAACATTCCAACTCATCATCAAATCCACTAGCATCACCAACCCTAGCCCTAAAATGTGATGTTTTGAGCCTTCAAGGCCAAACGTTGGGAAAAGGGAGGGTTAGTCCCCTCCTCCAAGGTGTCCTCTCATGCCTCCAAAGGCAATGCCAATCATCCATGTGTCCCTAGGAGAGGCGCTGCATCATCCATCATGCTAGCTTCATGCCCCAATTGAAGCTCTAAGTGATCTTGTGCCTTCACAAAATAGCTTTCCACTTGTCAAGGCCTTGCAAAGAAAATAAATTCCTCCCTCCAAGGGCTCACAAGTCACAACCATCATGTTAAGTAAGCCATATATAATAAATTAACCACAACATTTACATCAAATCCCCCCTCTCAAAATAAACAAATTCTCAAAGACCTTATGCAACTTTCCAAATTTAGTTTTGGGAGGGTTGTCATGGTGACCTATTGGGTGAATCATTCCTCAAGTGAAGGAGTGTTTCCCAGGTGGAACCTCTCTAATTCATGTGAAGAGTGTGAGGTGGATGAGGGTGATACTTTTGGGAATGGGGTTTCTTGACATACAAGGGCTCGTATTGTCTCATTTATTGGTGCCTTTGAAGAGGGTGTATTTCCCTTTGTCTGTGATGCATGATTTTCCCAAATAATTTTTTCCATTAATTTGTTAGAGTATTTCCAAGTTGAAGTTAAAATGGGACTTCTACCTAAGCATGAAAAACATTTCCCACAGTAACTCTACCTTGGTCACACTTGACCATGCTTCCCCAAGTTGAAGACGATATGTGGGATTTCTACCTAAGCATGGAAAACATTGCCCACACACGCCCTAACTTGGATGGCATGTTCAATTAGTTATTTATTTTATGTGTCCTTCATTTTTTTGTGAGAAATATTTCTTTTTCCAGCTACAATCCTCTAGGCCTTTAGCCCCTTCTTCCCATGAAATGAGGTACAATCCCTTCTTTGGTCAATGTGGCCCAAAAACCCAAAACATGAGGAAATGAAAGGTAATAATCATGGAAAGTGGAAAGCATGTGAAAGAGAGATATGATGGCTCATCAAGGATACCCCCATTACCAACCCTTTCCCTGAGGGTGATCACTTTCTAGGACAACAATGTAAATCACCAAGGTGAAATAAGGCAAAGATCATAATTTCCAAGCAAACATTTTCAAAATCAAGAAAGGACCCTTTGCAACATATTCAAATTCTTCATTTATTAAAATGACAGTTACCACAACACCAAACTCGTTATATCATGGAGTAATACATATTTTCCTCTATGAGCCAAGCTAGTGTGGTGAATGGTGAATCCATCGATCACAATGTGATGTGGGGCACTTCTTGTTAGTTTGTGGAAATTTTCGGTAGATCCATCTATCGGTACTACATGTCTACAACTTGAGGTCATTGAGACACCGTTTCCTTAGTTATCCCTAGGAATCGGGGATAACAGTGCCAACTGGTGCAACTAGCCTACATCCTCTTATTTCCCACAGCCTTTCCCACCCTAGGAAGCTTACCCCTTCTTTGCTCAACAGTCCTTCGGCTATCCCACTTCCATTTTTGGGCTTCAAGAACATGTTGGATATAAATTCTCATATATTTGTAGTTATTTCCCAACACATAGGGAAAACAATTCCCAGCAGTTCTCTCACCTAGAGAGAATTCTCATAGGCCTGACAACCTGCTTCTTCAGATTGCACACAGGCTTGTCAACCTTCTTATTCTCCTCAAACTAACTTGGTTTACTGGTTACAATTATCTCCAAGCTCCCAAAGTACAAAACCAATGATGGATGGCAAGGAGAGTATGGATGGTAAGAGTGAAAGAGAAAATACTCAGAATAGGAATAATGGAAAATTACACTAAGTTTCCCATTTTTTATATGCATGTTCCCAACTTGACACTTGTCATTTTGTGAACTACATGGGCCCCACATGGTGATACATTCCCCCATAATTGGGAACTTAGGATAAATATAAATATGTCCCATAAATTAGACTTTAAGAAATATTATTATAATATTTCCTTGTCTTAATCCTCCTTGGTTTATCCCCTATACCTAGACCCTTAGCCCCCTTTCCCTATAATGGAGTTCTATCCTGCCATACTCTTTTTGTTTTGTTGGTATGTAACAATGATGTATTTTATTAATAATCTGGGTATGATTTCATATTACAATGATAGGATCGTCGACCTTTTAGCATCCATTATCCCCAGCCTAATAATCACACATAAACTCTAGCCTCAAAACACATATACAAAGGCACTCTGGCCCAAACTATCCTGGCTCACCAGCCTATATGTACATTTACAATTGGGGTTCAGCCTAGGAGTATTACAATGATGAAGGTGTTGAGTGCTCAACACACCCTAAAAGTTTTGTGACCACTTCATTTTGGGTACCACCTTGTCTTCTACCTTCGATTGTTTTCACCGTGGTTTGAGCCTGATAACCTTCTTATCTGATATGTTTCATATCCAAGTTTCTCTTGAGCATATTAAGAACCATCTTGAGAAACACCATGATTGATCAAGGAACCAATGACCCAGATTTATCCCGTCTTGCTTGAGAAGTTCGGCATTGGTGTAAGATTAAGGTAGAAATTTTTTTATGGGAAGTCAAAGCAGCCGAGTGCTGACATTCTTCGACATCGTCCGATAAGAGTATCTCTTTTACGCACATAGTCTCCGAAAATATTTCACCTAATGTCGGTCCTTTCGGCTTCTGCAGAGAAGTGTAATCATAAGTGTCGCACAAAAGAGGAGTTCCACCGCCGACCGTCGACGCCCGAAACATCACCAATCCCAACATCACTGGTATCGGGAGTTTTATCAAGAAAATAGCAATGTTGATAAACAATCTAAAATAGTAGTCGATCCCCGATCTTTATGAAGGTAAGACATGACGTGACGTTTAACCCCTAGCTCTGTCAAGTACTTTGCATTCAAAGATTTGGTTAATTCATAGATCGTGCATTAGTTACTAGCTCGTGCACGAATCAAAAGGGAGCCGTTAAACTCATTGATACAATGCATCTCTATCTGTGCCTTCGTCGTCAACCAGTTAAGTCTCAGTGGAAGAAATCCGATAGCGTTATATTTTGAAATCTACATTTATCACTTGTATTAACTAATTGATATGACTGGTAGTATCTCCCAGTTATATTCTTTCGAGTCCTTTTTGTGTGATCCCACTCTACACAGCAAGGAATTCAAAACAAACAGGAGAATGAAGCCACCAGTGCAGAGGAATCATTCGAAGTCCAGTGAGTATTAACCAGTTTTCTTAGCAAGCATTATAGGTATGGGTTCTCTTATGGATTTACGTTTCATTTGTATATGTTCTCACCCGATGTTGCTCTATATATGTGTTTAAAAGGCGATTTTGATTGCAGGGACAATGCCTCCAAAGAAGCCATCCACCGGGAAATCACCACAGGCACCAAAGCTGCAATAATTGAAAATAGGAGAATGCTCCTCCCCAGTGGTTGCAAGACAATTAGAGTTCATTCCTAAGCCAGTGTTTGTCATCAAGGATATCACCAAGGAGCCCTTTGTCCAGCCCCCATCTTTCGGGGATACAAAGGCAAGCATTGGAGAAAAGACGACTTTTCCTCACTGGGAAGAAGTCTTCAAGGAGATCAAGAAATAAGAGCCCCTCGAATATACTCCACATAGCGACCCTGATACAAGGAAGCTCAATGATGAGGTCCTCTCAAACATTCAAGGTATTATCTGCACATGGTGGCAAGCCGGTCGCCAGTTTTCCCTTGCGTCGAGCTCTTAAAGTGGCTCATTGATCACACTGATGCAAATAAATGTTTGATTAATGATGAAAATGGTGAATGTGTCGGGGTTTTCCTACCATCATAAGTTCAGAAATACTACAAACTCAATGAGTCAAGAGAAGTTGAACACTTATTTCGTGGTGAGTTTCCATGCCTCTCACGACACTAGCAAAATATTGGCATCTTGGTGGAGGGAAGACAAGAAATTCATGAACTAAACTTCTGGCTGGTACCCAACAATCAATCTCAGGGAACCATACACCTATCTCATGGCCCTTCTCTGCAGATTACATGGGGAGAAAGACTACTCCCGGTTTTTGGAAGCTTGGATGCCTCTAGATTTTGCAGTCGTCATTTTGGGTACTAGTTTCAATTGGAGTGCTATCATCTCCAAATAGTTGAGCACATGCATAAAACAATCTCAGGTACCAAAGGAAGGAGATACCCCTGCCTTCTACATGGCTTCGTATCTACTAGACATCATCTGCACCAGGAACACTTTTGCTAGGATGAACTTGAATTGGCACCCTTCAAACCTCACATTCCATGTATACTACAACATCTTATGTGAAAACAGGTACAAGAAATACTATGTTGTTATATGTGATCATTTAATTACGCCCATTTACTTCTTACTCTTTAAGAGAGAATGCCCTAGATTATCAGATGAAGCAAAGAAGGTCATAGTCAAAATTGGTCATTGGTATTTAGACGAATGAGAAACCTACATCAGGATTTTCAGCGCCATAAGGTCGCTACATTTATTACCCCTTTATGTTCCCAACTGGCTAGTGTTAGGAGAAATCTGCTATCAAACCATCATACAAGGATACAATGCAACTTTAGTGAAAGACAAGAAGAGGGCTTTCGTACCGTATGGATTCCATATCAACTTCTACATGGTCAAAGACACCACGCATGCTAAACAACTTGGGCTAGGTCAATTGGAATTTTGGTTCCAAACTGGCCGATTTCGCAAACACGATCCCAAGGGATTGGTCCTACAGCACACGTCACATGTATCATCCTGTTGGCCTTATGCCCATGATCAGTTTGAGAATGAAATTTTCACCAAGAATGCTCAAGACTGGGATATGGTGGCAGCCAAAAAGGTCGATTTTAGAGGAACCAGGTTTAAAGCTTTGAGCTATGAAGAGTAGGCCACGCTATTGGAGCAACCAATTCAAGTAGTTTTCCGACACCCTGAAGCAGTAGTAGAATATGAATTGGAGGAAGAAAAAAATAACCCCCAAGAAGACATTGAGGTCATAGATGCTCATCAGGGATTCCCAGTACAAATCAGAGTTTTCCTTGAAGACCAAACAACTCAACAAAGTGGCACACTTTTATACCAGCAGTCTCAACTACTAATGAAATGGATGCAGGATAACCCACATCTTTCCATAAGTATCGAAATTTCAGTTACTGTCCAAAGAGTTCCAACAGAACCTAGCAATCCTGGTCTCACAGTCGGCGATGGCACCAATGGGTCAGGTAATCTCGAGTCTACGATATCGCTAATTGATCTCTCAGGAGAAGGAACAACTTAACCAGAGACGAGTCGGGTGTGTATAGAAACACAAGCTCCCAACCCCTTGAGCATGCTAATACATATATACAGTGACAACGAGAGAACAAAGCCTTCTTATGGCACCCCGGTGCACATCCAAGAAGAATAATGTCCCAAAAAGACCTTTTCCCCAAGTCCCAAAAAGGTCTCTTCTGCTAGGCCTGGGGTTCAGGGCCAGGGAATCCCACAAAAGGAAGATGAAGGTGAAGGTAATATCAACACAGGAAAGTCTGATGAACCAGAAACAGATGTAGGCCCAAGTGATGAGCCTCCGTAGAAGGAAATCGACAATTCCACGATCGATGAGCAAGTAAGTGACAAGTCCATACAAGACACCTCTATCCTGCCCAATACTCAGATCTCTAGTGAGTAACAAGTAGAAGTTGGATCTACAAGGCAGAAGGGAGAAGTTTGAGAGCTCACTCTCAAACAAATCTACACTTTGGGAAGCTTGGGAAACAATCTCACATGGGGTGATTAGTAGATACCAGACCTGGTAGATGAGGTCGCAGACATCTATGAGATCTCCTATGATCAAAAGAGAAAGGCTATCATTCATAAGACTGTAAAGAAGAGAAGAATCACCCTGGATCAGTCCATCATAGTCGTCACTAAGGAGAAGTTAATCGATATAGCAGATGCCCGTACATCTGATTTGATTGGTGTGGGAAAAGCCCTCTCAGAGGCCGCCCAGGACAGAGACAGAAGAGATGAAAAGGAACTTGCCACCGACCAAAAGGAGCTCGAACACTTGCGCCATCTTTTCGATTACTATAAGGGTGCTACACAGAAAGTTGTTTATTTAAAAGATGAGTTTGGTAAAGCTTACGATGAGTTCAAGAAGGAAAGACAATTGTTAATCTCTAATATAGCCTAATTCCAGGAAGACACTCTCATGGCACTCGTGACATGTAAGGAAATGGAGAAATGGTATGAGAAGGTGCAACAAGCAGTGGAGAGGCTCAAGTTTATTGAGGCAGTCCAGAAAGTCCGAGAAGAGGAATACCACGACATTCGACTAGTAAGTAAAAGAAGTCTCAATCGCATGAAGCGATCGGCCGAATACTCGGCCCAAAATGTCTCGAATCCCACATGAATAAATCCAAGAATAATGGGCCAGATGTCAAAAGCACTGGGATAAAATCAATAAAATAATGAAAGACATCAGACTCCCTGAGTATGGTACCCCCGATATGTTTATCGACCTAAACGAAATAATCAAGTTGTGCACCGAACAAGATGCGTCATGGGTTTAAGAATGTGCAAAGGTCACTGATGCAAATCCTAGGCAAGTACAACAGTTCACAGGACATCCAATCAAAGCCAGAGCCATACTTCAGAAGTTGAACTTCAGCCTCACAAAATATCGGGCGCACGCAACAGACATTAGGGGAATCTATGCGGCTCCAATGGAACAACACATGTTTCCATGGGAAAACACCTGTGAAGAACTCTTTATCATATGGTCTGATTATGAAAGAGTCCACCCTTTCCAAGAAACAGCTCAGGTGGACTGTTGAAAGACTATTAGATCATGACGCCATGTGGCAATTCTTGATTAGCTCAAATTCTATTTTACCGTTAATTACTGTTAAGACTTTATATTATAAATAGGAACATCGACCGATGGTCAAAGGTGGATGGTTGTTGTAAGAACTCTTTTCTTTTGGTTGTTGATAATTATTTTGAGACTACTGCGAATTAAGAAGTTCTTCTGGACTAGAGACGAGCTATTTTCATCAGATGTATGTGATTGGAGTTGGAGAAGAATTACTTCCTTTCCTATTCAATGAATGTTGCAGTAAATGAGTAAGAGAAATTAATTTTGTTGTCAAGTTATCTGGTGCAATTTTTTGATGTTCCTTGCTTTAAATGATGAAAGTAAACCATTGTGCTTCTATGTGATGAATATCTTGGTAGATGAATTATTTTGCTTACCGTGACATTGATTACAGTTGTGTTTCTTTCTCTATGCTAAGTAGTTTACCTCAGCTATGTGATGAATGTCTTAGTAGATGAATTATTTTTCTTACCCTGATATTGATCATATATGCGTCTTCTTTCTTCTAAGTAGTTTTCTCAGAAAACAGTTGGATGCTCTTTATGTTAAAGTATTATTACTAATCCCTTTGGCATAGGATCGTTGTCTGCATGTTCGAGTAGTGAGTTATCCCAAGCTCGACTCCTTCCCAATAGTTAAAACTCTTGTCCTATCTTCTTCAAGTTGGTTTATATTGGCTTGCATCTCTTGTACCTACCCCACCTAAGAGAAAATACAAAAAAAAAATTCTTAACTGAAGAAAGAGAATTCACTAGAAAACACAAAAGCTCATCGATAATTTGGCCAGATTGTAAGATCTAGAGAACCATTCCACTCCAAACGCTGTAGAGTCTAATTGGGCCTCGGTGGTGGGTTTGGTTCCTGCTGTTGAATCAGGGGATTTAAGCCCCATCAACAGAAGGTTGTCACAAATTCTTTAATGACTACCCAAATTTGGCCCAGTTTTCAACCAAGAGACTCGTGAATTTATAGTTGTTTCACTTTCATAACCTATTCAAAGTCTTTAACATTAATAGAACATGTATATGGAGACCATCATCATGGATTCTTATAACATTTATCCCCAATTCTTATTAATATTATGTCATACATAAGGCTTGCAAACTATTTTTTTACTATTTTTTCATTTAGATCTTTTGTCAAACACTTCATAGGAAAACTGTAATTTGTTCATAGTCTAATTTTGACCCATACAACCCTAGCCTTGTAACTAGAGGCTCTAATATCATATTTCATAATACCTATTCACCCTTCTAGTATTGTTGAGGTGACGTGGTACCTAAAAACATCTCCAACTACATCATGCATGCATTATATTACACAATTTATTGTATATCATAAAAAACATTTCAATTTATGAATCTATAAATATGAATGCAAGCTATCTAATGCAATGTTTCTCACCAAAAAAAAAAATATATCATCTAAGCATAAGAAAATTATAAAATAACAAGTAATTGTACACCAATAGAATGAATAATGTTTACAAAAATTATCCACCAACTGACTATAAATGAATAATATTCCACCAAATCATAGGCTCTTTGTAATACAAATGATTTGTATCATAGAGGTCACAACTAAGTTGGGGATATGAATCAACAAGAGATAAATACTATCAGTTGTCTCTAATTCCTCTCATTCGGCCTAATTTCTAGAATTCTCAAGACATTGTTTCCTTACAACAATCCCAATCAACTAAACCTCTTCCCTCTTAGCCTACACAACACCTGTAATGGAATTCCCTTATTTGCTAAACAATCCCTCAAGTTATCCCACATTCCTCTTGTGATTCAATACAGGATGGCAAGGAATTTCTATTTCTTAGAACCAAGGAATTGCGACTGTAAATTAAGTTCTTGCTTCAATAGACACCAATAATTTCATGGTTGTAAAACTATGGCAACTTAAGCACATAGAAGAAAAGACAAAGAATAATAAATAAGAATAACTTGCATGCCCAAAAATCATAGATTATATTTGCATGGTAATAAGATACAATTGGCCTTCATGAGAAATCCATGTATCTCCCTTTTGGGCAACTAATCTCAAGGTAGGTTAACAATTTAATAATTGTAAGCAAAGGTTAGAGTACATAGAATCAAGGACATGTAACAATAAAATACTAATAATTCCTCTTAGCCCCCTAATCCTCACTTATTTTACTACCATGGACTCATATCCCCCTAAGCCCTATTTATTCCCCTCCCATGGACTCATAGACCCCTTTTGTTTCCTTCCTCATTTGCAGGCATTAGTGTAATTATATTATAGTTCAATGTACATATTTACAAAGTTAACATGGTCATTCACATAGGACACAATTTTTTGTGTTCTAATCATTTCATCATTACACATACATTCATAGAGGTATTAAAACAATGACCAATAAAATAACAAGCCATAACATATTTGTATAATCATAAGTATCACACATTTTTTTTTTAACATCGTCTAAGTAAAAAGTTAAAAAATGTGTATTTTAACTCATAATTTATATTTTCAACTTAAGTACCAACTTTATCTCACCAACTAGATTAATATCTCATTTCATATTATTAGTCCCCACCTTGGACTATAGCATGGTGGTCAAAATATTTTGGCCGTATATTAGTTCACCGAAATTTATCCCTTTAACCAAAGTTTTTGTATATTAGTTCACCCACATTTATCCCTTTAACCAAAGTTTTTGAAAAATGAGTTTATTATTGCAATTCTTAAAAATTCATATTTGGTATTTTTCATTGGTCTTTAGGGAGGTGATGGGACTAAATAGCCTCGATGGTGATCTTTTCTTTTCAAATAATTGTCAGATTGCAAAAAATAATTTAAAAAACAAATTTATAATTATTTATGATTGGCCAGTTTGGAGGCTCCATCATAAGGCTCTGTGCAGACTGACAGTGCAACTCAATCATCATGTTATCCACAGAATTTGAGTTCATATCTCTGATATATCAATGTAATCGATGCAGTTCTCTTCATTCAATGCTATGAGTCTTCTCCTCACCGCCAAATGCAAGTATGCATGGTCGATTTCTGTTGGGCTCCAGGATCCCAGATTGTTAGCAGAAGCACTGCAATGCATATCAGGTAAAACAATATCAGCTATGAGTCTTCTCCTCACTTCCTCACCTTTGAGTCTGCACCTCACATCACCTTTGAGTATGTACCTTACCGCCTCACCATGTAACGACCCCATCGTTACGATTACAAGCGAAGCGAAAAGTGCAATTTATTTATTTATTTTAGGCATCATGGAAACGATGACAATAGTTGAACCATGCAACCCAATGAAAAACACCAACACACAGATTAGGAAACAGACAACTACAAATCCTCGCACTAGCGCCAAGAGAAACTAGAAAAAACATGTGTAAATCGACATATAGTAACGACTACCCACCTGACACAAACATGATGATGCCTACAAGCTAAAGGACAACATCCACCGTCTGACACAATGACCTTGATGGCCTTTGACTAGAACCACTATGGCGTGTGGACCCAATTCATGAAGGCATTCAACCCAAGCGCCAATAGAAACTTACAGTGATTAACAACACCCGCACGGAAAGAACGAACTCTGGCCAACTTATCATTCGCCTCTATCCAATAGGGTGCACCATGATCCCCTCAATAGGACTCATGACGTCCCCAGGTGATAGGTGTGAAGATAACCCTGGCGCAACACAACCTATCAAGACCAAGAACTCGAGATAAATCCAATGCGCTATGAGCCAAAATAAGAGGGAAGAAGACGACACCTATGCCCCCAAGCAATGGGTCGACAAGACACAGATGACATCGCTAGACTTAAATTTGTGCAACTAACCAAGGGGTTTCTCATTTTCTCATGAGGCTTTTCTCGGGTGGGTGCCTTTTATGGCGCAACCTCCTAGGTGGATTTCATTAACCATCATAAAAATTGTTCAAGCACATAGTAACCAACCGATCTAAAATTTAAACACGACAAAATTCAAGGAACGATATACCCTTCAATTTAAGAGGGGTTTTTATCAATTCACTTAATCAACACTTTTACCCTTCTAGCTCAACACTAAACAAGGAAGCCATAACCCTAGAATGCAAAACATCTAAGGAAATTATCATTTAATCATAAATTAATACTAGACAATAATCAAAAAGGATTCCCAATGTTCACTCAAGGAATAATTTTTTCCTAACTTAAGAGTTAAATTTACACTAACACGAAGAAGGATAGATTAGCTACTTAATAATGAATCATTAATAAAGATCAACATGTGTAGGCTGCCATTATCAATTAGTTAAAGCCAAGGATAGGCTCAAGGTAAATTAAGTGTCCTTTCCATATATATATATATATATATATATATATATATATATATATATATATTAAATTCAACGTCCATTAATGTATATATCAAGCGTATAACACTGCTCACTAGTATTGATATCCAAAACTGATAAACGCATTCATCAATAAACTCTTTGTCACCCATTACTATAAAAATCCTATTACTGGAACCGCAGAAGATATATCTAGGTATCACAACAGTTATAAATCACTATTAAAATTTAAATCGATATCCCAGGGAAATACAGAGTAACAACAGTTCTGCTACTCAATGCAAGCATAAGTTCATTGTCACCACATTAAACACAAGATGTCAACACTAAGAACTGGCTAGTAAAATTTATGATGACGCAGAGGTTAAAATTGTGGCCACAGCAAGACATGATTGTGCTGAGTCTCAACATAAGCAACGCATTCCGATAGTGGGTAAATTCGTTCCCTATGGTTACAGAAATTTCTGTGAGGGTGATACAAAATCCTAGTCTAGGTTTCACCAATTTGTTTCTCTTAATACAATTCGTTTGGTCAATTTGTTTTTACAATAAGGGGGAATATAATCGTTGTAAAAAATGGTCCCAAAAAAAAACATAGATCAAAGGGAGAGTAAAATCACAGTCAGTGGAGCAGTAAAAATCCCAGCTTAAGATTCACCATCAAGAGTAATGAATTACATAAGAAAATCGCAGTATCAACCACATTATTGAATCACTGGCAATGCTTCATAAATCATGAAGTTTTAACATAAGAATGGCGTTGGTATTTATTAGTAAAATCGCAGTCCAACAAAGGTAAAAATCGCAATCATTGAAGTAGTAAATCACAGTCCGAATAATGTAATAACTAAGGGTAAATTCATCGGGTACATTTGTCAACGAATCACATTTAATTGCAGAGGGGATTTTCATGGTTGAATGCTGGAAAAGAGCCACGAAATTCGTAGTGGTTACGTATGCAGGTTGCATAGTATAAGAGGGAGTTGTTGCGAAATTTTAATTACAATCATTGTGTGCAAGAAGCCAAGGAGAGTGGGTAGAATGTTAGGTATAATTTGGTGAAAACGTAGAGATTAAGTAAACACGGTGATTGGATGCCAAGATCATTTAGAACGAAGGAGTGATATATCAAAATGCAAAGGCCAAGCAAACGTAGAGGATATTAAGCGGTTCGCGAGGAAAAGGATAAACAATATGTAGAGGTATTCAATCCCAACAAGGTGCAAGACAATCACTCAACCAGGATCAACCAATGGAAAGCTAAGAAGGGGGTAGATGGCTGGGCATGACTATCCTCCACTCATCATCCACACACAGAAAAGCGGGGCATTAGAATCTATAGGTCATTATGCACTGAAGTGACGACAGTCGATTCGGCTCCTGGCCAACTGCTCAAGCATGGACTGACGAACTAGGGATGAGGACGAAGACCAGGAATAAAATCAAATAAAAATCAAATAAAACGAAAAGGAAAGTCACAACATTCAAGGATCGAATGCCAAGGGAATCAAGTCAAGCCGTGAGCTTAAGGCTATTGGGAAATTAAGTTTTCAATTAAAATGTTAAGTCCAACACCTTCTTTACACAATTAAAAGTATACAATTTTAAATGTAAGGTCAATAATAATCTACCTTGCAAAATAAAAGTAAGCATACCATATCCCAAGTCGTCCACTCTGAGTCGGTGTCCTGTGTGCTCTGTGCAGCTCCCTCTTGCCGACCGATGAGACTTAACCGATACCTCTCAGCCAATGCTAGGCGTACTCTTCTTCCCCCTTAGCCCCCCGAGCCGCAAAGGGGTCACGCACACTAACCAGAGAACAACTAGCTCCCACCTCGCCTCACAAGGCCGAGCTACCACTCCTCACCGAGTTCGGTATCCCAACTCCCACAAGCCAATTCAGTGAAGTCTAAATTTCTGCAACGTAACGTTACGCATAACAGAAGATCACATCTTTCTCCTCCTCCCTCTTTTATATAGAATTTCTAAGTCACTTGTTTCCCAAATTCCCATTTAATTTATTGTTCAATAATTTAATTCAGAAAAATCATTCTGCTTTTTCTTTATGTTTCCCTTTTTCTTTATGTTCCCCCCTTTTTTCATTTAGTTTCCTAATTCTTTTAAATTTCCCTCTTTCAGTTTTTATCGAAACTCACATTAGTAAGTGTAGAAAATTATCTTTTTCCCTTTTTCTTTTTAATTAATAAATTTTAATTAGCATGTGTAACAAAACAATCATTTCCCTTTTAAAATTTTAAATCCCTCAATAATTTGATTTTAATAATTTAATCAAGTTTCTTACCCCCTTTTCGTCACATGTTTAATGATTATTACTACTATTATTATTATTATTACCACAAGTATTACTTTAGACCTAGATTTTAATTTTCAAGGTTGGGCGACATTTTATTGGGGAAATTGTTTTTAAATCTTTCTTATCACGTTATTCATTCTAAGGCCATCTAGGTTTATTCTCTTATTAGTTAACAACGCAACATTCCCTTCAGGACGCACTAGGTGCTCCAAGGGTGTCACTCACCTCATTTTGTTTCCTTGCACGACATGCCCTTCAAGATGCACTACATGCTCCAACGGTGCCACTCACCTCTTTATATTTTTCTTACGTGATGTGCCCTTCAGGACACACTATGTTCTCCAAGGTTGCCACTCGCCTCTTTCCATTTTTCTTGTGCGACGTTCCCTTTAGGACCCACTACGTGCTCCAAGGGTGCCACTTGTCTCTTGACTGACTTGGTAGACATCAAAAACACCTGGATTCAATACTCCATCAGGTGATCTTGTGGGAGACTAAGGGCCTATAAGGAATAAGGCCCCAACCTTATTGCGCGCCCCTTATAATCATCGTGAGCGATTGTCACAGTCTTCCCTCATGACATGGTGGGTCTTCTCGAACTAGGTAATCATTAACCTACAGTTCGAGCCACGGTGGGAGTGATAGTAGGTTGTGGAAGGGTTGTTGTCCACACCTCTCCCTCAACGTCTCTGGTTATTGTGCGTGACCCCTCTACTCCATATGTGAGTTTGGTCGCCAAGCTATCATGAGCCTGCATCATCAATGAATCATGTCAGAAATAAAATCCATAATCATAACATCTAATAAGATGCACATAAGTCATATATATACAACATTCAAACCCCAATAGTCCACTCCTTGACTCGATCCAAAGTCCAAGGGTTTCATCGATGCCTCTACATCCTCGAGGCCCAAAATCCTGCACACTCAGGAGAACCGAGTCAATAGCACTTGTCTATATCAATACAACAAAATAACATGCCCTCTTATCCACAATGTCTCATAATCATAATCAAATTGCCCATAGTATAATAATTTAGATCACTTGCAAGAAAATGTCCTCAAGGAATAAGTTATCTCAGTGCGGGCAAGAGCAGGATGTTACATACACCCCCTCTTGGTATAAACTTCGTCCCAAAGTTTCACAGTATATAAGTGCCGAAATAATGTGTATCATAGTATCATAAGTCTATATATCCAACAAAAATGGAAACTGTTGGCACATATCATATGTGTCATCCGAGGTCGCCGAGTGTGGACTATATTTGTCCCACTAGACCTTGACTTAATCCACTGTTCGATGCCATAGTTGTCAAATGCGATGATCCAGGATGCGGATCAGCTCAGCCATGAGTGCACCCTCATCTGAAACCCACAAGGTGCTCAAGTCAAAACATGTGTAGGATCAATAATCATAATGTCGCAAACATAAACGTGAAAGACATCGTGCAGACGCCTCAAGAATTAGGCAAGGCTAGTCAATAGGCCACAGGCCTCTCTTTTCTACAATCTCGTAGGATCTCATGAACCTAGGAGATAATTTAGCCCCTTTTCCAAACTTGATCAAACTCTTATGTGGTTTCAGCTGCAAAAATACTCGATCGCCACATCGTAACTACGGTCGACACGACACACATCAACATAACTCTTCTGTTGATCCCGCGCTTCCTTGATCCTTTGTCTTATAGTTTGAATTTAATATTCCATTTCTTGGATCGCTTCCAGTCCCATCAGGACCCTATCCTCAAGCTGATCCCAACTCAAAGGCATTTGACACGGTCGACCATAAATAAACTCGAAGGGCGCCATCTTAATGGTGCTTTGGTAATTGTTGTTATAAGCGAATTCTACCAGTGGCAAGAATTCTTCCCAATGCTTATGTTGGTCCATCACGTACATGTACAACATGTCTTCCAAAGTCAGGTTCATTCATTCGGTCTACCAATCAGTCTCCAGATGATACCAGTACTAAAGTTAACTTTGGTTCCCAAGGCCTCTTGGAAACTAGTCCAAAATCATCCAATAAACATCGATCCTCGATCAAATATAATCCTCTTAGGTACGCCATGCAACCTCACAATCTCACTGATGAAATCTCTAGCTATGTTAGGCACCTGATACATCGTACACACCGGAATAAAATGAGAACTCTTCATCAGAGTGTCGACTACCACAAAAATCGAGTCATGTCTCCTTACCGTCAGTGGCAATCCAACAATGAAATCCATCGAAATAACCTCCCATTTCGATTCTGGATTAGCATGTGGTTTTAGTAATCTGGCTGGATGTCTATGTTCATCCTTACATGCTGACATTCTAGACATCTGGCCACATATTTGACTATGTATGACTTCATTCCTTTCCAGAAGAAGAATGGTTTAAGGTCCTCTCTCATCTTCGTGACTCCCAAGTGATCCATGTACACTACTCTGTGAGACTCGTTTAGGATCAAACTCCTCAACTCATAGTTCGGTGGTACATAAATTTGATTTTTAAATCTCAGTATTCCATCATCGTCCAACGTAAATCCTTCAAATATTGGTACC
Source organism: Picea engelmannii (assembly GCA_009831015.1). NCBI lineage: Eukaryota > Viridiplantae > Streptophyta > Pinopsida > Pinales > Pinaceae > Picea > Picea engelmannii. Next base: position 57,894 of record ML786055.1, on the reverse strand, counting down.
ATCATTGTGTTTTTTCCAATAAAATCCTTGACCTCCTTGTACTAGTCATCGTCGCATTGTAAAGCTAGAATCTTTTCACGTAGATTCAACTAAAGAGGAAACACCAAAAAGATGCATGGTCTTCGACTCAATGCATATACCACTTGATTCAATGTTCCCTTTATGTAAGTAATCTCAAAATCATACTCTCTAAGAAATTCTGACAAACGTCGTTGTCGCACATTTAGGTCGCTTTGCGTAAATATGTTTTGTAGTCCACACTGGTACATTTTTAGTTCAAATTTTCGTCCAATAATGTAGTGTCTCCAAACTCTCAAGTCATAAACAATGGCTAACAACTCTAATTTGTGTGTCCCATAGTTCTCCTCATGCCTTCTCAATTTCCTCAAGATGTAAGTGATCACTTGATCGTCGTGCATCAAGTCTCTGCCTAAGCCTTCCTTAGATGCGTCAGTGCATACCAAGAAGTCTACGTCCATGCCAGGGACCTTTAGTATTGGTGTTGTTGTCAATAGATCATTGAGCCTCTGAAATGCTTCCGTGCATTTCTCGGTCCAAAAAAATTTCTTGTTCTTCTTCTTCTGCAATTCCGTGATCGTATTTGCTATCTTCGAAAATCCCTCAATGAACCGTCGATAGTATCCTGCTAAACCCATGAAGCTACACACTTCTGGGACATTCGTCGATGCAGGCCATTCCATAATAGCCTCGACCTTTGTTGGATCAGTGGCGATACCTTCATTGGAGATGACAAGCCCTAAGTAGTGAATCTTTGATTGATAAAACGATCATTTGGAAAACTTCCCATACAATTTGTGCTCTCGCTGACACTGTAGTACCAATCACAAGTGTTCGTCATGCTCCTCCATCGTCTGAGAGTAAATCATAATATTGTCAATGAATACATGGATGAACTTGTCCAAGTACTCACAGAACACCCCGTTCATCAAACTCATAAATACCCCTGAGTCATTTGTCAGTCCAAATGGTAAACCAGTAAACTCGTAATGACCAAACCTAGTCTTAAAGGTGGTCTTAGGGATGTCATCCTCCTTGATCCATAACTGGTGATACTCTAATCTCATGTTGATCTTTGAAAACACCATCTCACCCTTCATCTGATCAACACATCATCAATCCTTGGAAACGGGTACTGATTCTTGATCGTTGCTCTATTCAATTGATGGTAGTCAATGCAGCGTCTCCAAGACCCATCCTAATTTCATATGAAAACAACAGGTGCACCCCACAGTGACACTCTTGGACGTATAATTCCTAGGTCCAGCAACTCCTTCAGTTGCATTCTCAACTCTTGTAACTCCAGGGTCGACATACAACAAGGCGTTCTCTCTATTAGTTCAATCCCAGGTTTTAGGTCTATGGTAAACTCCAATTCCCTCTCTGGTGGAATCCCAGGTAACTTCTCTAGGAAGACGTGTACAAACTCTCTCACCACCAGTAGGTGTTCTAGACCTTCCGCTACTCCCTTCTTGTTTAACACAAGGATCGCAAAAAGCTTACATCCCTTGCGCATGCTCCTCCGTAGCTGCAAGGAAGAGATGAACCTCGGGGAAACTCCCTAGTTCCATCCAACAATCACATGTCTCTGTCCCTCATAATATACCAAGCTCAAATGTTTTGTATTACAGTTTAGTATTGCCTCATGTGATTCCAACCAATCCATACTGATTATGACGTCATAAGATCCTAAGATCATGATGTACAGGTCATCCCTAGTGAAAAACTCTCCCGAGTTAAGGGTACAGCCTGTAACATTTCCTCCAACCTTCTATTTGGCTCCTAAAGCCATCTCTACAAAGATAAACTCATCCTTTTTTACTTCCTTCAACTTAATCCTTTTTAGCGCTGCACCAGAAATGAAACTCTCAGTAGCACCAGGATCTATCAAATACTAAGGGTCTGGTCAGCGACGGTACCTGATGTCTTGAGCGCAGTCGACTGGTGCTATGTTTGACGGTTATTCACCATTGCATGAATCCTATGGACCTTGCCCAAAACTCCCATGGTAGTGTGTTCGGATGATCCAGATGCTCCTACCCCTTCCTCTGGGTAGTAATGTTGCTAATGTGGTGCCCCACAATCCAACACACTTACTTCAGTCCAGTATTCCTGGTACTCAAAGTAGAAGTTGAATTCTAACAATAAGGTCAAACTCGAACTTCTTGACCTTAAGTTTTTGGGTAAATTGGTGTGGAGCATACCGAAGCAGCTCCAAAACGGGCCTCGTACTCGGGCACCGTGCGACTGCCTTGTTGCAAGGCATCGAAGTTGTTGAGTTGACGCTCAACAAATTCCTCAGAAACATACCTCTCCTAGAACTGTTCCTCGAACAGTTCCCATGACACATCGTCGACAACCATGTTCAAATGTGGCAAGAGTGTCTTCCGCTAAAGAAGAGCGCTCCCCTTCAGCTGAAATACCACCATGTGGACCTTCATGTTGGAGGTCGTAATCACGAAGCATGAAGCACAACGCATTGCTCTAGAACCATGCCTCAATGACACAGGCATCCATGACACTCGCGAACTTGAGAACTCAACTCTAGAGTTCTCGGTGGATGCTAATGGTACTAGCTAGGGCACGTTGTGGAACCTCAATGGTACATGTGCCCTGGCCTCATCTCAGTACCGATGGTGAATCAGGGCCCTTTGACATTACTTGGAAGGGCCTTGTCAAACCATCATCATCCCTTACAATAAGAGAATCCAACCCAAGGACTTGTTCTTCCCCTTGGGGGTTCAACTCCGAGGGTACGGGAACTTCTAGAGGCGCTACACCTCCTCCCACGACACCACGTTGAGAACCTCTGAGGTGTCCTCTAAATGAGATCACCACATGGACACGTTAAGGTTTTTAATTTACAAAAGGGTTAATACTCACGGGTTTACTACAGTGGAAATCCTGGTGATCCATAGTCGCAGGGTTGAACCCGCTCTAATACCATATCTAACGACCCCATCATTACAACTACAAGCGAAGAGAAATGTGTAATTTTTTATTTTTATTCTAGGCAGGATGGAAACAATGACAACAATTGAACCACGAAACTCGGTGATGAACACTCGCATGTATAATAGGAAACAAATAGCTACGACTCCTCGTACTAGCACCAAGAGAAACTAGATAAAACATGCATAAATTGACAGATAGTAAGGACTACCCGCCTGACACAAACATGACGATGCCTACAAGCTAAAGGACAACATCCACCATCTAACACAACGTCCTTGATGGTCTGTGACTAGAACCACTATGGCACACGGACCTAATGCATGAAGGCATTCAACCCAAGCGCCAATAGAAACTTACAACAATCAACAACACCCTCACGGAAAGCACAGACTCTGACCAAATTATCATTCGCCTCTATCGAATAGGGTGCGCCATGATCCCCTCAACAGGACTCATGTCGTCCCTAGGTGATAGGTGTGATGATAACCCTAGCACATCACAACCTATCTGGACCAAGAACTCGAGATAAATCCAACGCACTATGAGCCGAAATAAGAGGCAAGAAGATGACACCTACACCCCTAAGCAGCAGGTCGACAAGACACATATGACATCACTCAGACTTAAATTTGTGCAACTAACCAAGGGGTTTCTCATTTTCTCACGAGGCTTTTCTCAGGTGGGTGCCTTTTATGGCGCAACCTCCCAAGTGGATTTCATTAACCATCATAAAATCTGTTCAAGCACATAGAAACTGACCAATCTAAAATTTAAACATGACAAACTTCAAGGAATGATATACCCTTCCGTTGAAAAGGGGGTTTTATCAATTCACTTAATCAACACTTTTACCCTTCTGGTTCAACACTAAACAAGGAATCCATAACCCTAGAATGCAAAACATCTAAGGAAATTATCATTTAATCCTAGATTAAGACTAGACAATAATCGAAAAGGATTCCCAATCTTCACTCAAGGAATAAATTTGTCCTAACTTAAGAGTTGAATTTACCCTAACACGAAGAAGGATAGTTTAGCTACTTAATAATGAATCATTAATAAATATCAGCATGCGCAGGCTGCCATTATCAATTAGTTAAATCTAAGAACACGTTGAAGATAAATTAA